>OY756381.1:8641471-9241471 GCA_963576895.1 Ceraclea dissimilis | reverse complement strand
GTGATGGAAAATATTTTTTTTTATAAAAAAAGGATCTGGGCTTGCATACACAACCCCAAATACTTTCCTGCACACCTTGCACTAGACTAAAAGCCTGTATCGCAAAGTGCGGAATACATTGCCAGCGCTGGGGTTTGAACCCGGCACCTCCCGCTTGAGAGACTGCCGCCTCACAACCAACTGCGCCAGCCATATTCAGTTTAGATATTGTCTTTTGAAAAAAGTAGTGCACTTACACTTTGAATAGTGGATCACCAGACAGCATGTTCATCTTGATCCTGAGCTTCAGCGTGGAGTTGTCTTGCCGCCGCCTGGCGTCATACCCCTCCAGGAGGCACCTCCTCGCGGCCTCCCCGGCCCCGGCCAGCTCAGCCAGATTCATGTCTACGAAGCCCAACTTCACATACGATCTACCACCTGCAATAGAAAAATATTTTATTTATTTACACTTTTGGGGAACAAGATACAGAGATATACAGGGTGTTTCCTTCCTTCCGTGTGTAAAATCTCTTGATGGGTGATAGAGGATGAAAAAATATGAAAAAAAAAGTTTAATGAATGTATGTATGTCCGAAAATCAACCGTTTTGGAGTTACGGCCTTTTGAAAATTTAAGAGTATGAAAATTTACCATTTGGGCTTATTGAAAATATCTCACAAACTACCTACGCAATTTTGACTAATCAAAATAAAAACCGTAGCAAAACATTTTAGAGTTTTTAGAATGACCTCTATTTGTGACTTTTGTCTTTGAATATAGCGAAATTTTTATTATCGAACATGTGGTTTGTGAAAAAAATTGACATTTTTTCCAATAAATATGAATTTTCTAAAAAATAGCCCCATAATGTATACATTTTTACCTTTTTAAATGAAGCCCTAATGAGTTCATAATTACCATCCAAAGGATAGAGGACACCAAGGCCCACCTGCGGGAGAGCATCCATGCTCCAAGTGTGACAAAATATGCTTGTTTAGCCATATGAGATGGCATAACAGAATGGATGCACTACAGTCAGACCCACCATGAATTTTCGGCGCTCACAATACTCGCCTTATCGAGTTGTTGGCATATATTACAATGAACTCCCACTAAGAACCTTCGGTAAGAATGCTAAAGATTGAGAAACTTATATACCTTTACACTCCTTCCTGACTGATATCCTAAGGGTGCAAGCCTCCAGCACTCCCGTGGACGCGTTGGCAGACATCTTGCACACAAACTGGAAAGTGGCGTTCCATCTCACAGTGTGGTTCTTCACTTCCTCTCTGGAACAATACAGAACAAGCACTCTTAATAACATGACACATAGTTTCATATTCATAGTACGGGGTGATATGCAAAAATCGTTATTAGTGTCGAATCTATAGTTTTTGGTACAGATAAGATTAATACTGATACTACCGGCAGCTGCAGAGTGTAGCGGTGAGGTACGAGGGGGTGAAGTGCATTGTAAAAATCGACATTAGTGTCGAATCCATAGTTTTTGGTACAAATCAGATGAATAGTGATACTCCCGGCACCCGCAGAGTGTATAGCGATGGGGGAGAAGGGGTGGAGTGCAATGTTAAAACCGACATTAGTGTCAAATCCCTAGTTTTTGGTATGGTTGAGATGAACAGTGTACTTTTTATGATTTGAGATATACCTAAATTATTTTAGGTATTGAACCGGATTTATCTGCATTGTTTTTAAGGCCACTTTAACCTTATGAAGATCGCCTGTGTTTCTTACATGTACAGGTAACTTGTTCCTAGCTGGAGGGCCGGCGAATGAGAAAGCCCGCTCTCCAAGCAAGTGATTCGCGTTTTATTTAATTCGATTAACTTTTTAACAGCGGACGTTCTTGCCAACCGAAGAGTGGACTGTCTGGCATTTGGTTGCACAAAACACCAGAGCTCGGATAGGTAATTAGGTGCCATGTCATGCAATGCTTTGAAAATTATAATGCAGTAGTATTGTATCCAGACCCTCTATCGAAATTATTTTTAGTGCGAAAGTCCATCCTTCGCTATATATCTGTTGAGATATGTAACTACTTGCTATATACGTTGGTTCAGTTCAAAGTCTGTTGATCTGTCTGCGATCCACGGACCTGTATTCCGCAGTAATAATATATTCTGTGCCGTATTTGGAAAGGAATGTCCACTCCACTTTTTACTGCATCATTTTCTTTTCACAACCATCTACCCGTGAAACTCGTCTTTCGTTTCGCATGCAATCATTATAGAAACAGAATTTTGATCATTGAAACGAAATGTACCTGTATACAAATACTGGGAGTCAGATGGTTTGACTATGGCACTAACGACGAAGTCAGGAGTCGAACACAGCAGCCACTTATCACTCAAGTGATACAGACTCGTATTATCTATTTACTATACCTGCCGTCTCCCCTGCCGTGTAGACAGAGAGGACAGATCACCCTATCCTTACCACACACTCCTTGCTTCCGTCACAGTTATACAACTTCTCATAATCACTCTCCGCTTTCCTTTAGTCAAAACAGTTTCTAACTTATTATCTTTCAAGACTGGACTTGGACTGAACTTTGGAGCGACGTCACACGACTGGGCGAACAACTCCCATACCGCGTGTGGACTTAGGACTATCCTCAACAGACTGAGAGTTGGTGTCACACGATGTAAAATAACCTCAGGAAGTGGGGGTACCTCTCCACAGATGAGGACATCTTTTGTGATTATGGCTGGCACCCAGGATGACAGCCACCACTGATGGAGGAGCGACGAAAGTCGCGGCTTACTGGAGTGGTAGACTTTAGACCGGACACTGAAAGTAAGTAGGTAAGTATCTTTCAATCTAGGGCCTAGGCGATACGAGGTACGAGAGTCTAGGAAGGGTTTTGTGTGATCCAAAACGAAAGAAATGCTGCGATAACTCCATTGAAACTTGGAAGCAATGCGTTCAAAGTGCAACTCAAATACTTGACAGTACGTACAGTATTGCATTTCTGTATGTCTAGTAATGTAATGAGTACTCCTCGTCAAGGTGACTCCACATCCTGCGTATGATTGTGCCATGTAGGTTTCCTGTGATAGCACACTAGGTATACGCTGATAATACAATCAGACTACAGTTGTTAACATTGCACGTATAGTTTTATATCCAGAGATCGCTGGACTGAACATTCCATGAATTAATTCGATACAAATAGGTATTGATAGTCAAAGAGTCCACCACTAAAAATGACCTACCTGTTTTTTTTAATCCGCCTAAGCATATCGACTTTGAAAAAAAAAACAAAAAAACGGGAGACATTAGATCTCATCAACCTTACTAGGTAAATATGTTTCGGAAAAAAATAGGGTAGAGATATTGAACCTTTATCTAGTAAATAACAGTAAAAGATTTTTTTATATCTTGCGTAGATTTCTAAAACAAAAAGGTGAAAAACACCTCTGATATTTTTTCCGAAAAACTCGTGTCCCGAGATAGGAGAAAGTGGTCTACGACAAAATCATTCCCTAATAAACTGTCTACAAAGAGTGTTCGGTATGTTTTTTACAGGACTAATTTAAAAATTATTTTTCATTGATTTCACCAACTTTTTAGGTGAGGAATAATAGCGGAGATAGGAGCCACCTAGTTAAAATTTTGTATGAAAAATAATGATAAGTGGCTCCTATCTCCGCTATTCCTCACCAAGAAGTTGGAGAAATCCAGGATGAGAGTTTGCAGTACTGTTGATCACTTGTTCGATCACTATATAAATATAATTAGTTTGTGTACATAGTTGATGAATGAATTACCCGTCTTGCTAGTCAGCAAGGACGTTCTTACTACTTCCATATAGGGCTGCCACCTTTCAAAGAGGACAGGCCCGGAGATTTCGAAAAAAATAACGTTTTTTTAATCAATAAAACGTATATTTTATTGTGGTACAAATGTGGAAGAAAAACTAGTAACTAGCACCGCAAGCGGAAAATTCTTGCGAGATTGAGCAAAAAAGGTCGAGGTGTAAACAGATTTATTTTCTGTAAAAATAAATAATAATACTAAATCCATCAAAAAGGTAGCGCCGCAGTCCAATTATTTGATGAAACAGTTTATTTTTTAATGAAACTTAACGGATTTTCATAATATATAGGTCGGGAGGGGTCTGCCCGGTGATAGTTTAGCTACTGTTTCACCACCCTGTCTGACCGGAGATATACGATCTAACACAGAACCTGGAGAACACCACTCCAACCCGTAGACTCCGGGTCAAACCCGTAGAGGTGGCAGCCCTACTTACATAATATGATAGTACAAGCATTTAATGGTCGTGTGGCCTATTTTCCTATTAAATCTCCAACATGCAATGCATTGTATTCTGTATTAGTGCGGTCACTGAGACCCTAATTGGTCAGCATTACTACACAATGTGCATCTTGGACTAAGACAAGGATATATGACTAAGGATAAATGCAAGTGCAAGTGACTCTAGTGGGTAGAAATTTGGCAAAATTTTCTCCATAAAAAATAATTCCAAAATTACCTCCGAAATTTACGATTATTCCCGTAGTTTGTTAGATATAATGCTGTAGTAAGACGCTCTGACTCCAACGGATTTTTTTTTTATATTCGCTCCCCTTTTTATACAATAAGTCAAAATCGAATGTGTCCCTTACGTTATTCATACTTTGCGCTTACACTCTCAAACGAAATTTGGAGCGATAACACAACGATTTTTGCTCAGGTGAGGAAAATATGAAGACATCGTTACATTTCGTACTAATTATACTTACGTATATACATCGCATAGTAAAATATTTTATTAAGAGGCTAAATGCTGCCATTCGGCTTTGACGTTTACTCGTTTACTCAGCCAATACTGAGAGAATCGTCTTGAAACTGAAGACAGTAATAGATGAAAGAATTGACTACAGGTTGACTGTCCTACAATTACAATATTTGGAAATTTCTTCAACAATAAATAATACCGAAAGTACCCCTGAAATTTACGGGTAGAATCCATTATTCGTTCAGTTTTTCAGATATAAAAGTATAAATTAGCCAAAATAAGGTTACCAAGTTGACTGTCACATTGCCGCTTACGTTTTTCATATTTCGCGCCAACATTCTCATCACGAAGGTGCCATGGTGTCGGAGTATGGCTAATTAAGCAAGCAGCTCTAAGTGTTGGTACAATACAAATTACTTAAATTACAATTCACACTGACAATAGGGAGCCAAGGATAGGGATAATGATCTCCCCTACTAATGGACAGGCACGTAGATAAGTCACTCCAGCCAGACGGTTTGCTATGCTGGGGTGAAGACAATACCGTATTGTAAGACGAAGAATATTCATATGCAGTTGTTACTATATAGGTTTGGTTGGAGAATATTTTTTTTCAAGTTTTTTTTTTCAAGTTTTTTCAAGTTTCAACTTAAAAAAAGGATCTAGGCTCGCATACACAAACCCAAATATTTTCCTGCACACCTTGCACTTGACTAAAAGCCTGTATCGCAAAGTGTGGAATACATCGCCAGCGCCTGGGTTTCAACCTGGCAAAAAAGACCTAAAGGGTTGAAAGACCTAAAGGACTCCAAGGGTTGGGTGGGGTCAAATGTGGTATCTATGAAAGGGCCTTGAAAAGAAATCCAGATCTTAAGTCAGATTTTGTCTAGCTGGCACCTCCCGCTTGAGAGACTGCCGCCTCAACCAACTGCGCCAACCATGTGCTCCGTGGAGTTTTTTTTTGTTTGTGCGCAAATCTTATAATGGATTTTACGACCACTTCCTGACTACTTAGAGACCTGAAACTTTGCAAACATACGTAAACTCAATATACAATCCTGTACCACTCTGGATCAGCCTACTCCAGGGACGAAAAAGATGTAAAGGGTTTCAAAGGGATCCAAGGGTTGGGTGGGGTCATGAGTGGTATCGTATGAAAGAGCGTTGGAATAGAAATCCGGATCTTAAGTTAGATGTTGTCTAGGTCAAGCCTCGAGAGACACCGAGCGATCGAGATGATCCAGTCACCGCATACCGCCGTGTTTGGTAGCTAACGAAAGTGCTTCACGAGTACAATTCATATCTTTTTTCAAATTTTGATTGTGGCCGTTCTCGGTGAGAGGCGCCATTGGAATAGTTCTAGGATGTGAAGTCATCATAAAATATTGTTTTTGGATATTTGAGGAATGTGGGTATATTACAATAATAGATGATAGTGATAGTGAACCCCTCTCTCCCCTCTGACATCCGACATGACACTGCTTTCCCCTCCACTTTGTATGATAATATATAATGCATGAAGTCCCCCTAATAGACAATAGTAATAACAGGACATAATGTGAATTAGTAATTAACCCAAATATTAATTAAACACACAATAACATTGTTGTATCATCCGTACACATAGAATACTAGCTGTATTGCCTAGCGTTGCCTGGGTAGCCTTGTTGGTTGCAAAGAAATTGTTGATTTGAGATATACCTAAATCATTTTAGGTGTGGAACCGGAATTTATCTGCATTGTTGTTATTGTTCATTATCGTCCTTGGGCCCTAATTTCGGGCACTTGGACTCGTCAAATTTACATAGTTATAACAATAAAAAAAAAATTGTAACAATTAACAGTGACAATGTACCAGGGAAGTAGAATCAATGCAAACAGAGTGTAAAGGGCTCAGTTTGCATTTCGTCATGAAGATAATAATATCCTTACATAGTGATCCATGCTAAACTGGACTTATTGTCCTGGACAGTATTTCGTCAATTGTATATAATTCTTTAGCCACAAGATACTTTTTCACCTCTCTTCTAAAAGCTCCAAGCTCCAGGTGTTTCAAGCTGTCAGGTAATACATTAAATAAGCGTACACTTATTGCACAGACGGAAATACATTACAGTTTTTTCCTCAACAGAGACGAAAGGCATCTTCATTCACATAATGTAGCGTTATGTGAACTCCCTTGGGGAGGAAGCAAGATGGGTGTTCCGACGTTTACGAGTCGGCTTTGGCTGGCTTAAGTGATCACTTTATGCTCAACGTTCACCCATACCACCACATCCTGCTGTCAATTGTGTGATTTTTTAAAATTTGTATATATGCTATTGCTGTAAATTGTTTCACATCGACCCAATGTTTCAAATGCTAACGCCATCTGTTCCCCAAGGGAGTTCACATAACGCTACATTATGTGAATGAAGATGCCTCTTGTCTCTTTTGAGAAAAAAAACTGTAAAGAAATTGTTGTTAAAAAACAAACTACCCCCACCACTTGAACCTTAATAATTGACTTTTTTTGAGAATGGAATAACACATTTGAATCCTTTTTAAAGAAATGGTTTTCTAAAAGTTCTTATAAAATTGAACACCTAAAAAACATCACCTTTCTCTACGCCCATTTCCATCCCTTTTAATATAAATTTGGACGGCCCCAAAGACCTAATTTTGAT
This sequence comes from Ceraclea dissimilis, assembly GCA_963576895.1. Lineage (NCBI taxonomy): Eukaryota > Metazoa > Arthropoda > Insecta > Trichoptera > Leptoceridae > Ceraclea > Ceraclea dissimilis. The sequence continues at coordinate 9,234,061 of OY756381.1, read as the reverse complement.
AGGATGTCCAAAATAAAAAAATCGGAAGTTTTTCAGTGAACTTTTGCACAAGCGGCGTAGTCGATTTTAGTACCAAACCTTCCAAATGATTTAACCTTTTTTAAGATATCATCCAGCCATGACGATAAAGCTCATTATCCCTTCCAGAATCCCTCGTTTATTGGGTAATGTTGCAGAAAACACAACATTGTGTTACAAGTGCCAACAAAAAGGACATATTATTCAAATGAAGATGTATTGCTTTCCATACAATTTACGAGGCTGAAATTTTTATACAATTTTCTAGACGCTGCGCTATTAGAAATAAATAAATAAATCTTTATTGGCCAGTAAATATATATAACAACAAAAACAAGATAATACGTCCAGTAACACGTCTGTTGCCCTGTCACTTTCATTTATACGCCGACGATCTCCAGATATATACACACTTCAGACTGGAAAATATTTCCGCTGCAGTTGAGAATACATCCCGATGTTTGCGTCTGATCTCAGATTGGGCCGCACGTGTTGGGCTGATCCTTAACCCCACTAAGTCTCAGACCATGTTCATAGGCAGTCCTTACTATATTTCCAGGTTGGGGAATGCTACGATTCCTCAGACTGTAATGAACTCCAAAGTTATCCCCTATTCAAAAACAGCTAAAAATCTCGGTGTGATCATGGATCAAACTCTTTCCTGGCAGCAACACGTCAATTCTATCAGGAAGAAATTTTTCTTCACACTGCATACCCTAAAAATACTCCAAAAATTTCTTCCTATTAAAGTGAAAACCCTATTGGTCCAATCATTGTTACTGCCTCTCATAGATTACGCCGATACTGTCTTTATAGACCTAAACCAAGACTTAGTTAGCAAACTTGAAAGGCTGCAAAACGTAGGTATTCGCTTCATTTTTAATCTGCGCCGATCCGATCGCATAACAGCTTTCCGAAACAGTCTGAAGTGGTTAACTATACGCCAAAGACGTGAACTTCATACGCTATCGCATGTGCACAATTCTCTCTATTCAACGTCTTCTCCCTATTATCTTAAAGAAAATTTCGAATATTTAGCGAGTCACGGACTTCCATTGAGGTCCAACAGCGAGCATCTTCTTGCAATACCTATATCCATAGATCAGCCTTTCTTACTCACTCCTTCATGGTGGATGGTGCTCGTTGTTGGAATAGTCTTCCCTCTACCATTCGCACTGCGGAGTCAGTGCACTCCTTTAAGAGAGCGGTGAGGAATCGCATGTTGGCGTCGAATGCGGCATCTGAATCCGAATCGTAGGACTAATTGTAGTTTCAACTGTATATGTTTTTATGTATATATGCATTCTGTATCTTGTTTATTATTTTTTTTTTATTCCGTTTTTATTTGTTTTTTATCTCACATATGTATGTATGTATATATTTTCTACTTCTTATATATTTTTTTTATTCAATTTCTTTTTTTTATTCAATTTTTTCTGTTTTTTCCTATATTTTTGTTCAACTCCTTTTTTTTCTGTTTTGTCCTGGGGTTAACTGGAAGAAATCGCAGTTCTGCGATAAGTTCGCCCTAGTGAACAACGTTTTATAATCTGTACTATGTCCATTTTATATATTTATATGTGTTTGTTGTTTACTTTAAGTTTAAATAAATAAATAAATAAAAATAATGCAGTGTGCCAAAAGGCGGACTTATCGCAAAAGCAATATCTTACAGTCAATCGTGTGGTTTGAAAAAAAAACAGCGAAAGTACTAAGTGAAAAAAGTACGGAAATATTTTAACATAACAAATAATAGACACTATAACATTTGTTCACTAGGGCGAGCTTATCGCGGTGCTGCCATCTCCCATTTCCCAAATACCACATTTGTTTTCCAAAAAAGTTCAGTATTTTGACTCGCCATTGCGGGTAACCTGCTAGTCGCATGAAAAAACGTATGGAACATTTCTTGTAGACAATTTAGTAAGGATTATTTTTGTCATTGACCACTTTCTCCGATCTCTTACCATATTCCTAAAAAATGCGAAAAACCGTAAGGGGACCTATTCGGGGGGCAGGGGGGTCACGTGGTAAGATTTAGATGTATGACTAGGGCTACCATCTTTCAAAAAGGGTTGGCCCAGAGATTTCGGTAAAAATGTATTTTTTATTTTTTAACGCATGTGGCAATAGACCCGGCAATTACAAATTTAGAGGTAAATCTCTTAGCCAATTGGCAGCGTCAGCAGTGACCCCATGGATTTCAGTTAGACCGCGCTCGAAACCAAAAATTGGGCACTCAACTATATGGCCCATTGTCTGGCGGCGGCCACATTCACAGTCGGGGCTCGGGGAAAACCCCCATCGATGCATAAGGTCTGCGCATCTTCCGTGGCCTGTCCTGATTCTATTAAGCGCGGACCACTGTTTTCGGGGCAAGTTTTTCAATTTTTTTATTGAATACAACGTACTTTTTATTGCAGTGCAAATGTGGAAGAGAAACTCGTAAACAGCGCCGCAGACTCCGGGTCAAACCCGGAGAGGTGGCAGCCCTATGTATGACCCTATGTGTAAACTTTATTTTAAACCACAATTCAATTATTAAAAACAGATATGTCATATTCATCTTAAGTTAGGAGAGTGGAAGGAATATAAAAAAATCCTATCGAGCAATTTAGAAAGCATTATATTATGTAGACAAATTTGCACGTTACATTATGATCTCCCTGCCCACACCGTAAGTGATGTAATCTCAATGAGTCCAATTCACTTTTCCACGAGAGTAGAGAGTAGTCTATGTATAAGTATTTGCTGGTGAGACTGCTCTAATGAAAGAAAGCATTGTATCGCACTTTTTATAGACATACACATTACACATGTTAAGTAATTACTATTAAGTTGTAGTAATCGCTAGTCGGCGGTGCAGAGGCGAAGATAAACAAAATGCAAAGCTGTTAGTAATATTAATAATACATATAGATAGATAGATAATAAGCTGTGAATTCGGAAGATTAATTACAGTGTAACTAGCAGGTGGCTCAAAATAGACTACGATGGTTCGGACACGTTATGAGACTGCCACAAGACAACATGATCAAAAGGACAATGGACACAGAAGTAAGGCCCAGAAGACCGGGCAGACCCCTGACCACATGGATGTCCACAATCGCAAGAGACTTAAAGGAGGCGAGGCTTGGTGTGGAGGATGCGGGGGACAGAAGGACTGTTTCATACAAAAAAATTCTGTGGCGCTATTTTTTATTGCTTTTCATAAAAACCATTTTTCGTAGGTACGTATTATTGAGCAAAGTATTATGTACATTTTCAAACAAACCAAACCACTTCACGACCTTCTTCAGTAGGTATGTCTCACAACAAAATTTCCCATGCGGCGCTATATACCTACTATGCTTTTTTCATGTTATATCAAACTTTTAAATTTTTGTCGCTTCCCCCCCCCCCCCTAGCTCCGAGGCTAGCAACGCCCATGGTAACTAGTGTTTAATCTAAATCTATGAAACATGAAATGTAGCTGGCATTTCTGAGAATATATAGATTCTTTTCAAACAATCTTTCATCTGAATTTATATAAAACAGCGCCTGACTGAGTGAATGAGCGATTGACTGACATACACACTCATCAACACATAGTCCAAACGGCTAATCCTAGTGAAGTGAAATTTTGAGGACAGATAGCAATTACTTCAAAACCTTTCACTAGGGACTCTAGGAAGAGATATTTGGATAAGGGGTTGAATTTTTAGAGTATACGAATATCTCGGAAATTAGACTTGGTAAGAATTTAAAACTTGGCATAGTTATATGAGATAAATATGTGTGCAAAATTCCAAGATGCTGGGACATTAGAAGATTATTCAAATCTGAAGAGGAAAACTCTATTTTATCTATAAGTGACCCGTTTGTTGTTTCGAGCGAGCGATCGCCGCCTTCTGAGGGCTCCCGCTCATAGTCCCCAGCCTACTCAACCTTTCGACAAATGCGGTCCTGCTGCCAAAGTGAGGGTATAATATAGTGACGTACATTTTATTATAATTAGTTATTGGGTAGGCAGCTTTCGCTGTTTTGCCCCTTGTCCCAGTTAAGTAGTGTTTATATTATCTAGTCTATTCTTGTATGTAAGGTGTTGGTGGTAGGAGCAAGTACCACTGACTCTGGCAACTGATTCCAAGCACTGACAGCTCTATTGGTTGTGGAAGTGTTTCCGTGGGTTGGATGTGAATCTTGTTGTTGTCAGTTTCAGCTTGTCCTCTCAGGTGCACATTAGAGTTCATGGTAAACATATGAAACAAGTAGGGGTATGTGTAGCGTCCTAGAATGTATCAGGTGAAATTTCAGGAAAAATGAAACATTGTACAATACACTAACAACTCTTGTTTAATTGCTTCAAGAATGAAACAATATAATGACTGTACGAGTAAATAAAGTTATATTTATCACCTAGGAACGAACATTCAAGCTTTCCAAGAATACTAACAATACTAGGTGTATGGAGGTATCAGGAATGATGCAAATATTCGCATCCTCGGAAAATGAGCATATTTTCGTTAGACTTCACAAAAGTGAAACAGAGCTCAAGGGTCTGGCGAACTCATGCTGAAAGACGTTCCTATATGAGCAGTGGACAAGAAAATAGGACATGGTCTATTGGCCCATCGTGATTTATTGTATGAGAATATTCGCTGTCTGTTTCTCTCCTCCTGCAAATTTTAGAGAAAACTTTGACATCATATTTTATTGAGAAAATTTACTGGAATCAAATTTTTCCCTACTACAGTCACTCGCACCATCTTCTTCTTCTTCCTTCTCAGTCGTTTTAATTGCAATGCTCGACATAGGCCTTCCCTTTGACTTTCCACAGATCCCTATCCTGGGCATGCTGCAACTACTGGGTTCCTGCGATTCGCCTCACATCGTCACACCATCTTGCCTGAGGTCTTCCTACGCTCCTTTCGCTTGTTCAAGGTTGCAGCATATCTTACATTTATCCATGTGTTAAGTCTTAGGATGATATCTTTAGTATTAGCACTTTTTCCTGAGCAATTTTTCGCATGTTCTGCTGTTACTAAGTCCTCTGTATCATGATTAGGTACGAGATAATATTAGCGCAGTTATATACATAAAGTAGGTATCGACGGATGCGGGAAATATGGCACAAAGCTAACCAGGAAATAGCATCAGAGACCACATTAATTTAAATCGTGGGAACATCAAACCTAAGGTATAATTAAAATACATAGGATTCCATATGTCGATAGTCATGAGTTGACCCGAAGGCTGCGATAGTAGAGTACAAGCCTACATCCTCGAATTCCATCACCGCCATGAGTGATGACGTCACCTTGTATCGGTGACAAACACCTTGTCTCGGTGACAAACACTTGAACTGCGGAATATTTTTTCCCATACAATTTTGATGGTGTAATCATCGTCAAATGTCAGTTGGGCCCGGCCTCCACGAACAATATGGCGACGGCCTCGGTTGACCCCTCGTAACTCACAAAAACCCAAATTTTACAGAAGGAAATAACAGATCCTAGAACTGTTTTTCGCGGTTTCCCAAACGATACTAAACACGCTTAGGGTTGCCAGATGTCCGGTTTTGGACCGGACTGTCCGGTTTTTATTACATCTATCCGATCAAAAATATCTTGAAAAACCGGACAAAGAGCTGTCCGGTATTTTAGATCGGACCTGAAGTCTATATAAGAATTTTCGACGGACTTCGCTAGCCCGCGGGACCCAAGAGAGACACACATTATACCCGGATTAAGCTGGGTCACACAACTAAACGAAGAAATTCCATGGAATAACGTTTGGTTTGAAAATAGAATTCTGAAACATTTCAAATTTTGTTAACGGCAATGTTTTGAATGTGTGATATTTTAGAAAAGACCAGCCATATGTACCTAGATGTATATTGGTACAAGAACATAAATTGCATATAAGCATTCAAATTTAGGGAATTACCGTTAAAGTTCTTTTGAATGAAGCGAAATTAACCCCGAAAAGTAAAGAAAAAACTATATTTAACATTTGATCATGCGACTTTGAACCTCAATGCCGCGGAAAATGACCGTGACGTCACATTTGGGTCCTTAGTTTTAATTGTCAACTTTCACGAGTTGACGCCGCCCTCCATTACATAGCCAAGTAGTATCAAAATGACAATTACCCTATCTAACATGGAAAACACTCAATAGATTACGTGTAGGTGTCACCAGGTGTAGGGAGAACATGCACAGGTGGGGTATAAGGGTGGGGAGGATGTCTCCTGCGATTGCGGCGAGACCCAGACTGACGAGCACCTCCTCGTATGTCGAGACATGCCAGTGAGGTGTGATGCGAGGGACCTGATGATGGTCACTGACAATGCCGTTACGGCTACTAATTTCTGGAGTGGGAGAATCTCGGACTCGGATATGAATGAATGAATACCCTATTTGAATAGATTGACAGTAACTAATATGGGAACTACATAACATCATATAAAGCATAAGTTTTCAAGTTCCCCAAACAAAGACTGACTTCTGTTTAGAATTTGTGGTGATGAGTTGTGTACAGTGTTGTGTTGATGAGATGACTAATGGTGGCATAGGCCAGCCTCACACAGCCGGATCTTGACCGGGTCCGTTGAATTTCACCCAGCGATTCGCTCGATTGTTTATGGTTCTATTGTTCTCTGTGCTATCATCGGTGCAAGATGGTTTGAGCATGTTGAGAGAATGAATGATGACAGGATGACAAAAAATACATATTTGAGTGAGCGAAGAGGGGTGAGGAAGCGCAGCCGCCCGAGTGACTGACCTGGTCCGATCATGTCGACCAGATCCTCAAGGATGGACGCGTTCTGAGTAAAAAGAATCGGAGAGCGTGTATGACAATTGCATGAATGTGACGGAAGCTAGGAGTGTGTGTAAGGATAGGGCTGTCTGGCGCTCTGTCCTCTCTGCCTACCCTGCAAGGGACGTGGCGTGAAGGTATAGACAGATAGTATAGCTATCATCGGTGCGAGTACTGTGCCAAAAGGGCGGACTTACTGCAAAAGCAATATCTTACAGTCAACCCGAATTTATCAAAGACTAACCAAGGAACTGCGATCGGGAGCTCCATTCTTTACGGCTGCCAAACCGACACTGAGCGTCGCAGCGAGTTCGGCCGGGTGGAGATGTGGAAAGGGACGACCAAGCTATGATCCTGTGTTGAGGGGTCGCACGTAATAGGGATACGCGCGCCCGTGGCAAACAGGGAAACCGATTTTACGGACAACCCTCGTATACCTACATATCGTATCGCGTAAAGAAGCCAGAGTCATAGTTTAAGATTGTGGGAGACCAGGTATTGAAGAGCATCAGGAGACGGTTGTGTACAGTGTAAGGAACTACTGACTACTAATAATTTGTCTTTTAAGGCATGTGTGAGACAATCTTCCGATTATAAATTCAGATTATGAATTAAGAGAGGTATTCCGGCTGTGTGAGGCCGGCCTAACAAGAGTAGGTACCACAACATTACACAGACTATGTAATGATTGAATGTTTGCTACTCGCTACGAGCAGTTGCCTTGGGAAGAACATACAATATACATACATAAGCTCTTATAAAAGATGAAATATTACTGGTATTTCTGAGAATGTGTCGATACTTTGTAACAATCTTTCAGCGCTATAAAGAATATAGATACCGTATTACTCTGAAAGAATATTTCAGTACTAATGTTGAAATTTAAGCGAATGATGCTCCTTGGAGAAGAGTACTTAACTATTATATTCCATCCCCTCACGCCGGGGTCTTTGTGGGGTAGGCAGAGATAATATTTTTTTTTTAGAAAATTTGCGTTTTTATTCTTTCTGTGGAAGCCCTATACTTTAAACTTCATGTCCCTAATATAAATCAAATTTGTAAGTTTAGTAAATTAGCAGGTTATTTGACATTTATAGTAAAAACTGAAACAGCATGATCAATTCAAGTAACCCCCGTTACAGTACTAAATTGTAAATTTTCAGTATCTGTCTATATTTAGCGTGTTTTTTAGTATCTGATAGCAAGGTTTGTATGAAATGGTGGTTGTTTTGACACGTTTGATGTTGATATTAAATCAAACTATTCTTAAAAAGACATTCAAATGCGTAAAATGTAACACCCGTAGTTTATGGATTCGCCCTATAGGTACCTATATGTGTTTGGTATCTAATGAAAGTGCTTCACGAGTACAACTCATGTTTTTTTACAAATTTTGATTCTGTCAATTTTTGATGGGAGGCGCCATTGGAATGAAGGAATCCAAGCTCCTCGGAAGGGCGTGCTTGGTATCGTTTGGAAGCCCGCTAAAAACAGTTTTAGGATGTGAATTGAAGGGAAATCCCGCGGGCTTAAAGCCCTCTACCTCCCCGGGTAGCTCAGGCGCATTAAGAGCGTCCTCTTTACCCGTACTTCTAGGCAAATCTTATTTAGAGGTGAGCCCCTGGAAAACCCCGCCCCCGCCCCTAAATTACGTTCCGTCAGTGTCCTTAGGATGTGAAGTCGGGATTGATGGTGAAATGAATCTGAGTTCATCGCATACTCAAATACGAATGGAGCAAGTATTGTATTCATATAAGTATACTTGCTGAGTTACCCGTGCTTAGCAACTGCACGGTGTCTCCAGATGGTTTGAACTGGACAAATTATGACTTAAGATTTGAACTTCTCTTCCAATGCCCCTTCATACGATACCACACATAACCCCACACAACCCTTGGATTCTCTCATCATCGTGACACCCTCCTAATAAAAGTTTGTTTTTTTCAAAAATAACGACGTTAAAACCTAAAGCAGATCGGTACGAAAGTTTTTCTGCATTTTCACAGCAATCCATCGTAAAATGCGGGAGCTATGCGAACACTTAAAAATACTGTAATAATTTAATATACAATAGATGAATCAGGCCAAATGAACACTAATGTAATATAATATGAATAATGAATATGTATGAGCCGGCCATGTGTTTAAACAATATAATTAGTCATTAGGAATTTCATCAGCAGTGGGCCACATGTCGCCGTATTGATTGTAAAGTATTTATAATATTATTATCTAATACATAATATAATAAAATAATATATCGTATCATATCATGTGAATATATATTCCTCTATTATTATAATACTAGCTGTATTTCCCGTGCTTCGCAACGGCTAAAATTGTGTACGGGTGGTGAAGTTACATCGTCTTAGAATAAATTTTAAAAAAGGCATATAGGAAGGAATATATTTGTTTTACCTAGTAAAATTATTTTTTATGTATATAGGATTCTGCTCAATTCAAATTTCACAAAAAGATAGTAAAAAAAAGAAGAAAAAAGCGTTGGGTATGGAGTGGGATCGAACTCGTACCCTCGCATCGCATAACACTCAATTTAAGTTAAGTACGCTAGCCCCTATACCACGCGAGTCAAAACAGACGACGACAGAAAGCGCCGCGGAGCAAATGTCAAAACTATTTTTTAATTATTATAGACACATTTTTAGTCATTCAGAAGTATTTGTAGAGCAAAAACATTGTATAAAAATAATCCTTAGATGTATATCCTAGTTCTAGATTATGTAACGACGCAAACAAATTTAAAAACCATATTAACGGGACTACTTTAAATGGCTTCTTTCATTTTCATACTAACTTGATAGAATTCAGTATCTTGGGAAAATTGATAATTTTACCAAACCACGATACAAATCATATATTTTAATAGCCTATGTTGAAGCCGAGATTCCATTTGTAAGTTTATTTAATAGATGGATGTCTAAAATCGTCTGGTATTAATGTTTACTCCGGACGCGAATCGTCTTTTTTTTCAGATTCTTTCCAGGGTCATGTATGATTCATAGATGGCGGTAGTGATGTTTTATAAAATCAGAAATGAAATAAAAAATCATTATAAATCAATAATTCCCTTTGTTGCACATATTTTTATCCAAAATATCAATACAATCTCGTGCAAAGTCAGTGGCGTATACGAATATCTACTTTTTGTATTGTACGTATATAATTAAAACAAAATTAAATTAGGTGCAATGCGAAATGTTTTTTGTAAACAGTATATATACAATTTTCAAAATAACGTTCTGATGTGATTGTGACGGCGTTTTGTCAAATACTCAACGCTGCCGAAAACCCACAATTATTAAGGAGATACCGTCATATACTCACAGAAGGCGTTTCGTCCATCGTATATGTTTGCGGATAGCGTTGCCATCTCTAAAGAATTAGAAAGCCGGACTTAGCCGCTAAAAAAACCGGACTTTTGGGTCCCAGGGCGGACGCTAAATGAAATAACTCATTTGTTTAAAAAATCGAATTAAACAAATTTTTTCGAGACAAACTTTTTATCCGTATCATTTACATATTTTCCTATGGCAGAAGCCTGGTTTAAAAATTCATTTTTTATTTTAGTAATTTTAACATAAAAGTTTTTACAAATTCAACGATTAACATTTATTTATTTATTTATTTAATCCTATCATTTATAAAGTATACATAGCTCATGTGTGCCTCCCCCACTAGGGGGGGAGTAAAATAGTTTCTGAAAAACCTAACAAAAGCCGGCCGGACGCAGTCAAAGTTGTCCGGACAAGAGGCCAAAAAACCTAACACTGTCCGGTTAAAGCCGGATGGGTGGCAACGCTATTTGCGGACGACGTGATATTTTTTTATTTTATTTTGAAAAATGAATCTGGGTTTATTACGATACATCTTTGCACCGAACGAGCCATGCTGGGGATTAAGTCTTAGAGACAGAATCAGGAACGAAGTAATCAGAAGCAGAACGGGAGTGTTGGACATTGTTGAAAGAGTCGCCACAATAAAATGGCGGTGGGCTGGTCATGTCGCCCGCAGCTCAGACAACAGATGGACAAAACGCCTCGTGTACAGGCGTCCTATGACTACCACAAGAAACCCCGGACGACCACAGCTCCGATGGAGAGATGACATCGTGAAGCATGTCGGTGCAACATGGATGCAAGTGGCCCAAGATCGTTTGGCATGGAGAGGGATGGAGGAGGCCTACGTCCAGGAGTGGATAGCTACGGGATGAAGAAGAATAAGAAGACATCTTTGTACACTTCACAGTAAGCTTGTAGGTATAGTGAAGTGTAGTAAGTCGGCATCGGGGAATGAACCCGCGCCCGTCGGATTAACAGTCGAGCGCGTTTCCAACCAGACCACCTCAAAAACCCTATTTTTACCATTTTATCATGTGAGGGTTCGTGCGATTAATGCCGCGGCAAATGATTGTGACGTCACAGTTGCGTCGCGAGTCTTAAGGGATGTATGTTTTGAATTGTGTAAGGAAGAATGGTCCATAACAGTTCTATCTAATGGCTTACATGATTGATGCGATAAACGACAAATAAAAAACTAATAATAAATAGCGACATACGACAGCATGAATAGCCGGCCGCTAATGCACGTATTAATAATAACAGGAGACTAATATTAGTCCGAGAATGTTCGAATCGCAATTGTTCGAAACTAAATTGTCAAAACAGCTTAAATTATTCGAAGTACAATTAGGTGTATTTGATTTTTGGAGAATATCGAGATTAAAAAGATTATTTTCGTAAATTTCTCAATGAAGAATTATTCCAAAGTTAGATATCTCTGAAATTTACTGAATTTTGAGATTATTTCCGTAGTTTGTTAGATATAATGCTGTAATTTGGTTTATAAAATGTTTAAGGTAAACATAGTGACTCTAGTGGGTATTTTTTGATACCCAGTTCATTTTTAGACAATCGATGTTCGTCTAAAATAATCGATTTTGGCGCCTACGTTATTTTTATTTTGCGCTTACGCTCTCATGCAAAATTTAAAATAGTTGAAACGATAATAAAACGATTTTTATTCAGAGCATAACATGTTCAAGTTTCGGCGGTAAACAAAAAAATTACGAAACGAAAACATCTTCAGTATGCTACAATTACTATGTGAATATATCTTTCGTTACATCATTTTATCGTAAAAAATTGACAGTAATTCGAACAACTGCACTTCGAACAATTTCATTAGGGAAAAATGTTTCGTACAATTGACGTGTCGTCGTAATTATTAGATAATGTCGCAAGCCTGTCTATGAATATGTAATGCTGTGTATCCCCGACATGATAATATAGCAGTACTGTGCAGTTCTATGGATAGGACTTCCTCTTCCTGTCCCACACGTGACAGTTTAATCACAATATGACAGTCTCAAATTAACTGTCGTTTGATAGATTAGTAGTGGATATATCACCAGACCAAGCTATATAATAATTACCTATGCGATATTGATAGTAAATATATGAAAGAAAAAAAAGATTGTTTCCTTAAATTAAGGGCCGATATGCTAACGAAAATGTGCACAAAGGTCCATGGAAAGACAGATATTAGGCGTGTGCCTGAAAGATAAAATAAGGAATGATGAAATAAGGCGCAGAACAAAAGTCGTAGACATCATGGAGCGGGTTGCTAAACAAAAATGGCAGTGGGTGGGTCATGTTGCCAGACAGGGGACAGAGCGATGGACTCCCAGAGTTCTTAGATGGAGACCGTGGGATAAAAAGAGAGGAGTAGGTCGGCCACAGGAAAGATGGGCCGACGATATTATCCCAGTCGCGGGTAGAAGATGGACTCGCAAAGCTCAAGATAGAGAAAAATGGAAGCAAATGGAAGAGGCCTATATCCAGCAGTGGAGAGATGGCTGAAGGAAGAAGAAGATGCTATCTCTCTATACCATCACGCCACGTCCCTTGCAAGGAGGCAGAGAGGACAGAGAGCCAGACAGCCCTATCCTTACACACACTCCTAGCCTCTGTTACATTCATGCATGCAGTCATACATGCTCTCCGATTCCTTTTACTCAAAACCCATTCATCCTTGAGGATCTGGTCGACATGGTCCAGCCATGTGGTTTTTAGACGGCCGCGTTTCCTTACACCACTTCTTTCACCCAGGTAAATTTTCCTTGTTATCCTTTCATCGTTGATTTTTTCCACATGTCCCAACCATCTCAACTTGTTCACTTTCAATCTTTCATTTCTTTCTCTTCCACTTTCAAAAAAATTAAAATGAAAGACAACTACTTGAAAATTAATTGATAAATCTACGACAGTCAACATTATAAAAAAAAACATTCCTTATCCCCGTTTACTCATCGACAGTCGCATATTTTCTCCCGGAGCTCTATTGATATAGCGCTATCTCCCCAAATCCGGATATTGGGCCCAACCCTCCGTATCAATCTAGTGACCGGATATGCTCAGACAGGAAATGGACTAGGCGGTGATGGATGAATCGGCCAACTCGGTACCAACTACCGTACCAACCCAGCAGTGTACAATTCAGAAAAGGCATACTGACATTTCAAAAATTTTTAAAAACGGGAGACCTTATAGATCTGAACAACCGTTACTAAATATGCTTTGAAAAAAAAAATGGGGTAGATACATTGAACCTTTATCTAGGGAATAACCGTAAAAGATTTTTTATATCTTGTATAGATTTCTCAATTTTTTTTTTTGAAAAATAGCTCTTATATTTTTCCGACAGACGGAAATTCGTTTCCCGAAAGTCGCTGAGTAAATTTTTTTTAGCACTGATAACATGCCTTAAAATCTAGGGAATAACCGTAAAAGTTTTTGACAGACGCAAAATTAACCCCAAAAAATGCAAAAAAAAAACGCTATTTTTACCATTTTATCATGCGATTGTTTACGCGATTTGAACCTTAATGCCGTGGGAAAAGTCTGTGACGTCATTCTTGGTTCCAAGCCTTTAAAATCTAGGGAATGACTGTGGTGGTAGTAAAATAAATAAAGAAATAAAAAAGTGTGGTATCTATAGATATTACGTGTGCATTCAATAAAACATGGTACAACATTCTTTTATGCGTATTGCCTAGTCTCTATAATATGGTCATTCATATAATCTTACATACTATACATGATAAAAATAGATGTATGTACGTACGTCGTACGCATGGATGTATAATACTTCTAGTAAACTGGATTCATCTCTTGGCCGACTATTGCGGTTCTAGGGGAAATGGCCAGTTAGGCAAAAGAAGCAAAATGGAGGATTTTCCATACTAAACGGGCTATAGGAAACTGCGGTTTTCACATGGATTTTTGGTTTTCACTGTTTATATTTTAACTGAAAATGAATTATAGACATCATATTGACATAATTATAGGACCAAGGGATGTAAATACTCCGTTAATCAGGATTTATAAGCAATTTCTTTAACAAAGGAAACGGCACACGATGGAAGTAAATTAAATTACATTTATTTTATTGTTATTAATTACAACATAAATTAAACATTGCACGAAAATTCATAAATACATACACATTAGCTTTACATGACAAAAAAATATGAAAAAATAAATTCCTACATAATAAAGGATATATTTAAAACGTCTTCACATCCGTGATATTCAATATCATAATTAGTGATAGGAAACTACTGAAAACACATTTTTTCTCATTTTTTTTTCTTAAGCGATGCATAAGGTTTAATTCTTAAAGGAAAATCTGAAAAAAAGAATAAGAAAAATAAATAAAAGTAATTTAATTTACTTCCATCGTGTGCCGTTTCCTGTGTTATAAAATTGCTCATAAATTCTGATTAACGGAGTATTTACATCCCTTGGTCCTATAATATTATGTCAATATGATGTCTATAATTCATTTTCAGTTAAAATATTAACAGTGAAAATCAAAAATCCATGTGAAAACCGCAGTTTCCTATAGCCCGTTTAGTATGGAAAATCCTCCATTTTGCTTCTTTGGCCTAACTGGCCATTTTCCCCAGAATCGTACAGAATGTATAGACAAACACCTATGTTCTCAATCCAGTTTACTAGTATTATAAATCCATGGTCGTACGTAACACAAAAGTTCTCCAAAGAGCTAGAGCCAATAGAGAGTTGCTATATTATCATCTTTGGGTCATTTGCTTAGGGGAGAAAAATATAAATTACTCCACCTGATCATAATGGGCAAAATAGAGAGTCGTAGAGGGGTTGGAAGAAGGCAAATTTCATAGGTCCGCAATATACGAGACTGGACTGGAATAAGGAGTGCTGAAGAGCTGTTACGAGCTGCCCAGGACAGGAGCACATTCTCTCGAGTGATAGTCAACGTTGGGGGGACCTGACACGACACCGGTAGAAGAAGAAGTATGTATGTGGCTATGCTTATTCCACCGTAACTCTGGAACGCCTGGAGCTATTCCGACCAAACTTGGAACACGAATGCCTTGCAATCTGAAAACGAATACTGTGTAGTAGAAACTTCTGGAAATGCGGAAGCTTCTGAGAAATTTTGCTGATGAGGGGATCCAAGGGTTGTGTGTGGTATCGTATGAAAGGGCATTGGAAAATAAAGAGAACTGCGTAGAAATGGATGAACAGACGAACGCGGTTTGGGTCATACTGTCGATCTTTTTTTTTTTAAGTATATGGGCTTGCATATACAAACCCACATACTTTCCTGCACACCTTGCACTAGGCTTAAAAGCCTGTATCGCAAAGTGTGGAATACATCGCCAGTGCTGGGGTTCGAACCTGGCACCTCCCGCTTGAGAGACTGCCGCCTCAACCAACTGCGCCAACTATGTAATTCATCTACTCTAAATCTCGCGAAGCACGGGTAACTCAGCTAGTACTTACTAAATGAAATCATTAATACATATAAGAGTACAAACAAACTATTTTCCCTTTCGTGTGGCGCGCATCGCACGGTTCATCACTCATCAGCTATTTATTAAAAGTACATACTATAAAATAATCATGGGTCTGATATGAAAACATAATTTACTCGTAACAAGTGATATCGTTAATAATTTTATGTACAATTGTGTTTACTTTTTATTATTCACCATTCCATTACATAATATTCGTATTATCCAACTCATGTAGGTATGTAACGCTTGCCCATTGGAAAATTTTGCAAGTTCGATGAATATGTATGTAAATTTAAAGCAGCGACGCCTTTGTTTGTGGCTACAAATTTTCATCGAAGTCTCACCTTTTTAAACTTTTATGAATGAATAATTTGAAATATCGAATGGTGCCGTACCTACTAATGAAATTATGTATGAAAATAGTTTTGAAATATTTCTTTCGTGGAAATAATCAAATAAGTACCATTTTATACAACGTAATAGAAAATGAAAATAGACTTCTCATACATACTATATGGTACGTACCTATACACGTAAAGATTGCAAATCGAACTATTTAAAGTACCCACCATCTATATGTGTGTAAAGTACCTATGTATGTAGGTATAGACATGTAAGAGGAGTTTTGTGGCTTTCAGGGGTGGGTGCCAACTAAAAAAGTCGACAATATGAATCTGGTCATACGACTTTCATGACGATATTGGAGAGACGGGGAAAAGACGGAGCCTTGTGATTTTCCTGTGTGTAAACACGGGAAGATAAGTAATCGAGGAACTTTGAAGGGTGGAATAGTAGTAATAGGTGGTTACATAAAAAGATATTTAAGCAAGTCTCCGTGATTTTCACGGGTAGGTACCCTCTAGTTACAATTACTGTTTGTGTTTCGCATTATTGATCATATTTGATTGCAACAGTTATTGGTACTAGCTATCTTCCCGGCGTTTCACGGTGGGATATGAAACTACAAAAATTCACACCATGTTCTTTATCTAAAGTTTCAATCCTGCGGATTGGTTTGCAGCAAATTCCTACATCTTGTTCTCCACTATTCTCTGTCTCCCGCAGCTCTCTTCAGCTCGACATATGTGGCGCAGGTCATGTCCTCGTACACCTGGTCCAGGTACTGCCGTCGGGGGCGCCCCCTGCGGTTTGTCCCCTTAACTAGCCCCTCTATTAAGTCACGTAGGAGACCCTCGTGGCGCATGATGTGGCCAATCCAGCGGGCACGTCTCTCGGAGATGGTTTTAAGTAGGTGCCTCCCTTCTTCGACTCTGCTGAGCACCTCGGCATTCGTGACGTGTTAATTAATGTTATCGTATCCGATAAGATGAAAGTGAACAAGCTGAGATGGTTGAGACATGTAGAGAGGATGAATGATGAAAGGATAACAAAGAAAGACGAAGTGCGACCGTCCGAGAACCACTTGGGTCTGTCGTCCATTTGCTCAAGGACGATGTGTTTAGAGTGAAAGGAATCGTATACAGTGTGTATGACGAATTGCTTGAATGTGATGGAAGCAAGAAGTGTGCGTAAGGATAAGAAAGTCTGAATTCTATAAATCGACAGGCCGATGGCTCGAATGCACAAACGTCACGTATCTCTTTAATATAAAATAACAATAGATTAGATAATTATATTGTAGAGACAATAATTTCAATGATGGTTTGGTCTGGAGAAATCAGTAATTGAATTTTACAATTAAAACTGATTGGTGAACATAAAAACTAATATAAATAAAAAACACATTAAGCATTAGGTTACTTACTACTTGCATGAGATAAAACCACATTCTACATTCACACTTCTTGGTATATTATAATCAAAGACAGATCGAATACACGTTATATTTTGCAATAATTGTGCAGAGTAAATATCATAATTTGCCAAAATCGTGGAATAAATATCACATTTTGCCAAAATTGTGAAAGAAATATTGCATTTCCAAAAAATTGTGTAATAAAAATCATATTTTGCCAAAATTGTGGAATAAATATCATACTTAACCAAAATTGTGTAAAAATTGCCATATTTTGCTAAAGTTGTACAATAGTTATCATATTTTGCCAAAATTGTGTAACAAACAAACAGGGCAGTCTAGAGCCTATATTCTATGTGTACTACACTTGGCTTCTAATACACAACAGTATCTTTAGTATTAGCTGAGTCATCTTACTTTTTCTGACGCAATGGGGTACTTGCATTTTTTTTATCGTTAAAAATATATATTAAATCGATAGTTCTACTTACTAGAATTACAAATAAAATTATGAAATGTAATTTTAATGTACCGTTAATTTATAATAATTAATTGAAAATGTTAATTTGACGAGTTTTTCTATGGTGGTCTGAAACGAGCGGCCATTGTTTAACGTGATTGTGACGTCACGACGCGATGAAATTCATAGAAAGAAATTTGATTGTTTGTGGGAATGTATGGAGGAATTGGGGAAAGTGACGTCACAATATGGCGGCCAGACAAAAACCTGTTTTTGCGCTAGAATCGAATATGAGACTTTATTTTATAAATATATCCACAAAGACAGAGAATTAAAATCTCAAATTTTCGGAAAACCTTAATTTATAGTTAATGTACCGATAAAATTTAAAAAAAACATGCAAGGACCCTATTCTGACTCGTACTATGCCCTCCAAGGTTCAAGTCCAATACAAGATACGAAATAAGAAGCGATAGACAATTTGGCAGACGCTATTTAGGCAATACCTAAAGAGGCGATGAATCACTATGAAATAAATAAAATATACAGATAATGATTGCACCATTGTGCCAGCCAGAGAACAATATGGCTACAGTGTAATTTATTCATACAAACCCATATAATAATGTAGTAATATAGAAATACTAGCTGAGTTACCCGCGCTTTCTCATCGACAAATTTCGGTGGTGAAGTAGGTCGACAGTACGACCCGAATCGCGTTCATCTGTTCATTCATTCTGATAACTTTTTAGAAGGTTTTACACCCTACAATTTTCTAAACCGGATTCTCTCGATCACTCTGTGTCTACCGATGGCTTGAGCTGGACAAAATATGACTTGCGATCAGAATTTCTTTTCCAATGCCCTTTCATACGATACCACACACGACCCCACACAGCCCTTGGATTTCCTAATCAACAAAATTTCTCAGAAGGTTCTGCATATCCAGAAGTATCTACCACACAGTATTCGTTTCCAGATAGCAAGGCATACGTGTAAATTGCTCCAGATGTCCAGAGTTATGGTGGAACAAACATACATACATCCTTTTTATTATATGTATAAGATACTAGTACAACAACTAAATACTTAATGTTGTGATTTTGCTCCGGTCAAGGCCGTACGGTCTGACATTCGCCATCACTACATACAATAACCGTAACGATACTATTCAACAATTAACAAGTGTTTTACGGTCGAGGCATTAGGGTCTGTGCAACTGAAGTCTAAGGTTGAGCGCAAGGTGGAGAACTGTAAAGAAGAGGGAGCAGAGGGAGGGGTATGATCTACAAGAGGAATGGAGCAACAATTATATACAGGCCAGAACACTCCGTCATATCCGTCATAAACCATAAGTCTCAACAGGTTCCATGTTAAAATCTCAAGTGACAAAATCTCAACTGTCAAAAGGGTAACCTACTATTGACAGAATCGCAACTCAACACCGGGAAATCTGATGCCGTTGTTTTTTTGTTTTGTTTTTGTGTGCAAAAAAAAAACAATCTGAAGAACCTAATCCAGCAATATTGAAATTGGAGGCAACAGGTTTTCCGGCGATGAGTTGCGATTCTGTCAATAGTAGGTTACCCTTTTGACGGTTGAGATTTTGTCATTTGAGTTTCTGTCTGGTTACCGTCTCAAAAACCTGGTATCTAGTCCTTTTTATTCAGAAGTATCAGGGAGCAAACTTGGTTTAGTGTTGCTTGATGTGATAATAAGATTATGATTAAGCCGACAAAAAAAACTTTTCGTAAGACATTGCTTTTGCAAAAAGTCCGCCCTTTGGCACACTGATGTGTCTAATAAGATTTATCTGTCATTTTAGTTATTTATATTTGGTCTGTGGCTAATAAAGATTGACATATTTATTATGTTTTAATAGGACTTTAATAGTTTTTAAAGCACCAATGTGAAAATTTTTAGTGCCAAACCCTAAAAAACTGTCAAAACTGACCAGTCAGAAAAACTTTAACTGATTTTACTGGACAGTTTTGACTCCTAGAATTATCATAATATTAGCAAACTATACAATAAATTGCTGTAATCGAACATTGGGCAGATTGTAAAAGTATTATTAAAACTGATATACAGTAGGTAATACTATGTAGAAGATATTAGGTACGCACAGGTGCTATAGTGTGTTACTATGTAAGTAGAATACAGATAAAAACATGATTTGACTTTGAACTACATACATCCATAATGAATAAAACAACACAACAAGATTGATACAAGTGCACTGCGAATTATTTGACGGCAATTCACCAACAGATATTAAGTAATACACATAATTGCAGAAGAGGTGTTGGTAGGCCTCAAGCACGGTGGTTGGACGATGTATGGCGAGTTGCGGGAGGCGGGAGGCGGTTGGCTGCGGTCTGCCCAGGAAAGGCAGCTATGGAAATCAATGGGGGAGGCCTATACAATGGACGCAGGGGGGCTGAAATGATATTCAACGCTATAGAATAGCTCTAAAATAAGACTGAACACGGATCTGAGATGAACGAGCCACAAAAACATCTGTAAAAAATAAATATGTGTAGGCCAAAAAGCGTTTAGAAGGATAAAGCCTTCCGAGATCTAGGCAGTTTGGAGCCTCTTGAACCACCCCGAAATTAGGGGGTGGGGGGGTCGGGGTTCAAACAAGGTTTAAGCACAGCCCCATGTCTCCTTCTCCACTCATCCCTGCCCTGTGCGGTTCTTTTTAACTCTTTATATGAGTTGAAGTCCATATCCTGGCACAGGTTGTCCAGGTATTCTTTCCTTGGTCGTCCTCTGTAGTTTGTCCCCTCGTTCATTCCTTCAATTAATTCAAATAGGAGACCCTCTTGACGCACTATGTGGCTGATCCATCTGGCACGTCTTTCTGCTATTGCACTGAGCAGGTGTCTTCCTTCTTTGATTTTGTTGAGAACTTCTTCGTTCGTTAAGTGATCCCTCTAAGAAATTCCTAAAATTCTCCTGAAGGACCCCATATCAAAAGCTTCCAATCTCTTTTTATTGCAGTTTTTATGTTTTATTTTTACAGTCTATGTGTCTTTTGACAAGAAACCCTGCCACCCGGTGAGTATTACTAGAAGCTGCTCGGTAAACACCCATTACGCACGGTTCACGTTCTTCTCCAGTTTAAATCCTGCGGATTGGTTTGCAGCAAATTCTTACATCTTGGTCTACATTCTTCTCTGTCTTCTGTAGCTCTCTTCAATTCGACAAATGTGGCTCAGTTCATGTCCTCGTACACATGGTCCAGGTACTGCCGCCGGGGGCGACCCCTGTGGTTTGTGTCCTCAACCATTCCCTCTATTAACTCATGTAGGAGACCCTCGTGGCGCATGATGTGGCCAATCGCACAGCTCATAAAGAATCAATGAAGTAAGGTGCGACTACCTATCTATCTAATTTATTGAAACAATACAGAATTAGGTTATTTATCAACTACGTAGCACCGTGCCACCGTCAAGGTCGCCGACACAGATTGCTAGGTTTACTAAATACGCCATATACATAGATACCTATACGGTACGGGTACATCAGTGATTCACAACACAACTATCTCACACTATACTATTAATTCATTATTTTAACCACCCAATGATGTCGACTGTAAAATTAAGCGGTCCGTAAAATTCAGGTAGTACGCATATTGACATTTCAATCTATCTATCTATCTATACCCTCACGCCACGTCCCTTGCGGGGTAGGCAGAGAGGACAGAGCGCCAGACATCCCTATCCTTACACACACTCTTAGCTTCCGTCACACTCATACAGTTTGTCATACACGCTCTCCGATTCCTTTTACTCAAAACGCGCCCATCCTTGAGGATCTGGTCGACATGATCGGTCCAGTCCAGTCTGGGGCGGCCGCGTTTCCTCACACCTCTTCGTTCACTCAGATATATCTTTTTTGTCATTCTTTCATCCTTCATTCTCTCAACATGCCCAAACCATCTCAGTTTGTTCACTTTCATTCTAGTTACAACACCAGTCTTGCAGTCACTCATTTCCCTAATAACCTCATTCCTTATCCTATCTCTCAGCGTTTTCCCACACATTCTTCTTAGCGACCTCATTTCCACTGCATTCATCCCGGATTCATCCTTCTTCAGCCATGTCCAAGTCTCGCTTGCATACATTAGGGTCGGCACCAAGACATTTCAAAAATTTATAAAAACGGAAGACCATAGATCACGACAACCTTACTAAATATGCTTTGGAACAAAATATGGTAGATACATTGTACATTTATCTAGGGAATAACCGTAAAAGATTTTTGATAGACGCAAAATTAACCCCAAAAAATGGAAAAAAACGCTTTTTTTACCATTTTATCATGCGATTGTTCACGCGATTTTGAACCTTAATGCCGTGGAAAATGACTGTGACGTCATTCCTGGTGCCGGGTGGCTTCTAAGGCTTTTAAGGTCGTAAAATTTGAACTGAATTCGACAAAAATCTTTCCGTCTCGTGTATGTAGATAAAATAAAAAATAGATTATTAAGACTGTTACGATGTGTTTTCAATAAGAAACAATGCAGGATAGGATGATAAACTAAATATTATATTGATGTATGAGGATTTTACGGAGGGCCATAAACAGTCCGCGAACCACCATCTGATGAACACTGTCCTAGATAACATTTATATAATGTGTGCTGTATCAATTAATATGCAAGGCAGTTTACTAAATGTGGCAATTTTATACTCAGAATTCGGGACCGGAATTTTTACTGCGAGATTTACTAAACGTATGCAGATTTATTTATTCAAGGAGCAGATACAGTCATAATAATATATGCTATATAATAAGTACATTAGCAGAAGTTTTTTTCAATTATTAATCCCACATGGTGGTGAGGTCTGCTTTTCCAAGTAACACCAGTGACTTCTCGCCATTTCAACCATGCTGAGGATATTCGGTGCTGAAGGTTTGTGTCCAAGTCTCCAGATAAGTGGATCATGGTTCCCAAATACCAAATATATTTTGAAAAATCTATACAAGATATAAAAAATCTTTTACGACGATTCCCTAGATGAAGTTTCAGTGTATCTACTCTATTTTTTTTCCAAAGCATATTTAGTAACGGTTGTCGAGATCTAAGGTCTCCCGTTTTTAGAAGTTTTTGAAATGTCAATATGCATACTCTTAATAAGGTCTTATATACTGTCATCCTGCTTCGGCGCCCTGAATTGTTCTCAGCCAAGTTCTCAGACTCAGACAAACTGAAGACAGTGATAGATGAAAGTATGTACTAGAGAGTGACTGTTTTGAAATTACAATATTTGTAAATTCCTTGAATAAAAAAATATTCCGAAAGTACGCCTGAAATTTAGGGGATCTGAGGATTTTCCGTTCAGTTTTTCAGATATAAAAGTACAATTTAGCCAAAATACTGGTAATTACAATCTTAACAAATTGACTGTTTTAGATTTTTAAATTTCTTCCCAGGTTTCTTTTAAAAAGGTATAATTCACATTGTCGCTTAGGTATTTTTATTTCGCGCTAACATTCTCATACAAAATTTGAAAAAGTTCGAGCGAAAATAGAACGATTTTTGCTCAGTGCATATAAGCCCTAAACCGAAACTGATTTTTTAATCGGTTAGTACTCGGCTAATCAATTATTACTGTAGCATAGAACTCCAAGATACTGCAATGTAATAAAAACAATGCAACGTACAATAGTATCTACTACCTATAGAGTATAGAATACAATGGGGTTATGTAACGTTACGATTTTTGGAACACCTCGCTCGCGCACTGCGGCTAAATGACCCTTGCAAGTTGCAAGTTTACGAGCGATGTCACGCCGTAGGCATCAGGTTCGATATTCGCGAAGGTCGCAATCGCAAAGTTAATTCTATTCGAATATATACACGAAATAGCGACAACGATATCGCAGTATTGTTGCATATGAAAACAATAATAATAATATAGCCAACACTCACTGCAAGTAAGGCGGACGTGTAATAAAATTCACGTTATATTTCATTAAATCAAAATCACATTTCACGGCAAATATAAATCACAGCAAGAAAGGACAAGCCAGTTGTTCTTATGGACTGTTGTAAAAAAATCACACTTTTGGAGTACGTTTTCAGAATCACGCAAAGTACTACATAATTACTTAAAAACTAGCATGTTACTTATCTTTTCCTGGCCCAACAGACTGTCAAAGTTCCTTCAAAAAGAATCATTTAATTCATACCTGAAACAAAGAAACATTGCAATATTAATATAGATACAGATTATTTTATTTATTCTATTTAAGGCCCTCCACTCGTTTGCGAGTGATCTTAGGCCTATAGATACAGATAGATACTACTTATTATTAACACAATTTATCGTTCAACATTAGCCACAGAAAGATGACGTCGTCAAAAATAAAGAGAACAAAAAAACATAATCCGTTACATTCAGGAGACACTAAAGA
The DNA here is from genome assembly GCA_963576895.1 of Ceraclea dissimilis. Taxonomy (NCBI): domain Eukaryota; kingdom Metazoa; phylum Arthropoda; class Insecta; order Trichoptera; family Leptoceridae; genus Ceraclea; species Ceraclea dissimilis. The sequence continues at coordinate 9,209,734 of OY756381.1, read as the reverse complement.
GCAACATTCAAATCATCAAACCATTTTAAGGCGTTTAGAGTGGCGTTATGCATGTCATTATACGTGCCAGAGAACGCTTAGAGGGCACATCTCCACGATATGCTAGATGGACTGTATTGGTTATCCACATTCGAAGACAGGAGATTCCCACATCTGCCAGATGTGGAGATCTGACCACAACGGCCATGTCCCGTGCATACTTGACGTATCTGTTGTTCAGGCTAAGCCATCCAATGCACTGCAGCAGCGATCTCTTTGTCATTGGCCCTAGATACATAGGTCCACTTTATCGCACCCCTTTCGCCATGTCACGGCAGACGAGGACGTGTTCGGCAGACGAGGAGGTGTTCGTCGTCATCCGATTTAACGCCACCCATTGATGTCTCAAAAAAATAATTGAATCACTTGCATGTCAGCAGACGACCGCCAGAGTATGTTGGCAACAGGGCACAAACACTTAATATTTCCGGTAGGAGATCCAGAGGAAGACCCAAGCGCAGGTGGAGGGAAGTGGTGAGGCAGGACATGAGAGAGAGAGAATGACGTTGTACCGGATGATGCGCAAGATAGAGCAAAGTGGCGGCAAAACACAATTAAAGCAGACCCAACGACCATGTGGTCTTAATAACATGTAACATGAGTACATGGTTGGCGCAGTTGGTTGATGCGGCAGTCTCTCGAGCGGGAGGTGCTAGGTTCAAACCCCGGCGCTAGCGATGTAATCCACACTTTGCGATACAGGCTTTTAGCCTAGTGCAAGGTGTGCAGAAAAGTATTTGGGTTTATGTATGCAAGCCCAGATCCTTTATAAAAAAAAAAATTGCTAAGGAGAAGAAGAAGTAGATAAAAAAGCGATTGCTCTTTTAAAGTCACTGTCCTTATCACGTCTGCTACTTTGCTCACGTATATTTGGTTGGCATCAGCCGTAGTGTGTATATATTGTATAGCTATTAATGATTAGTATATTGTTGTAGTGTAATCTAATGGTGATGGCTTCGCCTGCGCCTCTGCCAAGGGTAAGGCTTGTGTTTTAGTTAGAGAGCCGGGGGCATGTTACGTAATCGTATTGCGCTACACTCAATACTACAAGGTGGGACAAAAGTCATGCCACAACGTTAATTAGTTACCAATTTGTTAGAAACGAATAAAATTGGGCTTTGTTTTAACAGAAAGTTTATTCGAAGTTGTAAAAATGGTAGTGATACAATTTACGGCATTTTGAGTTGCTGGCAAAACATCTATATATTCATTTATCAACGGCCGTATGGCCTTGTTGATATTGGTATTGTAGACTTGCAAGGTTTGTGGTTTTCTGTGGCAAACGCAAGATTTCAAAAAGCTCCAAAGGAAAAAGTCAATTGGTGATGCAAAATCAGCGTTCTTGAGTTGTATTTGTACCGCCCGACTACTTATTGTCAACTAATCCTCCATCTGTCAACAACAAAAATGTCAAAACACATTGACATTTGACACCGTTTGCAAAAATTAAGGGCATAGCACCAGGAATGACGTCACAGTCTTTTCCCACGGCATTAAGGTTCAAAATTGCATGACAATCGCATGATAAAATGGTAAAAATAGCGTTTTATTCCATTTTTTGGGGTTAATTTTGCGTTTATCAAAAAACTTTTACGGTTAATCCCTAGATTTTAATGCATATTATCAGTGCAAAAAAATAATTTTCCTCCGCGACTTTCGGGAAATGGGTTTCCGTCTTTCGGAAAAAAGGACAGAGGTGTTTTTTTTTTTTTTTGAGAAATCTATACAAGATATAAAAAATCTTTTACGGTCATTCCCTGGATAAAGGTTCAATGCATCTACCCTATTTTGTTCCAAAGCACATTTAGTAACGGTTGTCCAGATATAAGGTCTCCCGATTTTACAATTTTTGAAATGTCAATACATGTTTTATATGAAATAAATAAATACGAGAGCTGTTTTTTTATCAAGTTCCGTTTGTTAAAGCTCCTGTTGAATTGCCCGTAGCTCGGCTGCGAGTGACGCATTCGATCTGAAAATGTCAGAGGTTGTAGTGGGAGATTTGCGCAATCTCGAGATGTGCAGATCTTGCTCCTTCGTATTTCGTGCTTACTTAGAAGCACAAACGGAACTTGATTATAAAACAGCCCTCGTAGATGACATTAAGCCGCTCCACCGTGTACTAATATTCCTCTACCATGATGTTAATCATTATTCATTATTACGTACGTACGAGTATGTATGAATACGAATGATGCGTTTGTTGCTCAGAGCATAGAGTAGCTTCAATGTAATTTGTTATGATGTAATTCGTTTGTCGGAGTCGGATGTGCCGTGCAATACAATTAGTAGATACTATTACCAGACAATAAATAGCGAGTCTGTACTTGGTAATAGTGTTGATAGCGTACTAATTGTAAAAAAAGTGGACTGTATGTATATCGAAAAAATATCCTTGAATTATTTTTGATTTACATTTTTTTTTTCTTGTAAAGCGTTGGATTTTTACTACAGCCGTAGTATATACATTGAAAAAAAAAATACCACCCTCTCCCTTCAACAGTAAGAAATGCAACAATACATAGGTACTTAATGTACATGAAATTCGACAACACAGCCATCGCTATCGTGGTGTAGTGGATATGATCCCTACTATGCGAGACGAAGATCTGGGTCCGAATCCCAGCCGGGGTGAACTGAAATGGCGAATGTTTCTCGAGTGTAAAGTGATCACTTAAGCCAGCCGAGGTCGGTCGTAAGCCCGACAATGTTCATCCTTAATTCATCTACACTGTTGTGGGAATACTACAATAAATAGCGAGTTTGTACTTGGTTATAGTGTTAATGGCGTATTTATTTGTATAAAAAAGTGGACTGTATAGTGTATAGTGTATATCGAAAAAATACCCACTAGAGTCACTGCGTCTTACCTTAAACATTTTATCAACCAAATTACGGCATTATATCTAACAAACTGAAAAAAGGTGGTCGGTAGTCTGGTTTGTAACACGCTCGACTGTTAAGCCGGCGGGCGCGGGTTCAATCCCCGATGCCGACTTGCTCCACTTCACAACACATCAAGCTTTCTGTGAAGTGTACAAAGATGCATTTGGGTTTATTTCGATAAACCCAGATTTATTTTCTAAAAAAAAAAAAGGTTCAAAAATCAGGGCTACCAACAATACAATCTTGAACTCCACTTGCAGCTAACGTCCGCCGACTGCCAAGATATAGTGAATTGATAATAGTTGCATCTTCTTTGAAGAGATATATCTACCTACATTGCATATGCAGAGATAGATTATAATATAGCGTAATGACCAGAGACCGGATTATATGCATTTGCATATGTTGGCAATTTATTCAAGATTTTGCATATTTCGAACAAAATGTACTGATCATGCATATTTGGGTTAGTATATTTTCTTAAATATAAACGGTATTTGTGAAATATAAACGTTTATATTTCAAATATAAACAAAAATGTTGGTGTCTTGTTGAAAATCTAATAGGTAAATAAAGTAGTTCTATAAAAAAAAATTGGCTAAACGCAAATTAAAAAAAAAAACAAGATGTTATGACTTCACATCGTAGAACTGTTTTTCGCGGTCTTCCAAACGATACCAAACATAAATGAAATAAAAAATAATTTAAATAAAATCTTGTGATAGCGATAAATTGTAGTATTTATTTAAATATATGTTGCATATTTTGATATAGATATAAGATATATATTTTTAACTATGTAATGTAATCTATTTGTTTTGCGTGTGTGCTAACTGTGAACGGATGTTATTGGTCTTGTGTATTGACATTTCTGTACTAATGCACCTGTCAATGTTTGTTTTTGTGACTGTATCTGTTCCATGTGTAATAAATAAATACTTTTTGGTGATTTTGTTGCATATTTCGGGCATTTATGATGCATCTTTGCATGCATATTTCAACCATTTCAAGTTGCATATAATCCTGTTTCTAGTAATGACCATATAACTGCTTTGGTGCAACGTCTGGTGGACGAGGGAAAACCAGTCTGGTCGGTGAGAGCAAGAGTTATAACATACTCGTATCTTCTCTCAAACAACATCAACCTATCAAGTATGCAGCGCGTATGGCAAGGACGCTAGCTGTTATCATAATATACATTGCAGGTACATAGATTCATAGATAGCTGATTGATAATAATCTTATGCAGTTGATAATAATTAATAACACAACTGATTGGAGGAACGCTACGATCACAATTCAAAGTTCAGTTTATAGATAGGATCTTTACATTATTTTTTTTATTTATTTATTTAAACTTAAAGTAAACAACAAACACATATAAATATTCAAAATGGACATAGTACAGATTATAAAACGTTGTTCACTAGGGCGAACTTATCGCAGAACTGCGATTTTTTTCAGTTAACCCCATTTTAACCCCAGTTTTTTGACGCGTTAATTTTGCACGGGCCGAATATTCTGTTATTCGCATGTGCTCCTGACCTGACTTGGGTCGATTGGCAGAAATCGCCAAACAGGCGTTAAATCCGCCCTTTACATGTAAACTTATATGTAATAGTTTTTATTTATTTATTTAATATTCGGTTTTCTTTTTTATCAATCTGGATTTATTGAAAGAACCTAAATACATCCTTGTACACTTCACACAAAGCTTGAAAAGCTTGTGTCGTGAAGTGGAGTAAGTCGGCATCGGGATCGAACCCGCGCTCATCGGGTTAACAGTCGAGCGCGTTACCAACCAACTTCGTTGTAATATATCTGAAAATATCGTATGCTATTCATTGCAACACTACTTACTTACTTACTTTCCGTGTCCGGAACACTATCAAATTTTGTATCTCCAATGTTCGGCCACCCGGACACCCCCGGTATTCGCAAGTAGTGCGTCCTCGGGCGTGCATGTCACTCCTGTTTGGAGACATGAAAACAGGTGACTGTGGTCCTGCTTGGCACCACACTCACAGGTGTCTTCCTCTGTGTAACCCCATTTTTTGAGGTTACTGTAACAACGGGAGACACCTGTTCTCAGTCTATTAAGTGACCTCCAGGTTGGGTACGGCAGACTGTGACCAGCCGCCATACCCTCCAACAACTAAAATCTAATGATTAGAAAAAACATTAGAATGATGATTGCATAGTGCATACACATTTAGGCTTTGTATGAGAGAGTGTTTAACACAGAGGGGAGCGGATATCACGGTGATTGGGAAACCATTACACTTCTTACTTACTGTATATGATGAAACTTAATATCATTTCATTCTATGAGAACATTCAGAATGTCAGAACACATAATACATAATATACCCATTCTACCGAATTACACATACTAATATTAAATTACCAAATCTAAAAAAACTCACACGATATTTCACAAGATATAACTGGCGGAAATCGGGTAACAATAATAATATTTTTTTTTTATGTGGCATCAAAATTCAGTAAGGGTGGTTCCGGTAATAATTTCATCTACGGGGGTCGTACCAAAAACGTTACACAAAGCAATTAAAGATTTGGATTTGGGCAAAAATATATATAGAGTTTCAAAAATCAATAATAATTAGCACATGTTCAATAGTCCGGAAATTTCTAAACAATCATTCATAACCACAAATTTGATAGAAAGCAAGGACTTGGCTTTTGCCCGTCCTTGCTTTCTTATACTACCGGCTTTTTAAAAAGCTGAGATGGGTAGGGTATAATAATTTTTATTTCATTAAGTGTACACTTTAAGGATATAAATATTTCACTTGTCAAATATAGTTAAGTTCATTATGGTTAACAATGCAAGTAGCTTTACCCGGAAACCCGGACTTAGCCGCTAAAAAGCCGGACTTTTGGGTCCCAGGGACCGACGCAAAAAAAGAGTTTTTGACCAAAAAATCAAAAAAAAAAAACACATTGTGTAACAAAGTTTTCATTCGTATCAATTACATATTTTCCTTTGGCAGAAACCTCGAGTTGACTGTAAGACGTTGCGTTTGCAATATGTCCGCCTTTTGGCACACTACGATTGTCTAATTTTTGTAATTAGGTATGCATATTTTGTTTTGGCCAATAAATATTTTTTATTTATTATTTTATTTACCTGCTTTAACTATCCTTGCCGATCGACTGACGAAAAACGAATCGTGAGAAGTGAGTTAATAAGAGAAAATAAAAAGCTCAACAAAAGCCGGACAAATTTGGCCGGACAAGAGGTCAAAAAGACCAACACTGTCCGGCTTTAGCCAAACGGACGGCAACGCTTGTTAAAGCTAGTCTGTACATAACTACCTACTCAAATTCAAAAAACCTAATCAAAATTTTTGTGCCGAAATTTGTCGTAATCGCAATGTTTATGGCGACGAATATAAGTTCACTGTTAGTTGAATGAAGCTGTGAACGATATCAAATTATTATATAGCTACCTAGCCTTAAGCCTACCTATCAAAGTTCTGCCACAAACCAGTTTGATAGGTGACTCTTCTACCTATAGATAGATACAATGATAGGTTGGTCTTGTTACAGTAGAGACGAGGAGGAATCGATTCTAAACCAGTATAGTATGCATGTATCGTGTTAAAGAACTGAACTTCCGCTAACTACGAAGCAACCGTTCGACCATCACCCATCCACAATCCATTGGACCACCGTCCAAGGCGTTTCTGTTCGGTGACTTTCAAACACAAGGGACCTTTTGCAATAATCTTGTAATTCTCTGATGCAAAAAATCGCGTTGAGAAAAGTACCTACTCAGACTCAGCTAAATTCTAAAGATATCATCCTAAGACTTAACACGTGGATAAATGTAAGATATGCTGCAAGTCACTCTAGTGGGGAGACATTTACTCAAACAAGAGATTATTCCCCTAGTTTGTTACATATAATGCTGGCATTTGGTACTCAGACTCAGCTAATACTAAAGATATCATCCTAAGACTTAACACATGGATAAATGTAAGATATGCTGCAAGTCACTCTAGTGGGGAGACATTTACTCAAACAAGAGATTATTCCCCTAGTTTGTTACATATAATGCTGGCATTTGGTACTCAGACTCAGCTAATACTAAAGATATCATCCTAAGACTTAACACATGGATAAATGTAAGATATGCTGCAAGTCACTCTAGTGGGGAGACATTTACTCAAACAAGAGATTATTCCCCTAGTTTGTTACATATAATGCTGGCATTTGGTACTCAGACTCAGCTAATACTAAAGATATCATCCTAAGACTTAACACATGGATAAATGTAAGATATGCTGCAAGTCACTCTAGTGGGGAGACATTTACTCAAACAAGAGATTATTCCCCTAGTTTGTTACATATAATGCTGGCATTTGGTACTCAGACTCAGCTAATACTAAAGATATCATCCTAAGACTTAACACATGGATAAATGTAAGATATGCTGCAAGTCACTCTAGTGAGGAGACATTTACTCAAACAAGAGATTATTCCCCTAGTTTGTTACATATAATGCTGGCATTTGGTACTCAGACTCAGCTAATACTAAAGATATCATCCTAAGACTTAACACATGGATAAATGTAAGATATGCTGCAAGTCACTCTAGTGGGGAGACATTTACTCAAACAAGAGATTATTCCCCTAGTTTGTTACATATAATGCTGGCATTTGGTACTCAGACTCAGCTAATACTAAAGATATCATCCTAAGACTTTGATACGGGGATTTTGGTTCATGGTGCCGAAAAATAATATTTCTATAATTAAGTCAGTTATGATGGGACTATGCATTTGTCTCCATAGGTAATAAAATCTGTAGACAGACTTATTGTATTTTGTTACATTTCGCTAATCCAGGGAGAGTTGTAAAAGTGTGTTAGATAAAAATTGTTAATAATTGAAAGGAGACGACAAGCATTGTAATTGGGTTATTCCGTTTAGAAAGTACAGACGCAGTTGAATAATAAAATAATATGCCGGGCCCTGTATTAAAAAATAAATATGTCGCGTCTTGCAGACAAGAGAATTGATGTTTAAATCTCTGTTTAGTCGGGACGTTATATTGAGGCTATTGTTTAATGTTCTGAAAGGGTAGTCGAAGTAAACAATTTGTAACAGACTGATTGTTTTGAAGCAGCCGGCACCTAATTGTCTTCACAGGTAAGCAATAAAGGTGATCCGTGTATAGATACCTATGTATTATGTTGTTGCTAATCTTATAATTCTATGTTGTTAATACAAGTAGGTAAATATTGTTAACAATGTGTAACCAACGATTGTCTTGGAAAGTCATGGGCGTGTCCTCGCTTGCCAATCAGCAGTGGAAGGATGGACATCCCCTATTGAAGTGTAAGGGTGGAGACACCGAGTTTTTTTAGAGCTCCACCCCTAGTCGTGGAGTAGGAGACGTTGGCTACAAAAGGAGGCTGCAAGGCAGCGAAAGAGATGATTCGCATTTTATACGTCAGGAGATTCACCTCGAGAGAAGACGGTCTTAATAGACCTCGGTGAAGACGCCGTCGCGGCGCCCTCGGGCTGCCGGCGACATCGTTGTCCGTGCTCAAGAGATTGTGTGCTACCGTCACGATGACGGATGGAGGAGCGTTATTCTGAAGTGGATGCAGAGATGGATCGCCATCGGATGCAGCGAATACTGGCTGACATAGGTTGCAGCGAATACTGGATGACATGGGTAAGCATCGCCTCCCCCCCCCCCCCTCCAGTAAATCGAAGACCTCAGGCGCTCTGTGACGAGGCCGAGGTGTCATGCGGAAGACTGGTCGACGTGGAAGAGCCCCGTGGACGTAGAGGACCCTTGAGTCATGCCTGGACTGGAAGGCTGACTTCAACTCACCATGGAACGCGGTTCGTGTTCGAGAAGGGGTATGAAAGATGTTATTGATTATTAAATGTTGAATTTTTAATTGGACAATGAGTAGAAGTGAATTTGTGTGCGACAGATAAGTGGAAAAGGACAATTACTTTTACGATGAGAGACCCGTAAGATTGAAAAATGTATAGTAATAGTTTGTTGTAGTTTTTATTTGCTTGTTTTGTTTTATAATTGATTATTGTATATGTCGGGGTAGGTATGATAGATACCTACGTGTGTAAGGAAGGTTTGTTTTGTTGTAATAATTGTAGTGTGCCCTACTACTTGTATTAATGTAAATATTGTAAATAAATTATGTAAATAACTTTCTTTTTGAATTTGCTTTACACATTCGCCCTAGTAACATCATTTTCAGGGATAATTTGTCAGACACGAAGTGAAGTATCTCTGTTGTGGAATTGTTAGTTGTTTTTGCAATTCTGGATATTTTAGTAGATTTTTGTGTTCCCTCTCGATCGCTCTACGGACGGTGGAGTGATTCGAGAGGAGGGGAGACCTCCCTGGATGGAATCGTTTACGTCAAATGTCGCCCAAATGTGGGGCATATTCGTTTGAGGTTTTATACCGAGAATATCCAAAGAACCTACGCCCTGAGTTGACGTGGTTCCTCCAGGAGGAGGTTTTTGTAATCCAGATTGTTCGGGTGTAATGTGTATCGTGTCTGACGAGTTATCCATGACGGCGAATGTGTAATGTGTGTTAATGTTTTGCGAGCAAATATGGTAAATGTTTGAAGTAGGAAGAAGTGATCTTCTTATAGGATAGGCAAAGAGGCCTGGTAATTAGGTTTATCCGTCTAGCCTGGAAATCAAAGACGGATTGGCGCCCTAGGTTGTTTTAGAATAGTTATATTTTTATGTAATAATGTAAGATGTATTGATAAGATTTTGAATTGAATATTATGTTGATATATGTGTGTAAAATTTCAAGTAGGTACGTGTTGAAAGTAGGTACATGCGACGATCGAATTGTAACGTAATGTTTTTTTTTGTAAAGAAATGTGAGAATTTGTGTGAAAAACGAAGAGTGTGAATGTGGTGAAAGGCTGCTTAGTTAGGTTTCTATTGTGGAGCTAGGTGACTAATGGTTGGAATAATCATTGTCGGGTTGGTCAAGTGGAGATCAGCCAATGTTTCCATTTAATGGGTACTTATCTGGGAGTTTGGAGCCTTTGGGGTTAATCAATTTTTGTTTTTCAGTGGTAGCAGTGTGAATGCAGAGGTACTGAGAGAATTGATACGCTTGTAGTTGGCCTGAGACATACATGTGAGTGTAGAGGTGAAAGTCGTGTTATAGGTAGAACGCCCGAGCCACTCTGTGTTGAAGAGTAGCTTGCGTGGCGGAGTGTGAGGGTCAGAGAGGATCCTGTAAGGGACAGTGAAGTCCGAAGTGTAGTGTAAGCTGGGAGACGCTTACTGGTTGGGTAGTGATGCCCGTGTGCAGAGAGGTCTGCGTGAGAGGACGGAGGGAGTTAGCGTGAAAGGAGTGTGTCCTCCGAGTTGTGGGAGAGTATTAGTACCTAGAGGAGAGGTACGAGAGAGATTGTATAAGGTCGAACTGATAGGTATTGATTGGGTATTCTCAATTGCACTGTATGCCTGGTTGTTGAATTAGTATATTTTGAGAAAATCGTTTAAATATTGATGTCGCGAGATTGTTAATAACTGTGTTCCATGTACCTTCTTATGTACCTAATTGTAATATTATATTTTATGAAAAATGTACGTATATCTGTGTTAGGTTGTATAGAATATAGTGATATTATGTGAAATGAAGATTAGGTTTATCGAGGAATTTAAATAGATGTTGGTATATTTTAAATAGAATTATTATTTTTCGGCAAATAGGTAGGGTGGTATTGATACGGGGATTTTGGTTCATGGTGCCGAAAAATAATATTTCTATAATTAAGTCAGTTATGATGGGACTATGCATTTGTCTCCATAGGTAATAAAATCTGTAGACAGACTTATTGTATTTTGTTACATTTCGCTAATCCAGGGAGAGTTGTAAAAGTGTGTTAGATAAAAATTGTTAATAATTGAAAGGAGACGACAAGCATTGTAATTGGGTTATTCCGTTTAGAAAGTACAGACGCAGTTGAATAATAAAATAATATGCCGGGCCCTGTATTAAAAAATAAATATGTCGCGTCTTGCAGACAAGAGAATTGATGTTTAAATCTCTGTTTAGTCGGGACGTTATATTGAGGCTATTGTTTAATGTTCTGAAAGGGTAGTCGAAGTAAACAATTTGTAACAGACTGATTGTTTTGAAGCAGCCGGCACCTAATTGTCTTCACAGGTAAGCAATAAAGGTGATCCGTGTATAGATACCTATGTATTATGTTGTTGCTAATCTTATAATTCTATGTTGTTAATACAAGTAGGTAAATATTGTTAACAATGTGTAACCAACGATTGTCTTGGAAAGTCATGGGCGTGTCCTCGCTTGCCAATCAGCAGTGGAAGGATGGACATCCCCTATTGAAGTGTAAGGGTGGAGACACCGAGTTTTTTTAGAGCTCCACCCCTAGTCGTGGAGTAGGAGACGTTGGCTACAAAAGGAGGCTGCAAGGCAGCGAAAGAGATGATTCGCATTTTATACGTCAGGAGATTCACCTCGAGAGAAGACGGTCTTAATAGACCTCGGTGAAGACGCCGTCGCGGCGCCCTCGGGCTGCCGGCGACATCGTTGTCCGTGCTCAAGAGATTGTGTGCTACCGTCACGATGACGGATGGAGGAGCGTTATTCTGAAGTGGATGCAGAGATGGATCGCCATCGGATGCAGCGAATACTGGCTGACATAGGTTGCAGCGAATACTGGATGACATGGGTAAGCATCGCCTCCCCCCCCCCCCCTCCAGTAAATCGAAGACCTCAGGCGCTCTGTGACGAGGCCGAGGTGTCATGCGGAAGACTGGTCGACGTGGAAGAGCCCCGTGGACGTAGAGGACCCTTGAGTCATGCCTGGACTGGAAGGCTGACTTCAACTCACCATGGAACGCGGTTCGTGTTCGAGAAGGGGTATGAAAGATGTTATTGATTATTAAATGTTGAATTTTTAATTGGACAATGAGTAGAAGTGAATTTGTGTGCGACAGATAAGTGGAAAAGGACAATTACTTTTACGATGAGAGACCCGTAAGATTGAAAAATGTATAGTAATAGTTTGTTGTAGTTTTTATTTGCTTGTTTTGTTTTATAATTGATTATTGTATATGTCGGGGTAGGTATGATAGATACCTACGTGTGTAAGGAAGGTTTGTTTTGTTGTAATAATTGTAGTGTGCCCTACTACTTGTATTATTGTTTATTAATGTAAATAAATAGTGTAAATATCTTTTTTTGAATTTGCTTTACACATTCGCCTTAATTAACATAATTTTCAGGGACAATTTGTCAGACACGAAGTGAAGTACCTCTGTTGTGGAATTTCTAGTAGTTGTTTTTGCATTCTGGATATTGCAGTAGATTATTTTTGTGTTCCCTCTCGGTCGCTCTACGGACGGTGGAGTGATTCGAGAGGAGGAGAGACCTCCCTGGATGGAATCGTTTACGTCAACTTAACACATGGATAAATGTAAGATATGCTGCAAGTCACTCTAGTGGGGAGACATTTACTCAAACAAGAGATTATTCCCCTAGTTTGTTACATATAATGCTGGCATTTGGTACTCAGACTCAGCTAATACTAAAGATATCATCCTAAGACTTAACACATGGATAAATGTAAGATATGCTGCAAGTCACTCTAGTGGGGAGACATTTACTCAAACAAGAGATTATTCCCCTAGTTTGTTACATATAATGCTGGCATTTGGTACTCAGACTCAGCTAATACTAAAGATATCATCCTAAGACTTAACACATGGATAAATGTAAGATATGCTGCAAGTCACTCTAGTGGGGAGACATTTACTCAAACAAGAGATTATTCCCCTAGTTTGTTACATATAATGCTGGCATTTGGTACTCAGACTCAGCTAATACTAAAGATATCATCCTAAGACTTAACACATGGATAAATGTAAGATATGCTGCAAGTCACTCTAGTGGGGAGACATTTACTCAAACAAGAGATTATTCCCCTAGTTTGTTACATATAATGCTGGCATTTGGTACTCAGACTCAGCTAATACTAAAGATATCATCCTAAGACTTAACACATGGATAAATGTAAGATATGCTGCAAGTCACTCTAGTGGGGAGACATTTACTCAAACAAGAGATTATTCCCCTAGTTTGTTACATATAATGCTGGCATTTGGTACTCAGACTCAGCTAATACTAAAGATATCATCCTAAGACTTAACACATGGATAAATGTAAGATATGCTGCAAGTCACTCTAGTGGGGAGACATTTACTCAAACAAGAGATTATTCCCCTAGTTTGTTACATATAATGCTGGCATTTGGTACTCAGACTCAGCTAATACTAAAGATATCATCCTAAGACTTAACACGTGGATAAATGTAAGATATGCTGCAAGTCACTCTAGTGGGGAGACATTTACTCAAACAAGAGATTATTCCCCTAGTTTGTTACATATAATGCTGGCATTTGGTACTCAGACTCAGCTAATACTAAAGATATCATCCTAAGACTTAACACATGGATAAATGTAAGATATGCTGCAAGTCACTCTAGTGGGGGACATTTACTCAAACAAGAGATTATTCCCCTAGTTTGTTACATATAATGCTGTCATTTGGTACTCAGACTCAGCTAATACTAAAGATATCATCCTAAGACTTAACACATGGATAAATGTAAGATATGCTGCAAGTCACTCTAGTGGGGGGACATTTACTCAAACAAGAGATTATTCCCCTAGTTTGTTACATATAATGCTGTCATTTGGTACTCAGACTCAGCTAATACTAAAGATATCATCCTAAGACTTAACACATGGATAAATGTAAGATATGCTGCAAGTCACTCTAGTGGGGAGACATTTAGTCAAACAAGAGATTATTCCCCTAGTTTGTTACATATAATGCTGTCATTTGGTACTCAGACTCAGCTAATACTAAAGATATCATCCTAAGACTTAACACATGGATAAATGTAAGATATGCTGCAAGTCACTCTAGTGGGGAGACATTTACTCAAACAAGAGATTATCCCCCTAGTTTGTTACATATAATGCTGTCATTTGGTACTCAGACTCAGCTAATACTAAAGATATCATCCTAAGACTTAACACATGGATAAATGTAAGATATGCTGCAAGTCACTCTAGTGGGGGGACATTTACTCAAACAAGAGATTATTCCCCTAGTTTGTTACATATAATGCTGTCATTTGGTACTCAGACTCAGCTAATACTAAAGATATCATCCTAAGACTTAACACATGGATAAATGTAAGATATGCTGCAAGTCACTCTAGTGGGGAGACATTTACTCAAACAAGAGATTATTCCCCTAGTTTGTTACATATAATGCTGTCATTTGGTACTCAGACTCAGCTAATACTAAAGATATCATCCTAAGACTTAACACATGGATAAATGTAAGATATGCTGCAAGTCACTCTAGTGGGGAGACATTTACTCAAACAAGAGATTATTCCCCTAGTTTGTTACATATAATGCTGTCATTAGGTTGATAAAATGTTTAAGGTAACACGCAGTGACTCTAGTGGACATGTTTTTTTTATATTCTCTCCTCTTTTTATACAATAAGCTAAAATTGATTTCGTCGCTTACGTTATTCGAGTATCTTTAGCTTACACTCTCATACAAAGCTGAAGCCATAACAGAACGATAGCAAAGGACTTTAAAGAGTAAAATAAATTAAAGTAAGGAATAAATAAATCAAAATAACTAACAAAGAAAAAGTGTCTGACGATCTGTTTTCCCTGGCTACCCCGCAAGGGACGCGGCCAGAGGGATTGAGTAGAATAGAATTAATATTTTAACTTGAAAAAAATACCACCCTCTCCCTTCAACAGTAAGAAATGCAACAATACATAGGTACTTAATGTACATGAAATTCGACAACACAGCCGTCGCTCTTCGTGGTGTAGTGGATATGATCCCTACTAAGCGAGATGAAGGTATGGGTTCGAATCCCAGCCGGGGTGAACTGAAATGGCGAATGTTTCTCGAGTGTAAAGTGATCACTTAAGCCAGCCGAGGTCGGTCGTAAGCCCGACAATGTTCATCCTTAATTCTTCTATACTGTTGTGGGAATACTTCAATAATATTTTAAGTAAAATACAGACAGATGCTGACAATACCAATTAAAATAATACTTAAAAATGTGGTAAGTAATTAATTATGAGTAGAGTAATTACTAATTATATAGAAACATCACCGTCCATTCATATAGCATCGCTGGTTCACAGTAAACATGACTACATCATGATGGCATAGTTATTAAATCTATTACGGCGTCATTACGCAGAAATGTTTTCTAGTAATTTGCTGATGGCCTCTCCCATACTAGTCCGAGAGCCCGCTGCTTAATTTATGACGTATCTGTTTTTTGATCGAAATGTGGTATAAACGATAGCTTACTAATAGGGTATTACATCGCACTAGGGTTGCCTATCAAAATCTTGCCGCAACCCCCCCTGAAAAGGTCCCTCTTCGCGGTTTTTCGCATTTTATAGGAATATGGTAAGAGATAGGAGAAAGTAGTCAATGACAAAAATAATCCTTGCTGAATTCTCTACAAAAATTGTTAAATCAATTTTTTCGTAGAACTAGCAGTTTACCCGCAATGGCCGGTGCAAAACCGAAATTCATTTAAAATACAAAAAAAAATTATTTAAACTAAATTGGTTGAAAATTGATAAGAGCTACAGGAAAATAGTAAGAGAACGAATTAATTACCATAGTCTTAGCTGCAAAACGAGCTATAACTTATGTTCATACATCTAATAATTTCGGAGTTATTACAATAAAACTCAGTGACAAAAATTCTTAAAATTTAGTTTTTCATAAAATAACCAGTGATATAGCGCCGCAGGCCAAAATTTTTTTTCCATAAAATGTTAGTAATAATGGGTGGAAGAATGTGAAAGAAAAAAAATCAAACTTTTTTTTTTATTTTTTCAAAAAATATCCTGTTTTTTGACCGGCCATTACGGGTAAACTACTAGTCATATGAAAAAATTGACTTAACATTTTTTGTAGAGAATTTAGCAAGGATTATTTTTGTCATTGATTACTTTCTCCTATCTCTTACCATATTCCTATAAAATGCGAAAAACCGCGAAGAGGGACCTTTTCGTGGGGGGGCAGGGGGGGTTGCGGCAAGATTTTGATAGGCAACCCTAGTGCGATGTAATACCCTATTAGTAAGCTATCGTTTATACCACATTTCGATCAAAAAACAGATACGTCATAAATTAAGCAGTGGGCTCTTGGACTATACACGATGACTTGTAATATTCATATGAACTGCCCAGTAACTACAAGATTCCTACAATCATCTGTATCAGACATGTTTCTGGGAAGCTACAGCTTTTTTGAAGCTGGCCATTAAATCGTGGATCAGGCGCCTAGAGCTTTTTTGAAGCTGGGCGTCAAATCGCGGATAAGGCGCTAAAAATGTGACCTATCTGTTTTTTTAATTACACCTAGGGTTATACAATATACATCGCCACAGGGTTGCCTTGCAAAATTTTTCTGCGACACCCTCTTGACTACCGAATAGATCCCCCAAGCGGGTTTTCGTATTTTTGGAGATCGGATGGAAAATGCAGCACACCCAATGTCTGAGTATACGGTTGGCTAAGTTGGTTGAGGCGGCAGTCTCCCAAACGGGAGGTGCCGCCGGTGGAGGAAGAACTATTGAACATTGAGCCCCTTCTATTATCTACGACAAATCTATGGTGGACGCCATTAGAGCTACAAACATATGATTGCGTGTCATATTGCTTGTCCACAATTGCATGAATCCTGGTGATTTTTGCGACTCATTATGTATAATCAGTGTGGAAATTACCTTTGGAATATAACCTATGTAATCAAATGGTAAATTACTGTACTTTACATCGAGAAAAAATTGCGTAGCGGAAATTCTGGCGGCGGTCAATTTTTGCCTAAGGCTTTATCCGTTAGGACTTCCTACATTTATACAGGTTTCCTAGTTATAATCTGTTGCTTGTGAATACTGGCATACAGGCCTATACCTACTATATAATACGTATTATATTCATTGAGGACCGTCTTGTTAGCGTCTGCCGCTACGACCTTGTATAAGGTCGAGAATGTCATTCAGTCGACACTTGGAATAAAAGTGACTACACGATGAAGTGGTATGGTCGTTGTATTCCACAAATCTACACTACACCGTCTACTAGAGTCTGATAAACGCAGCGAAATCTCAATTAAAACTAATTGCCCCCTCCATCTGTGGAGTGAGGTACCCTTGAAATACAAAAGGTACACGATGACAGGTACAATTTATAGTAATTAAATCAGTCGCGGTGACCAGAACGTAGAAACCAACGTTCATTCAACATAGCGTATTACAATAATACACGTTCCTTCTCGATTCAGCTACCAGGCAGCCATCCTATAGCGCAGCGGTAGAACACCGGCTTGTTTATATAGGTTCCCTATGCTTAGAGCTTACGTCACGTTCGTGCAATTCGTCATACACACGCCGCTTGATCCGTTTAACTCATGTAAGTGCAACAGTATATGACATGGATGCTAGATGGAGACGTTATGTTATGTTGGAAATGATTCGTCTAATTTTGGCTATGAACCAACATCAACAGTTCGACTGTAAAATTATAATCGCACGTGCTTAGATTTTTAATTACTATGCACGTCTATACATAAAAACTAATTCTTGATATTTTCCGAGTGCCCTGTAAAAGCGTATAAACCGACCATGTTTTTACAAGACTTTATTTAACTTCACTGTGGATCCAAAATGTGGAGTAACGGGATCCAAGGGTCGTGTGAGGTGTGGGTATCGTATGAAAGGGCGTTGGAATAGAAATGCAGATCTTAATCAGATTTTGTCTAGGTCAAGCCTCGGGAGACACCGAGCGACCGAGAGGATCCAGTCACCGCATACCGTCGTGTTTGGTAACTAACGAAAGTGCTTCATGAGTAAAATTCATATCTTTTTACAAATTTTAGGTAGTTTAGTAAAGGGTTTCAAAGGGATCAAAGGGTCGCGTGGGTCATCTATGGTATCGTATGAAAGGGCGTTGGAAAAGAAGTCCAGAACTTGACTAAGATTTTGTCTAGGTCAAATGCATCAAAATCTAGAAATTAAACTCAAAAAGTAAAAAAAAACGCTATTTTTATCATTTTTTCATGCGATTGCTTATGTGATTTTGAAAACCTCAATGCCGCGGGAAATGACCGTGACGTCATGGCTGAGGTCCGAGCTTTAAATGCATTCGGCCAGGTCATAATCACATCATCAGATTGGATTAAAATACTACAAAATATAAATAGAATTATTAAGCAATGATCAGATCACTCGCGTTGCCTATCGTCATCTCGCTAGATGAGGTAACGATTAATGAATAATGAAAGTGATTGAATCAAACAGTGACGTCATGATTGTTTGTGTACGTTCAGATTCGGCCAAACAACCCACGTAACGTATGCCCTAAGCCAATTTAACTATCGGGATATCAACAGGTGACAATGTTGTCTGATTACTTGAAAGCATATATTGAGAGATGGTTGAGAGTGGAAATGTAAGTGTATGAGTATGTATATGTGGGGAGTTTGTTTACTAGAGATGGACGCTGTGATGGAGACATTGAAAGAAGAAAGCTGTTGGGTACTAGGACATATGGTGCACTCAGACCAATTGTTAGTAGTAGCAATGTGGCTACCAAAGCAATGCTGTCTTATTATAGTGCCAACCTGCATGTATGCTGGTGAGACAAGGACATGGCTGAAGAAGGACCAATCAGGGTTCAATGCAGTGGAAACGTAAGTGTATGAGTATGTATATGTGGGGAGTTTGTTTACTAGAGATGGACGCTGTGATGGAGACATTGAAAGAAGAAAGCTGTTGGGTACTAGGACATATAGTGCACTCAGACCAATTGTTAGTAGTAGCAACGTGTCTACCAAAGCAATGCTGTCTTATTATAGTGCCAACCTGCATGTATGCTAGTGAGACAAGGACATGGCTAAAGAAGGACCAATCAGGGTTCAATGCAGTGGAAATGTAAGTGTATGAGTATGTATATGTGGGGAGTTTGTTTACTAGAGATGGACGCTGTGATGGAGACATTGAAAGAAGAAAGCTGTTGGGTACTAGGACATATGGTGCACTCAGACCAATTGTTGGTAGTAGCAACGTGGCTACCAAAGCAATGCTGTCTTATTATAGTGCCAACCTGCATGTATGCTAGTGAGACAAGGACATGGCTGAAGAAGGACCAATCAGGGTTCAATGCAGTGGAAATGTAAGTGTGTGAGTATGTATATGTGGGGAGTTTGTTTACTAGAGATGGACGCTGTGATGGAGACATTGAAAGAAGAAAGCTGTTGGGTACTAGGACATATGGTGCACTCAGACCAATTGTTAGTAGTAGCAATGTGGCAAGAACTTGTGGACAAAGAGAGTACTTTACGTATGTTTTAGGCCTCTAAGTAGTCAGAAAGTGGTCGAAAAATCCATTGTAAGATTTGCGCACAAACAAATAAAAAAAACTCCACAGTGAAGTTAAATAATCTTGTACAAATAGTGGTACCTACGTCAGTAATGTCGTCATTACTTCTCCAGCGACGCAACCCCATTATTTTAAAAGCAAAACCCAGGGAGATACAGCCAGACGGTATCTCGTAATACGACCACATTCATTATATTAAATCCGTACACACGCTTTATTAAAAGAGATCCGACAAAAATACTTACTATACAAGTTAAAACCCGAGCCGAAAGTTCGAAAGTGAAATTCTGGTCGAAGCCAACAGGGCGTACCAATTTTCACTAGTCAAATTTATTTTTCAACCCCATACGTACAGAGATATAGGATTTTAAATATAGTACAAGCCAGACAGGCCAGAACCACAGACTCTATATAGGTGGACAAAGAAAGTCCTGGAGTGGCGACCTAGAACAGGCAGAAGAAGTGTTGGTAGACCTCAAGCACGGTGGTCGGACGATGTAAGGCGAGTCGCGGGAGGCGGTTGGATGCGGTCTGCCCAGGATAGGGAGCTGTGGAAATCAATGGGGGAGGCCTATGTTCGACAATTGACGCAGGGGGGCTGACATGATGATGACAGACATTTTCAAATTTGATATGAAGACAACGTTGATAAATAGGTACTATGTATTTTCAATTTATTTATTTTTCACATAAAAAAGGATCTGTGCTTGCATGCACAAACACAAACACTTTCCTGCACACCTTGCACTAGTCTTAAAGCCTGTATCGCAAAGTGTGGAATACATCGCCATCAACGCCGGGGTTTGAACCTGGCACCTCCCGCTTGTGAGACTGCCGCCTCAACCACCTGCGCCAACCATATACTAAAACCATGCATTTTGAAATATTTTTAACGGAATTTCCTCGTGATTATGTTGGTTTGGACCTTTTGTGTCTAACCGACCACTGTCAAAGTTAAGGAAACCCGGAGAACGAACAACATGGAAATGGATTGTCGAAGTTCTACTAAGTCGTAGAAGTCTAAGAAAAAAACTAGTGCCCAATCCCACCAACTACCACCTAGGAAGAAGAGCCCTAAGAAATTTCCATACAAAAACAGAGATAATATTCTATTTACTAAGTAATAGAGTGTGAGTCCTGCAATAATTCCATATGAAATGCAACATGCAACTCACCTAGCCTGGGCGGAGATATTTGGGCACCTAACGTAGGTGAGCTGCATGTTGCATTTCATATGGAATTATTGCAGGACTCACACTCTATTACTTAGTAAATAGAATATTATCTCTGTTTTTGTATGGGTATTTCATAGGGCTCTCCTTCCTAAGTGGTAGTTGGTGGGATTGGGCATATATCTTTCACCGAAAACGAGATCGAAATTCTGTCCAATCTTTATTATTTTCCTCACTATTTCCGCTTTTAAAGACGGAAGAAGCATAAAACCGTACCAACTACCAACAGGCGGTATATCATAATGAAGTTTCTATTATAGACACTTCCTCGTATTGTCAGGATCATAACACCTCCCCCCTTAAGACGAAAGTGGAGCAACTTCATTCACTCTGAGCAGTTTTATCTTTCGTTCATTCAAGTCGACCTATTTAGTATAATGCCAAGCTTAGTCCAAGTAAATATATCTAGACTAACAAACACACTATTGACATAAACAAGTATTATCTACATAAATATATGTAGGTAGGCGCCTGTATACTTCCGCTTCCACTCCTCAACAGATGGCGTTAGCATCGGAAATTTGGTTAATTGTGATGTGTGTTCAAGCTGTAGCACATATACAACTTTTAACAATAACAAAAATTACACGATTGACAGCAGGATGTGGTGGAATGAGTGAACGTTGCCCTGAGCATAAAGTGATCACTTAAGCCAGCCAAAGCCGACACGTAAGCGTCGGAACACCCATCCTGCTTCCTCCTCAAGGGAGTTTACATTATGTGCTGCGTTATGTGTTATGTCACGCTGCATTATGTGAATAAAGATGTCTCTCGTCTCTGTTGAGGAAAAACTTAGCTCCGGTAGAGTTTGAGAAATGAATGAGAAAGAGATGAATGGTAAACGTTTCTTGAGAGAAAAGTGATCACCTAAACCAACCGATGGCTGGTAGTAAGTCCGGCAGATGCTTATCTTAGATCCTACGTCATTTGAGAGCCTACATACTCGTTAAAAGGATAAATACGAATGTAGAAAAACTCAGCAATTGCAAAATAGATTTGTAGCCTCGGCTGATTTTTAAGAGAACTGTTTCAAGGATCTTAAATTCCGCGGTTAGGTTCCAATTAAACATAATGAGATTTCATTACTAACATTTATTGTTTTATTGTTCTCTATCGTTCTCTAGGCCCATTCGGGCACCTGGACTCGTCAATTTTTACAATATTATAGCATATTATATTATCAAACAAAATATCGAAAACAATAATCATTATCAGATCAATGCCAATCAGAGTGTAAAGAGCTCTGATTGACATTTCGTCATACATAAAATCAATTATTCAGCATATCGTCAATGGAGTAAAACTCTTTATCAACGAGGTACTTTTCCACCCCTCCGCGGAAGGCCGTATCATCCAGCGATTTCAATTCTCTGGGAAGCGCGTTTAGCTTCGCTAGTCTATGCCTTATTGGTCTTATGTTGTCTTTTGACCTGGTATTTCAGTTAATGAATTAATTAGGTAATTGGTATTTTGCCTTAAGGACCCGATAGAATAGTTTTGTCACTAGATGAAGCTCAAATTTTCGAATGGAAGGCGTGAATGAAACCGCAGGCTGTATTACGCCAGTTTTGTCGCATGTTTACCACGTTTTTAAACTTTATAGTACCTACTATAATAAGTACAAAACGCACGCACTCTGAATGCGTAGCTGTATGAAAACATTGAAAACGTAACGAAAATTCTGAATGACGTAGACGTTCGGTGAATTTATGAATGAACCACTACGATAACAAAGAATGTTCGCGTGAAAGCTTAGGTCATAATATAAAATAAACAATAGCTTCTAAACGAAAGGACCACAGATACTAGAAACTACAAGAATGAGAAACGAAAATTATTTACGTCATCATTACAATACAAGAGAATTTGATCAGTTAGTGGAAGCCTGGGCAAACTTTTTGGATGAAGGGACACATTTGAAATTGCCAATTGTTTGGGTTGCCAAACAAAAATGGCAGTGGGTGGGTCATGTTGCCAGACAGGGGACAGAGCGATGGACCCCCAGAGTTCTAAAATGGAGACCGTGGGACAAAAAGAGAGGAGTAGGTCGGCCACAGAAAAGATGGGCCGACGATATAATCCCAGTCGCGGGTAGAAGATGGGCTCGCAAAGCTCAGGATAGAGGAAAATGGAGGAGGCCTATATCCAGCAGTGGAGAGATGGCTGAAGGAAGAAGAAGAAGAAGACGGGCCGCAAGTAAAATACCATTTTAGATTATCTTATCAGACTGCGATGGTACGGGCATGTCAGCAGAAGACCGCCAGAGCATATTGGCAACAGG
This sequence comes from Ceraclea dissimilis, assembly GCA_963576895.1. Taxonomy (NCBI): domain Eukaryota; kingdom Metazoa; phylum Arthropoda; class Insecta; order Trichoptera; family Leptoceridae; genus Ceraclea; species Ceraclea dissimilis. The sequence goes on along the minus strand of OY756381.1, from coordinate 9,186,770 downwards.
GCACAATCACTTAATGTTCCCGGTAGGAGATCCAGAGGAAGACTCAAGCGCAGGTGGAGTGAAGTGGTGAGGCAGGACATGAGAGAGAGTGACGTTGACCGGAGGATGCGCAAGATAGAGAAAGTGGCGGCGAAAGAATAGAAAAGCAGACCCCACCACCATGTGGGATTAATAGTTGCTAAGGAGAAGAAGAAGAAGATTGTCTATCAGAAATGGAATAATGCGCCGCAGGCGAATTTTTTTTTTGATAAATGGATGAAGTGACAAGGAAAAGGAATACCCGACAGGATCACCTAGGTAGGACCGCAGGCGATTTTTTTTAGAAAAAGGGGTGAAGCGATAAAGAAAAGGAATCCTCGACAAAATTAATTAGCGCCGCAGGTGACCCAAGTACCCATCAATGGCTAAATACCTCAAGTAAATGCTGAATACGTTTAAAAAATGAAATTCTCATTTATTGTTGTTCTTATTAATAAAAAAAAAACTCTAAACTGTACTTTTATTTTTATGGCCATTTCAAAAGTGCAAAGATTAATGGTCCACGCTGTACAAGCACAGTTCCTGAAATATCACTATTCAGAAATCCTCTTTTTACAATATTTGGTTGTGGAAATTTTAATACGCTTCTAAAGGTTCATTATTCCATGATCCTAATTAGAACATATTCGGGTCACCGCTTCCTACTACTGTTTTTCGCCCACGCAAGGGATGATATGTCACCCCCCTATCGCCCACCGCCCGTAAATTCTCCCGGGAGGGATGCGCCACCACCCTCGCGCCGTGACCTGACCCAAGTCTGGACTTTGCCCTACATTCGCTATGGCATTTTGCTTCACAAAAGCATTACAGAAAATACGTGGATGATCATGTTTTCCTAGAAACCATTTCAAAACTGTGAAGATACTCGGAATATTCAAATTGAAATCAATAGAGTCTGGCCTATGTATGAGTCGGATATGGTCAGCAACACAAGAGTTCTCCAAAGAGCTGGAGCCAATAGAGAGTTGCTGTCAAATATCAAAGTCCGGAAGGTATCATATTTGGGTCATGTGCTCAGGGGAGAAAAATATAAATTACTCCACCTGATCATTATGGGTAAAATAGAGGGTCGTAGAGGGGTTGGAAGAAGGCAGATTTCTTGGCTCCGCAATATACGAGAATGGACTGGAATGAGGAGGGCCGAAGAGCTGTTTCGAGCTGCCCAGGACAGGAGCACTTTTTCTCGAGTGATAGTCAACGTTGGGGGGACCTAACACGACACCGGAAGAAGAAGAAGAGTCTGGCCTGGATCCATGTAACTGATGTAACCACCATCCACACACTCCGAATTCATAGACTTATTCTGGATTTCACCAACTTGTTAGGTGAGGAATAGCGAAAATAGGAACCACTTAATTCTAATTTTGCATGGAAAATTTGAATTAGGTGATATCCAGCATATCGACATTAAAAAAATTAAATAAAAAACGGGAGACCTTAGATCTCGACAACCTTACTAAATATGCTTTGGAAAAAAATGAGTAGATTCATTAAACCTTTATCTAGTAAATGACCGTTAAATATTTTTTAATATCTTGCACAGATTTCTCAAAAACAAATGCGAAAAACAACTCTGATCTTTTTTCAGAAAGACAGAAACTCATTTCCTGAAAGTCGTGGAAGCATTTTGTTGTTTTGATTATGTGGATTAAAATCTAGCAGAAGACCGTAAACGTTTTTCGAATGGAGTGAAATTAAGCCAATTTCATGCGATATTCGGGAACCTTCTGGGTGTTGGTGATAAAACAGTTACAACAAATTAAAATTAGGTACAAGCCTGTTAAAAAAAATCAAAGGTCCATGGATAGAATTCAGAAGATTGAACTAGCCAGGCGAATTATATAACATCGGACATCGATGTGAATTTTCCCGCTCGCGCAGGGTCTCCGCTGGGGACATGGGGAGGGCTTGTAGTCGCGTACTGAATTATCTTACTACCTGTCAACAGGCGAGTAGGGTTTTATATGGTGCTGTCGTATGGTGTAGTCTATCGCCCGACCTACTTCTATAGAGACATTATAGCCAGGAAACGTACGTGAACGTATCAGCCAATCAGGATTCGCCAAGAATAATACACTATGTAACAAGTTGAATTTGAAAATCACAATTTATGTGAGAAAATCGGATTTTCTACATGTCATAGCACTTAGGCCCTATATGCTGTCATTGGGGTTCGGCGCCCTGAATTTTATTAATACTGAGGGAATCGTCTTAAAACTGAAGACAGTGATAGATGAAAGTATGGACTACAGATCGGCTGTTTTAGAATTACAGGATTTGGAAATTCCTTGAATAAAAAAAATATTCTAAAGTACCCCTAAAATTTAGGGGATCTGAAGAATTTCCGTTCAGTTTTTCAGATAAAAAAGCATAATTTATCCAAAATACTGGTAATTATAATCTTGCCAAATCGGCTGTTTTAGATTTTTATATTTCTTCCCAGGTTTCTTTTAAAAAGGTATAATTCACTTTGTCGCTTACGTTATTCTTACTGAGCACTAACATTCTCATACAAAATTTGAAAAAGTTGAAGCAAAAATATAACGATTTTTGCACAGTGCATATAAGCCTAGACAAGGACACTAGTGGAACGTAATTTAGTGGTGGGGTTACCTCACTGTAACTTGAGATTATTCCCCTAGTTTGTTACATATAATGCTGTCATTTGGTTGATACAATGTTTAGGTAAGACGCAGTGAATGTATTAAACACTTAGACGAAACCTTAGTAATGTTTATTATGAAAATTAAAGTATTTATTCGTACACGTGAATGACGTGTTGCTTTAGGTTAGGTTAGGTAACATTACTTACAATAACCAAATTTTCATATTATAGTATTAAGAGTATGCAAACCGACATTTAAAAAAAATCTAAAAACGGGAGACCTTATATCTCGACAACCGTTACTAGATATGCTTTGGAACAAAATAGGGTAGATGCATTGAACATTTATCTAGGGAATAACCGTAAAAGATTTTTTATATCTTGTATAGATTTCTCAAAAAATAATAATTTAAAAACACCTCTGAACTTTTTTCCGAAAGACAGCAACTCGTTTCCCAAAAGTCGCGGAGCAAAATTATTTTTTGTACTGATAATATGCATTAAAATCTAGGGAATAACCGTAAAAGTTTTTTGATAGACGCAAAATTATCCCCAAAAAATGGAAAAAACGCTATTTTTACCATTTTATCATGCGATTGTTCACGCGATTTTGAACCTTAATGCCGTGTGAAATGACTGTGACTTCATACATACATTAATACGCGAACGGCTCATGTATGTTTAATAGCATTACCGTGGGTGAACTAGAGCTGATTGCTCTGTATCTCACCACACGGTATAAAATCATTACAGTAATTTCATCAGAAGAATAAGCAGTTCCCCATTCAACAATGCTATTCGAATAAATAAAACAATAAAATCAAAAACTCTAACAAACAAACTAAAATTACTTATTTTATTGACATCGCTGTACCAAATACATTTAATATTCAAACAACCGTCGCAGAAAAAATTCGTAAATATACAGAATTAGCAGGTGAAATAAAAAATATTTGGCATTCTAGGTCGGTATATATAATCCCATTAGTATTATCAGCTACAGGTATAATACCAAAATCGCTAATAAACAATTTTAAAAAAATTAGATTTACCGGAAAATTTATACATTAAAATGCAAAAATCGGTCATTATTAATACTTGCAATATTGTAAGACGATTCCTAAATACTGATATTTCAGGCACAATGCTTGTATTTTAGGCCCCGCGCATCTGAGCCTAATCCTGTGATATCCGTGATATCTGATGGATAGGTGAATTTTTCCCAGTATTAGGCTGATGAGTTTATATGTGAATCATGAATGATAATATGTAGACTCTTCTGGCTGATAATACTGAGAAGTGTGTTGGCAAAGTCATGCCTCCGCGTTAAATAAGGTTGGTTGATATTTGGTGCCAAGCCCTTAAGCATTAGTGTCGGGTATTCCGTTGTATCAGCCCCACTAAATCTCTCCTTGACCTCAGTGTCTATTGAATCCCCAATCGCCTTACCTGAACAAACTTGATAAGCGCAAAGCCATTATATAACAAAATACCAAATACAATTCTACTTGCACGCGATGTGGATGGAAAATTATATCACAATTTATGTGAGAACATCGGATTTTCTACATGTCATAGTTGATAGTATAGTCAAGTCCTCAGGGTCCTTTATTTTTGCCGCCTCTAGCTCGGTCGAATCGTTTTGTAATTAGTCTTTAAGTTATTACGTAATGTAGCTCATTATTTGTTATCATCCATGTAGCAGGGATATTGAAGGTGTCATTCCGGACGGTGTTGCTGGGGGGTGTTCTTCCGGCTAACCTAGGGGCCGTCTGAGTAACTTTGGGCTGAAAGTGCGAATAAAAGGCGCCTAACTGACGCCTGTGTTTTCCGGGTGTGAGAAGGGATTCAATTTTATGTCATAGTTGACTTTTACAGAGGTGTTTTAAAAAATAAAAGCTAAGCTTCGTCATATAGAATCTTTTGAGAATAATTTAGTTTAGTTACCATATCTCCAACTAAGACGTCACGGCATTAATGTTCAAAATCGCATGAACAATCGAAAACAGCGTTTTTCCCCATTTTTTGGGGTTAATTTCACTTGATTTTAATGCATTTTATGAATACAAAAAAAATATCTGCTATTTTCGGGAAACGGGTTGCCGTCTTTCGGAAATAAAAATCAGAGGTATTTTTCACCATTTTTTCTTAGAAATCTCTACAAGATATAAAGAATATTTTACGGCCATTCCCTAGATAAAGGTTCAACGTATCTACTCTATTTCTTTCTAAAGCATATCGAGATCCGAGGTCTCCCGTTTTTAGGGTCTCCTATTTGAATTAATTGAAGGAATGAACGAGGAGACAAACTACAGAGGACGACCAAGGAAAGAATACCTGGACGACCTGTGCCAGGATATGGGCTTCGACTCATATAAAGAGTTAAAAAGAACCGCACAGGACAGGGATGAGTGGAGAAGGAGACATGGGCTTTGCTGCAAACCAATCGTAACGATTGAAACTGGAGAAGACTTTGAATGCACTTAAAACTTAAACCCTTCGTTTCTTGTCCTATCCTGAGCCTCCAGCTCTGCAGGACCATCTATGTGGAATGATCTTCCTGAACAAGTGCGCAAAACACAGTCTCTTGCTGGGTTCAAGAGTTTGCTAAAAACTCACTTGTTTGGTAGGTCATATAGTATGTAACTAGGTTAGGATATGTATGTATTAATATTTAGGAGGCGCCCTTGAAGTGGAGTATATCCAAAAAACGGCGCATTTTAAGTTGTCTATTATTAATAATAATTTATCCCTCCACACATTCTTCTCAACGATCTCATTTCGACGGAATTCACGCCCGATTGGTCCTTCTTCAGCCATGTTCATGTCTCACTAGCGTACATTAGTGTCGGCAACGTTTTACGATCTTACAGAAATACCTAGTAAAAACATAAACATATTTTTTATGTAAATCGTGTGTTCCGAAACAATGGCATGACTAATACATCGACACGTGCATATGACATAAACATGGTGGAATAATAGCGTGACTTTATAGGTGAATCCAGTGCACAATGTGCATTAAGAGTATGCATACCGACATTTCAAAAATTTTAAAAACGGGAGACCTTATATCTCGACAACCGTTACTATAAATATACTTTGGAATAAAATAGGGTAGATGCATTGAACATTTATCTAGGGAATAACCGTAAATGATTTCTTATATCTTGTATAGATTTCTCACATAAAATTTTGAAAAACACCTCTGATCTTTTTTCCGAAAGACGGAAATTAGTTTCCCGAAAGTCGCCGAGTAAATTTTTTTTGAACTGATAATATGTATTAAAACCTAGGGAATAACGTTAAAAGTTTTTTGATAGACGCAAAATTAACCTCAAAAAATGGAAAAAAAAACGCTATTTTTACCACTTACCATGCGATTGTCACGCGATTTTGAATCTTAATGCCGTGGGAAAAGACTATGACGTCATTCCTGGTGCCAAGCCCTTAATCCATAGCGTCTTGATGCGCGCATATTTTAAATCCCACATATGTAGGGTGTTTTTGACAGGAGCTTTGCAATATTAAATCTCAAAAATGTTTTATGTTCGCTGATTGTTTATGCGATTAGCTATAAAGCGTACATAAACTAAAATGTGTTCAGCGAGCAATGGAAAGACAATTGTTGGGTGTCAATCTTCGAGATAAAATTAGAAATGAGGAGATCAGACGTCGAACAAAAGTATCCGACATCTCAGAAAGAACAGCAAAGCAAAAATGGCAGTGGGCGGGACACGTGGCAAGACAGGACAGTGTCAGATGGGCACCTAAAATCCTGAAGTGGAGGCCCTGAGAGAACAAAAGAGGCGTAGGAAGATCACAGAAAAGGTGGACAGATGACACTGTCCAGCTTACGGGTCGTAGATGGCAGCAGATAGCCCAAGATAGAAGACAGTGGAAGAGTTTCGAAGAGGCCTATGTCCAGCAGTGGAACGCAAGTGGCTAGCAGTAAAGTAAAGCTATAAATACAAACAAATTAGGTGGAATAATTATATTCTAAGAGAAAAAAAGGTCTGGGCTTGTTTAAATTGAAAGTATACGTAAGTACTAAAATATTTAATAGTATATCACCGGTCCCAATTACTTTGCTCTAAAAACAACTTTATCGTCGAATTTTGATGCTATATTTTTATTAAGTATATAAAAAATGAAATTTCCTATTAATCTTAATATTAATTTATACATTTTATACAGCTCTGCTGGACCGTCTATGTGGAATGATCTTTCTGAACAAGTGCGTAAGACACAGTCTCTTGCTGGGTTCAAGAGTTTGTTAAAAACTCACTTGTTTGGTAGGTCATATAGTATGTAACTAGATTAAGCTATGTATGTATTAATATTAATATTTAGGAGGCGCCCTTGAAGTGGAGTAAATCCAAAAAACGGCGCCTTATAAGTTTTCTATTCTTATTATTGAAATAAAAGATTTCTAAAAATACCAAAAGTAAATTTCACATAAATCCTCCATATGCGGGATTTGAATATATGCTTGATGCGCTGCATCACATACTCGAGTGACGCATTCGGGTGCCATTTTGAATACAATGTCTATTACATTATTATTTAACTACAGCTGTATTATTTGTATACACATAATGACATAATAGTAACTAATAACTTAATGCAGCGGATAACGGCGCATATAAAATGCACAATAATGTGTCACAGGTAAAAGCGTAAGATGCGGGTGTTATATAAACCGCCCGAGTATATTCTCAAAATAACCGAGTTTTCCAACAGATGGAGCTGACGAACTCGACTCCTATTTTTTGTAGAAATTCCCCGAAATTTTATCATGTATTTTGAAGCTAACAATGAAATAATTTACCCCCAAATAACTCCAATTTTTAAACACCTCGAAGTCAATATTATTCACTATAATTAAAAAAATATATATTTACTGATTTAAACTTAAAAAAACTGTTTTCGAGTTATAATTAAATACCAACCCGCATGTTTGAAACTGGAGAAGAAGTATAAAATACCGCTAAAAATATGATTTTACTATTTCTGTTTTTTTTTGCAGGGTTTAGTCACGAAATTTTGTTGAAAAACCTTGTGTAATTAGTACCACAAAAATTATTCCTTCAAAAATAAACTGAAGCACCTCTATCTTTCTCAAAACAATTCCCATCAATAACTCCTTCTTTTCCTATTATCCCATCCCTTCCACTATCCCCATACCTTTTTATATGTATATATTATATATATTTTTATATGTTTACTGTATTTATTTATTTATTTTTAGTTTTTGCATATATATATATTTCTTTGATATGTTGTAAATATTATTATACTTAACTATTTAATTTTAGACATTTCAGGTACATTTTTGTACGCACATTATGTTTTTCATTATTTTGTCAAGTGGTTGGTTGGCAGTAGACATGTGCGCCGGCTCCGAAATAGCCGGCGGCGGCGCCCATGCCTAAAATTGCCGGCGGCAGCGCCACGCCGGCGGCGTGGATACAAAGTGGAGGGGACCATTGGATTTTCTTGTACTATTGTTTTAAATGATTAAATACGTACATGTGAAAAGGATAATGATAAAATCGATTTATTTATTTTGAAAAACTATGATTATTTCAATAACAAAGTAAAATAAAAGCTCATATTTGAAAAATAATGGAAAATTTCATTATTGCTTTTTCATGGTGCTGGAGGGCAGGTCAAAATAAACTAATCCATAAAGTCAAACGGGTCAGAATGAGCCTCACTATGGGCAGTGGTGCAGTCGAACAGGTTTCTCATTTGGGAATATTTGGGCTGTTAGCTAAATTGGTGGGTGGAATTCAAACTCCGAAATAAATTGCGATGACGAGGTAGACCTTCCACAAAATGCAAAACTCCTATGTAGCTAAGAACTACGGTTGAGCATAAGCTGTACAAACATACGAGTACGTGTTATATGTGCTGTTGTTTGGAGTGGAAGGGTAATTTAATAAAATTATGTAATTTAATAAAACTATCTTATTTGCGTATTATGTTATTTTAGGCATAAAAATAAGGATAACAATTATTAAATAAACATAAATTATGGTGTTTTTCATGATAAACGATGTCAACATAGCATCCCAGAGAATAGGCCTAAAAATGAAGATATCAAAGACCAAAGTTATGAGCGATGCAAACCAGTCATGTAATATCGTGGTAGATGGACAAGTTATCCAACAAGTTGATGGTTACGTATACCTAGGGCACACCGTAAAACTAGGAAGAGAAAATCAAGAGTTTGAAATAGAGAGAAGACGAGGCTTGGCATGGGCGGCCTTTGGTAAATTATCTTATATCCTGAAATCTCCGAAGTACACGAATTATCTGAAAAAGAAGCTATTTGACGCCTGTGTTCTCCCAGTGCTCACCTATGGCTGTGAAACCTTTGTTTCACAAAAAGAATATTACACAAATTATCAGTGACACAAAGAGCCATGGAAAGGAGAATGCTGGGTATTTCACTGAGAGACAGGAAAACTAATGTTTGGATCAGAGAGAGGACCAAGGTCGTCGATGTCGTTCCCAGAGTTTCCATTCAGAAATGGAGTTGGGCTGGTCATGTGCCCAGAACCACAGACTCTAGGTGGACAAAGAAAGTCCTGGAGTGGCGACCTAGAACAGGCAGAAGAAGTGTTGGTAGGCCTCAAGCACGGTGGTCGGACGATGTGAGGCGAGTTGCGGGAGGCGGTTGGATGCGGTCTGCCCAGGATAGGGAGCTATCGATGGGGGAGGCCTATGTTCGACAATGGACGCAGGGGGGCTGACATGATGATGGTGTTTTTAGTCGAAAGGTACATAAATTAATAATGATATCAACAAAATACGTAATGCTTACCGGTGGAAAGATAAATTACAATTTGAGAGTAGTCTGTAATCACAGTCCGAGAAACCACGTTAGGGGATAGTTATTTCTTTTTTTATTATAACGCAGCCTTAGGTGAGCGAAATAATTCGATTTTAACCTTAAAATATCTAATTATAATCACATTTTGACACTCTGAAGATCGTAAACGTCAAAAATTTCCTAATGAATATCGTTTTTTGTCAAGAGAAAAGGAGTCATTATTTCCACAGTGTTATATTGAAACAAATGAAATATAGCGAATCTAGTTAAGTGGAATGAAAATCATTTTGATTAGGTACTTCGGTAATCAAAGGCTTTAGCCTTTAAACTAATGAAAAGAGAGAACGGTTGACCGATAAGGCAAAAGACCGCATATTTTGGTCAGATATTCTGCCAAAATTCACTTTAAAAATTTCAGCGTGGTATGATAAAATCGACCAAAAAACCATAAATTCTGATTTTTCCTTATGATTCCCAGTTACATAAAATAACGTTTGTTTTTCATTTAATTTCCATCATGAAGAACCAAATTATTAATGCCTTGTGGCCGTCAAAACTATAAATAAATAAATAAATCACATCCTATTTCTTGTTTTAGAATCGAATAAATAAGACACAGAAAATTCCCCAATTTTTTTTAATGCAAAACTAAATGAACGTAGTATGTTATGCATTAGTTATTATTCGACATTTTATATAATTACTGAACCCTAGCGTCCCCACAGCTGAGTGCTTCAATTTTATTACCTGGAAAAGTACTTATTTCGATTTCTGTCTCAAGAAACACAAGATAAATACTTTTGGTCACACGGATCCCACGCCGCCGGCGTGAGCGTTTTGTCGGCGGCGGCTCGCCGACCATGATCAGCGGCGGCGCGCCGGCGTGGCGCTCATGTCTAGTTGGCAGATATTGCCCATGGCAATAAACCCGCCATTTGTTTAATGCATGTCATTACTTCAATAAAGTTTTTATTTATTTATTTATTTATATAGAATAAGAATAAGAAATCTAAACCACCCCACAAGATCCCTGTTAGGGGCTAATTTGGGCACACAAGGCCTGGACTAATAAAGAGTATAAATATCAATATCGTTGGATAACAAGAAGATACAGAAAAGAATGGAGTTTCCATCAGGCTTATGACTGATTTTCGGCTGGTTTAATGTGCTCACTTGACACTTATGTAACATTCACCAATTCCAGACCATCCAACTGCCGTGGCCGGGAATCGAACCCAGACCTCCAGCCTAACACATCTGTATTCTATCCGCTGTGTTAGAAGGCTGATGATCGAAGCGAGAAGGGAACGCTATACTTTTATCGATTCATTGGATAACCTTTGCTTTTGAATATTTGAGGAGGTCGGTAGCCTGGTTGGTAACGCGCTCGACTGTTAATCCAGTGGGCGCGGGTTCAATCCCCGACTTACTCCACTTCACAACACAAGCTTTTAAGCTTTCTGTGAAGTGTACAAAGATGTATTCGGGTTTATTTCGATAAACCCAGATTCATTTTCATTAAAAAAAAAAAAAGATTATATCATGAATGAAAGTACACCAATACTCATGTATCACTCGACAACGGGTGCTTTGCCTCAAAAAAAAGTACACAAATACCCGGATGTTTGGTGGAATAACCATTTTTTTAAGTACATCACCCGTAACGCATTGAAATTTTAATAATTTTATATGGATTTCTATATCGGAAACACATTTAGTAAAAATAACAATACCATACGATATGCTAATTTGTGAGCAATTGTACGGATAATTGTTATTTACTCAACAATCAACAACAAATTAAATTTAGCATTTTAAATTTTAATATTAAAATTTTATTTTATTTTATTTTATTTTATTACAGGTATAAGTGCAAAACAGATAACAACTATAGATATAAGTAATTGAAGATTAGTTCATTCATAATTCAGCTGTCACCCACAAGCATGCACCACAGTTAAATTAAAACATATAAGTTCATTCCGGTCGTCTCACACACCCATACTCAATCTCGCTCACACACTCACCCATCGCACACGCACACATCAGATTTCACAATTTTTAGGCAGAAAAACAGAATATAAACAAGAATATAAAAATACAAAAAAAAAATAGAAGGAAGAGTTCGGGATAAAAGGATGAGGAGGGGGAAAGAGGGAGGGGACAGGGTGGGATGCTCTGCATGTCAGGGAGGTAATATGGATGACGTTAGCCTAGCACGTACTTGTCGCTTGTATACCGGTAGAGTAAGTCTGAAGATGTCAATGTCTGTCAATGTATCGTCATAAAGAGATGTAAGTCTATTAAGGGATGATAAAATGATGCTCTAAATATTGAGTAATAAAGATTTAAATCAGTACATAACATATTACCTAATATAATTGGATCAATCGTGTAAATACAGGATTCGGCAGTAGAATCGTCAGTACATGGTTGGTTGGAGCTCAGACTTCTGAACAGTGGGTGCTTTAAGGCCGGTCCAGCCAGACGTCATGTTTTGTACAACCTTTTGTCTCCGCAGTCTTAAGACGGAATGAAAACGGTGCAATTAATAGAGCGTCCACACGATGCAGGGATGTCTGTTGTCTGTACATTTCGCTCAGTTTTGTGGATACCTTAATGGAGAAGGTACTGCTGTGGTCAATTCTGCCTGACGACTTGAAACTGAGGAACAAAATGAATCGGAAAACAATGCTACCGTCCACATGCACTGAATTGTCTTAACAGGTCATAGAATGTCACGCAGATATCTATGCTATTTTGCTCAGTTATCGCTGCAACTGTACGGTCTTGGCGCGGGATTCAAAATTGCGCAGTTTTCCAACGTTTTATCTGCAGCGTTTTAAACTGTTTCAGACAAAAGGTTGTACAAAACATAGCGTCTGGACCGGCCTTTATGCAGAGACTCCAAAACTGTTGTAAGTTTTAGTGGCTCTGCTGTACTTTGACTGATAGATTATGTTTCCACTGGTTTTGGGTTCCATTGCCGACCTACTTCACCATCCACACACAAATTTTGCACGGGAAATACACCTAGTTTTTAATAATTAACAAGCGATAGTTCGCGCTACTCGAAAGCTACAAAGTAACTTTAGATTCCCGGCTATGCTCGGGAAGAGTAGACGTAAAAAGCATGTCGCTCCGTCCCGTCGAAGTCCACATAAAAAACATTGTGCAATAATGCTGACGTCACGTTAAGCTGACGTCACTCTCACCCATGCTCTTAAATAAAATCTTGTGAAAACATTATTATGGGTATATAAAAATAGAGGTGGTTAGGTAATAATAAATAGCAGATACTGGGAATAGATAATGTCATCTGAATTACTTAGTACTTGGAATGTCACATCAAATGTAACAATAACAATACAGTAAAGCTATTGGAGTCACCTTTAAACAGCGCTTAAACCTACGCTCAATCTCATTTATTATTTATTTATTTGTTATCCTACATATTATACAATGTAAGTACGAATCATTTTATACAAAATACTAGCCTAGCTGCACCCTGTGCTAGGGAACCTACAGTAAATTTCGCGTTAGAAGTCCTCTGGTGCAAACTTTGTTTAGTGTTGCTTGATGTGATAATAAGATATGGTTACATTGCATCGCTATTTTTAAAATATATTTCAGAACTGTTGTTTAAAAAAATGGCCAATTTTCGAATTGTTAGAATAAACTGGCAACATTGTTTTTCTAACTTGTGATGGCGGCTTGAAGGGATTATCGGAGTATTTTTGTCTTTTTCCAACTCGAAAAACTATCTTGCCTTTAAAATGATTTATCTAGCGCCGCTCTGTAATATTTTCGGCATTGTAGGTTACTTGTAAAAGATACAATGTGAGAATTTTGAGAACCTTTGACAGGTCTTATGATAAGGTTCGACAATCAGGGCTACCAACAATACAATCTTGAACTCTGCTTGAAGCCAACGCCCGCACGGTGGCCAGATTAATAAAAAAACACCAGTGAAGTTAAATTAAACTTGAACAAACATTCATTCATTTTGATTGTATAGATTTATATTCTCGTACGTACATAGATATCTACAATGTAAGTAGGAATCACAGTTTAATATGTAATGTGTTTAGAAGTGAATAAATCACTAACAACCACGTGGGATGTTGTGACGCACTAAACAATAATAATCACAGCTGATGTATATATATGCGAGAAAATAACAGTTCAACGTTTTACTTCAAATACTAGTTGTTATTTTACTAGATTGCAGCGAATGGCGAATCGAATGAAGTCGCTGGATCTCTAGAGTCTAGATTTGTAATTACCTAATAGATAATGTGACCAACCGTCCTCCTTTTGGAAGGACAGTCCTCCTTTTCTAGGTTCTGTCCTCCCTCCAAGAGTGTCCTCCTTTTTGTCCTCCTTTTTTACTTTTTAACATTTTAAAACTAATCTGTTAATCCCAAAACCACACGATTTTCATCATACCATGAATTAACTAGTACTATAATATAAAAATACATCAAAATGCAATTGTTTCCTAAAAAAAATTTGCCTGCGGCGCTATAATTACCTTTGCCATTTGTGTATATGGAATTTGGTATGTCTTATGACAAATATTTCACCTGCGGTGCTATTTTTTTTATACATCCTTTATGGAAAACATTTTCAAGAAAATAAATCAATTCAAGAAAGCGATCTTCTTCACTGTCCCAAAAATATTTCGCCTGCGGCGCTATTTACGCATTTTTGTCCTCCTTTTTATTTTTAAAAATATGGTCACCTTATAATAGAGATGTACTAACTAGTCGCCAACTATCCGGAAAAGCCGACCATCCGGCCAAAGATGCCGACCTTAATGCCGACTATAGTCGGTACCTACGGGAATACGGGAAATTAAATTAATTCGAGGTGGTCGGTAGCCTGGTTGGTAACGCGCTCGACTGTTAATCCAGCGGGCGCGGGTTTACATCTCCGATGCCGATCTACTCCACTTCACGACGCAAGCCTTTCAAGCTTACTGTGAAGTGTACAAAGGTGTATGTATTTGGCTTTATTTCGATAAACCCAGATTCATTTATAAAAAAAACGGCGGTATTTACAATGCTTTTTGTATAAAAAAAACGCATTTTTTTACATTTTATCTTGCGATTATTCATGCGACTTTGAACCTTATGCCGTGGGAAATGACCGTGACGTAATAGTTGGTTCGCGAGCCTTAAATTATTTAAACAAGTAATTATATCTCAACGGATACACAGCAAAGGATGAAGCTTCCATCAGGCTTATGACTGATCGTCGGCTGCATGGCTTAATGTGATTACTGTATGATTACTGGGGAGCGCAACCATCCACACTGCGCACCTCGGCCCTCGGGCTGTGTTTCTCTGCGGCCGAATATGCGGCTCCGGTGTGGTTCTCTTCGCCACATGCTAAGCAAGTAGATATAGCTATCAATGAGACGGGACGAATAATATCTGGATGCTTACAACCTACTCGTGTAAGTGAAATATACCCGATCATAGGCATTGCCCCTCCGAACATCAGGAGGAAAGTCGCTGCGGACGCGGAGAGACATAGACAGGAGGCAGACCCGAGACATCCTCTGTTTGGACACAAACCACCGGCAGCGAGACTAAAATCAAGGAAAAGTTTCCTTAGAACCACTTCCGCCCTGAAACTACCACCAGACAGGGCAAGGAAAGATCTCTGGCAATCACAATACAGTGGAGATCAGGTCAACCTGTCGGAAAGTTTGGGTCCGGGACACCAACTACCCTACCTAACATGGAAGACACTTAATAGATTACGTGTAGGTGTCACCAGGTGCAGGGAAAACATGCACAGGTGGGGTATAAGGGTGGAGGAGGATGTCTCCTGCGATTGCGGAGAGACCCAGACTGACGAACACCTCCTCGTATGTCGAGACATACCAGTGAGGTGCGATGCGAGGGACCTGATGATGGTCTCTGACAATGCCGTTATGGCTGCTAATTTCTGGAGTGGGTTGGCCTAGTGGGGGGTAGCTCGGACCCGAAAATGAATGAATGACTTAAGTAATATTCACCAATCCCAGTCCATCTGCCGCGACCGGGAGGTCTGGTCTGGGTTCGATTTGGATATTTAATTACGTCAGTTACAAAATTCCGATGGTCTCACAAAAATAAAAAATTGTAATTCCAAAATAATCTTATAATGAGTAGGTAATGTAGATATGTATTTTATTCCTTGCATTGGGGAAACTTTGGATCACCGTGGATACGAGATTTGACGATAGAGTAATTGTCAAGATTTTTTTTGACCGGTCAGATGTAATTAAAGCCTGACTATCCGGCCCAAAATCGGACGTCTGGCAACCCTATTTATATGTGTAGCGATTAGAAGCCATTAAAAATCACTGGCGATTATTTCATTACTAGTGGGTCCCGTGAACACTATATTCACGAAATTTGGCATTTTTTTAATAACTAACTACTTATACTGCCACTCTACCACGCCCTCTCAAAGTTCTTCGAAGGAACATATAGAGAGGGTCTTTGTCTTACCTACTTTCCATACTAATTCTACATACGTACGTACGTACTATAGGTACCTATGTACAGTGAGTATGATTATACTAAAGAATTCTCATTGCATTCTCCATCATGAATAAATACCTTTATTGTAACAATAATAACAATATTAACATACACATACATTGTAACAACTGTGAAATATTTACTAATTACATCAAGCAGTGTACAGTATGCATGTTGATATATACAGAGTCACGCCAAACCTTATCCAGGTTTGTCGGCGCGTACTCATTACTGTAATAATCAATAATAATAATATAATCAATAATATAATAGGTAGGTATGTAGTACTTTTACGCGGAAAATTATTTCTAAATTTTAATTTTCGCGGATAATTATTTTCATTAATAATTTCATCAGTAGATACATTCGATATTTCAAATTTTCATTCATACAAAGTGAGACTTCGACAAAAAATTCTAGATGCCCACGAAGGCGTCGCTGCTTTAAATTTACATACATATTTGTGGAACTTGCAAAATTTTCCAATGGGCAAGCGTTACATACCTACATGACTTGGATAATACGAGTATTATGTAATGGAATAGTATGTTGGTATTTACTATTTAGTACCGTATCTTGCTCACCTCAGCATCGTCTGTCCTTCCATCGTGTTAGCAGTATAGTTAGTACCACAGTTTATTGTATAACAAGTACCCTGTACAAAGTACAGAGGGCGCACCAGTCTCCCCCAGAGCCAGGCACGTTGTACCAGCACGCGATGTACTAAGCAGGTACCTGGATTATACAGTATACTTACCATCGCGTAATTAACTGCCTTTTATTATATCAGTTATACCTATTATCATATAACAGGGATCTCTGAGCTAACAAAGTAATAAGTACTTAATCGTAGAGGGATCCATAAAGGTGGTCGGACGTACACAAAATACCAAAAAATAATCTCAATAAGAGGCCCGTGTACATTGTACAACATATAATACACGCGTTCCACCTCGACTCAGTTACCAGCCTTGATGGCACAGCGGTAGAATACCGGCTTCTCAGGTTGGAGGTCTGGGTTCGACTCCCGGCCATGGCAGATGGATGGACTGGAATTGGTGAATGCAACTTGTGTGTAAAGTGATGACATGAAGCCAGCCGACGATCAGTTATATTGTAAGCCTGATGGAAGGTTCATCCTTTGCTGTGTATCTGTTGAGATACAACTACTTGTTACCTACTCATTATGTTCGTCAAACGTCCCAACCTTTGAAATCAAAGATCTCACCTTTGATTGACGCGTAAGATGAAATCTAATTGACCTACGCCTACTCACTGACAACTGGCAAGTTCACTGATGTAATCATGAGGAGTGTTTTTACATAATACACGTTAGAAGTCAAGGTGATGCCATGTCTAACCGTTGTCTGTTTGTACATCGACTACTACAGACTATCCAATGCGATATGGTTACATTGCATCGCTACTTTCAAATTATATTTCAGAACTGTTGTTTAAAACATTTTGCCAATTTTTGAATTGTTAGAATAAACTGGCAACATTGATTTTCTAACTTGTGGTGGCGGCTTGAAGGGATTATTGGAGTATTTTTTCTTTTTCCAACTCGCAAAACTATATTTTCTTTAAAATGATTTCTCTAGCGCTACTCTGTAATATTTTCGGCACT
Organism: Ceraclea dissimilis; assembly: GCA_963576895.1. Classification (NCBI taxonomy): domain Eukaryota; kingdom Metazoa; phylum Arthropoda; class Insecta; order Trichoptera; family Leptoceridae; genus Ceraclea; species Ceraclea dissimilis. The sequence continues at coordinate 9,169,119 of OY756381.1, read as the reverse complement.
GTAGGTTACTTGTAAAATATACAATGTGAGAATATTGGGAATCTTTGACAGCTCTTACGACAAGATTCGACAATCAGGGCTACCAACAATACAATCTAAACTCCACTTGCAGGTAACGTCCGCACGGTGGACAAGACGGATGAAATTATTAATAATGTTTTTTTTATATCTTGGCACCCGGCGGAGGTTAGCTGCAAGTGGAGTTCAAGATTGTATTGCTGGTAGCCCTGATTGTCGAACCTCGTCATAAGAGCTGTCAGAGGTCTGCAATATTCTCAGAATGTATCTTTTACAAGTGACCTACAGTGCCGAAAATATTACAGAGCGCCGCTAGAGAAATCATTTTAAAGGCAAGATAGTTAATTGCGAGTTGGATAAAGAAAAAAATAAACTGCCATCACAAGTTTGAAAAACAAAGTTGCCAGTTTATTCTAATGCTCCCGCCACATGATCGTGTAGGGTCGTGAAGGCTCGGTGTTCATGAGTAGAAAGGCGTCAACGGTCGGTTACGTACACGTCAAGACAAAACATTTTCAACCACACGCCTTTTTACTCATTCACGGCGAGGTCGTCGAGGGTCGGCGAGCGTCTGGCGCCAGCATAACAATCCAAAAATCAGCTAGTTTTTTTTGACAACAGTTCTGAAATATAATTTGAGAGTAGGGAAAAAATGTAGCCGTATCTTATTATCACATCAAGCAACACTAAACCAAGTTTGCTCCGTGAGACTTCTGAAAACAAAGGACACTTGCGATGTTTTTTACTACCAATATAGGTACTCGTACTTAATCGAATGTGCTATGGAAACACGGGCGTCTATAGGCCTATATCCAGCAGAGGTGAGATCAATGCTGAATAAGTTTTAATCACAAATTAGTCTCTTCTTCTTCAGCCATCCCTCCACTGCCGGATATAGGCCTCTCCTAACACTTTCCAAGTTTTTCTACTTTGGGCTTTGCTCACCCAGTTCCTTCCTGCGACTGGGACTATATCGTCTACCCATCTCTTTTGGGGTCGTCCCACAGGTCTTCTATTCTCCCATGGTCGCCATCTTAGGATTCTGGGTGCCCATCTCTCATTCCCCTGTCTCGCAACGTGACAAATTAGTATAAGTATATTATTACCTTGTGCTATGCTCCTGAAAACTCCCACCGTCCAGCAGTCGAACCTTGGCGAAGAGCACGGCGGCCACGAAGGGCACCTCGGTGAGCTCCTCCACGCAGCACTCGACGCTGAACTTGTACCGCTTCTTCTTCATCATCATGAAGGCCATGACGGGCCGCCGGCCGCCGGGCGCATCGGGCCGGGCGAGGCCGCCCTCTCCACCCGAGACGACAACAACACTATCGACTGATCGCCACCATATTCATCACCTGGAAAATAATAAAAAAACACTAAATTAATATGTATTTTTACTTTGTTTTTATGTATGCTAGTGAGGCTTGGACGTGGCTGAAGAAGGACGAATCTGGTTTGAATGCACTGGAAATGAGGACGTTAAGAAGAATGTGTGAGAAAACGCTGAGAGATAATATAAGGAATGAGGTAATTAGTTAAGTGAGTGACTGCAAAACTAGTGTTGTGACAAGAATGAAAGTAAATAATTTAAGATGGTTTGTGCACATAGAGAGAATGAAGGATGATAGAAAAGATATTATATTTGAGCGAACGAAGACGTGTGAGGAAGCGCGGACGCCCGAGACTGACCTGGACCGATCATGTCCGCAAGGATGGACGCGTTTTGAGTAAAAGTAATCGTACAGCGTGTATGGCTGCATGCATGACTGTGACGAAGGCTAGGAGTGTGTGAGGAAGATACCTAAATCATTTAGGTATTACTGGCTTTTCATGTCTGCATCTCGCAGATGGCATATGTTGAGAATTTTCTCAACGAAAGGCGGCAGATATCAACATTCACATAATAACTGTGTAAGGATAGGGCTGTCTGGCGCTCTGTCCTCTCTGCCTACCCTGCAAGAGACGTGGCGTGAGGGTATAGATAGATACCTAGATAGATATTTATATCTGTCACCCGTATGAGCACCATAAATAAACAAATACCTAGTGTGATGGGGTTCGAATCAATAACAATATCATAAGTAGTAAATAGATGTATATTATGGGACAAAGGTTAGGTATATTTGTTCCTTTACAGGAAGATGACTCCCACTTAACATTTCTTTCAGAATCTACTGAAGAGAGAGAGAGATATAGGATGTTGGATGCATGAAAGGTGTGTGTGTGTGTGAATGGGTGATGTATGTTTTTGTTGATATTTTTTATCAGGATTCAGGTATCCAGAATCGAGATATGATGGCTTGGAAGAGATTTCTCGGGACAGAGAGTGAATATCTATCTAACGATTCGGGCGGGTCATTCGTTGATAAGATATGACATTAATTATTTTTGGAAGGGCTTTGCTTTAAGACTATCGTGTGTTTTATTCATTTTAAATTAATTAATTTCTTTCGCCTTTCAAATAGTCTAATTTAGCTTTGGAGTGAAATATTCTTATTTAGAATATGGTGGAAGCAGTAACCGACCTAATTATATTAATATTAGATTTAGCATCAGTGCAACGAGAACAGGACCGCTTTAAGGATGAGAAATTTTATTTTGTTTTATTATTTTAACTTTGATAACTTGTATTAACACTACTACTAGGTTAAGGCGGATTGAGACAAATTATATTTACCATTTCTTTGTTGTGAATCTTCAGCCAATGCGAAGATTTACTCATCAATTTACAAAAGTGGACAGTGTCATCATCTTATAATATTTATTCATATGATTATAGCACTGCATTATACAAATTTATATATTAACATACCTGACTCTATCCTTGCCCTTATAAAGCATGCTTTTATTATTATTTCCCTCCCGATAGAAATTTATATATCCAAATCCAATCCCAGGATTCAAAAAATGTCTGTACTGGATTTTTTGAATGGAACTAACAAAATATATTCTATTAATATCCAAGTCCTAACCTGGCGTTTCTGTAGAAGAAATGCGTCTCATGCCAGCTTATGGGATCCATACTCATCGTAGAACCTATTTCTGCTTTCCTGGCTAGAAAGTAACTTCGAAAAGAAATAGGTTAGTCAAAAATACTCTTATTATATAGTAGTTGCTTGTCAATTTTGGAATGAAATTTATTTATTCCGCGAACGGATAGAGGGTAGATTACTAACTGGACCTGAAATCGACTCTGGTTGTTCAGGACTTTAGGGCGCGTGCGTGGGAGGGCGCCCTAAGCTAACCGCATGACAAACAATTTTGACAATGTCCATTTGTTTAAGTACTATTCTCGAATGTAAAAAGTATCTAATTATTTACGATTATAAACTCAATCCACCTTAATTTTGTCTTTTATTAACATTGTAGTACAAAAGACAAATAACATCTTAATTAATTTTCCCACAGCTCATAATCTTTCATTCGTGGTACTTTGAATTGTATATTTATTGAATTCTCTTTGTGTTATTGTGTGTGCTTTCTATGTAACATTTCAGAAGGACAAAGGTAGGTGATACTATCAATATTTTACTAACATCTACGAATGAAAGAATATCTTATCTGTTTGTAAAATTATAATGTAACTTTTACGTACTGAATACGCCCCTGAATGTTATGTGTAGGAGATGAGTGTAGCACGTACCTCGTACAGGTACCTACAGCTCAGTGACACGCTGGGGGGGTACTTATTGAGTCGATGTTTCGTATTATATAATAGGTAGATGCACCAAATTGAGGTGAAGATTTTATTTCAGCGGGAAAACACAATGTGGGTCCGAATTAAAGAAAATCTAACCATTAGACTGATCACGTAAAGGCCAATTTACAACGAATATTGTAGAACAAAGAAAGACTTCGCTACGAATTACGAAAACAGGATAACGGTGGACAAGCGGCGATTCGTTTTACGCAAATTCAGTGTCTGAATGAAAGTTTGGAATGAAAGGTGAGATTAGAATGTGTGATAGAGTGAAAGCAGAAATGAACTTAGGGAAAGTAGCTTTTAGAACTAGGCAATAGGGTTTAGTTTTGAATTTAGGTAGCAGTTATTTAGGAGGTAATGTTGAACACCAAAAGTTAGTTTAGTATTCTTTTATTTTTAGCTAGTAGGGTGTTCCCATCACAAAAAATGGTGCCGAATGACCAGGATAAGTATTTTTTTAAATACTTACTGAGTTACTATGGATTAGAAAATAGATTTAGAATTAGTTAGAAAAAAAAAATAGTATGAAGAAAATTTAAATCTGCTTGTCTACACTAATGGGAAGATATGACACGTCTTAAAACTGAGGGGAGGTGGTGGTTGATGCGTCATCGTCTCTAGAAGGTTGCGAAAATGGAAAATTTCTATTTCTTAGCGAGGGGAGGGGATGATTGCGAGACATCAAGAAATCAAGTATCGTTGAGTCGCTTTGCTTATCACCGAAGGGGTGTTATGTTTAAGTATGAATACGAAAATATTGGTTCGTTATTCGGAATACGTTCGAATACACGTAACACGGGGTTTGACTGTAGTTATGCAGCGTAGTGTTATACAACGGGGATCGGAAACTAATAATATTATTATTAGTTAGAGATATTGGCTCTGTAGGTACATCGAGAAGTGGTTACGGACGATTTTAGTTCTATGAAACGATTGAAGATAGATACTCCGATAGTATTGGAATATACCTGCGGTCTAGGTACATGATGCATCGAGTGATATAGATATGTCTTAGTTAAATAAATAAAACATCGAAATACATTTTTTTAGAATGGATTCGTCATAAGAGACCTAGGATTTATTCGATCCGAAGTAGGTACTTAGTTTAGTCGAATGTATGCGTTGACTATCTACATTATGAAAGAATACAACTTTGGGACAAGATATGTTTATATCTTAGGTCGTTGACATTAGACTCGTCTTGAATTCAGTAGGTTCACGGAGGATCATACCTGAACGTTAGGTATCATGTAGGTAGGAATATATACCCACCATTCGTCGACTATGTATAGTAATACGAAAATGTTGTATTCAATTTATTAGGTACTACATAAACAACGGCTAGGTATAAGCATATTGCGTTCAGATAATACAATAAGCACAGTGGACTTTTCAAGACAAAGGGAAAGGATGAACTTATTATACTTACTACTATATGGGTAGGTGAGATGAGACTAGATCATACCTACTTGAATATAAATATTGATCTGCGATTCGTTCAAGACGTCAGAAATTTCGTACGATATTTATAATGCGATGGACAGACACATTCCGTATGCGGATATGTTGAGATATTTCAGATAGAGTGCGAGGTGAAATGACTAACTAGCGGACGTCATCCTGCGCAATTCAACAATTGTACAGTGTCGACAATACGGCACTGAAGGCAGTACTTAATTTAAACAGATTCACGAGAACTCTGGAATTGTATAAGATAACCGAATCTTTGAACTTAGACGAGACAATTAACATTGGGAAAGTAAAGATGCTACATCGAATAAAAACATAAAAACGGGGCAAATAAAAACGCACATACGTTTAGTGCCAAATAGTAGTGTACATTCCCGTTACACACGGCAGAGAGATCACATTAGGCCTGAGAGCTCCAGAACTGACAAGCCCAGACTTGGATTCCTATATTCGTCTTCCTTGGTGTACAAACCTTACCAAGTGAAATTAAAGACATAGTGCGAATAAAGCCTTTTGCCAGAGCATTGAAGAAACTAACATTGGACAGGCGAAAGTGAATTGTATTTATTTATGGTGTGTGTATCGTATAGTGAAATTAAATTATAAGGTGCAGTGTGTAATATAGGAATGAATGTTGTGTGTGTTAAATATCTTATAATACTGTGAATTACTCTAGAACGAGTAAGGAATCGTAAATTACTGTGGAATAGGCTATCGAAATATCTTATTGTATTTGGATGTCACGTGAAATTAAATTTAGCGTATCTATGATTGATCAAACAGGAAGTCAGAAGGATGTGAAATAGAAAGAGGTTTATGTCTCATTGTAGGTGATTGAGAATTGGATTATCTCGTTAAAGGACATTACGTTGGATTGTGTAACAGGAATACTTACGATACTCAACTATTTTATAACCAATTGCTTCGTCTTTGAAAGTCGTCGGTTTGGAATACAAACAACTGAGGTCATTCGTATACGAGTGAATAGTCGTAAAACTATAATAGAATAGAATTATAACCTAGAACGCCGAATGAAAATAAATAAATGAAAGTATGCAGTTTACCATAAGTCTTGAAGAGAATACAGGCGAATTCGACTGAGGAGATTATATTTGAGGATGGAACGACCCATTTAGATGGATAGTGAAAATTCTTCAAGGATTACAAGAAGACAGTTTTACTGATGGTTGAAAAAAAAAAAAATGGTATTGAAGTAATAGCGACGTAATTCCTATGCCCTGAATATCTTCACCGATAATCGAATGATTGACAAGACGATAAAATTTGAAACAACTTATCGATGTGGAATTTATCATACAACAGGAAATCTACCTACTTCGGGATATAAAAATGTGTTATACTTACAACATGTTAGGTATATATTTCATGTAGTATGTAGTACATGAGTCGAAATGTTAGTAGAATGAAATAATACTAGATTAGATACAAGTGTTATTTTGGGACGATCCTAAGAATAATATTGACGGATTATAAATTTTACAGTTTCGAGAATATTAGGGTATCTTGAGTGGGTAATTAATTATAAGGTGCGTATAGGAAACGAAAAAATAATAAACTTTTAGGGTTCATTTATTTATATGTGTTTATTTTTTTGTAAAACCATTTTCAAGTGGGCAGGTATGATGTACTCATGAAGACTGGAGACAGGGCCGTACTTCGGAGGAATATAAGTTTAATTTAATTTTAAGGTTTATGATTTTTTTCTTTCAGCAATTTTTTTCTGAGCTGATGTATGGTGGTTTAAAAATCCGAATCTTTGTTTTGGTTTTTAAAACCCCCATCCAAGGGGAGGTGTGATGGGGTTCGAATCAATAACAATATCATAAGTAGTAAATAGATGTATATTATGGGACAAAGGTTAGGTATATTTGTTCCTTTACAGGAAGATGACTCCCACTTAACATTTCTTTCAGAATCTACTGAAGAGAGAGAGAGATATAGGATGTTGGATGCATGAAAGGTGTGTGTGTGTGTGAATGGGTGATGTATGTTTTTGTTGATATTTTTTATCAGGATTCAGGTATCCAGAATCGAGATATGATGGCTTGGAAGAGATTTCTCGGGACAGAGAGTGAATATCTATCTAACGATTCGGGCGGGTCATTCGTTGATAAGATATGACATTAATTATTTTTGGAAGGGCTTTGCTTTAAGACTATCGTGTGTTTTATTCATTTTAAATTAATTAATTTCTTTCGCCTTTCAAATAGTCTAATTTAGCTTTGGAGTGAAATATTCTTATTTAGAATATGGTGGAAGCAGTAACCGACCTAATTATATTAATATTAGATTTAGCATCAGTGCAACGAGAACAGGACCGCTTTAAGGATGAGAAATTTTATTTTGTTTTATTATTTTAACTTTGATAACTTGTATTAACACTACTACTAGGTTAAGGCGGATTGAGACAAATTATATTTACCATTTCTTTGTTGTGAATCTTCAGCCAATGCGAAGATTTACTCATCAATTTACAAAAGTGGACAGTGTCATCATCTTATAATATTTATTCATATGATTATAGCACTGCATTATACAAATTTATATATTAACATACCTGACTCTATCCTTGCCCTTATAAAGCATGCTTTTATTATTATTTCCCTCCCGATAGAAATTTATATATCCAAATCCAATCCCAGGATTCAAAAAATGTCTGTACTGGATTTTTTGAATGGAACTAACAAAATATATTCTATTAATATCCAAGTCCTAACCTGGCGTTTCTGTAGAAGAAATGCGTCTCATGCCAGCTTATGGGATCCATACTCATCGTAGAACCTATTTCTGCTTTCCTGGCTAGAAAGTAACTTCGAAAAGAAATAGGTTAGTCAAAAATACTCTTATTATATAGTAGTTGCTTGTCAATTTTGGAATGAAATTTATTTATTCCGCGAACGGATAGAGGGTAGATTACTAACTGGACCTGAAATCGACTCTGGTTGTTCAGGACTTTAGGGCGCGTGCGTGGGAGGGCGCCCTAAGCTAACCGCATGACAAACAATTTTGACAATGTCCATTTGTTTAAGTACTATTCTCGAATGTAAAAAGTATCTAATTATTTACGATTATAAACTCAATCCACCTTAATTTTGTCTTTTATTAACATTGTAGTACAAAAGACAAATAACATCTTAATTAATTTTCCCACAGCTCATAATCTTTCATTCGTGGTACTTTGAATTGTATATTTATTGAATTCTCTTTGTGTTATTGTGTGTGCTTTCTATGTAACATTTCAGAAGGACAAAGGTAGGTGATACTATCAATATTTTACTAACATCTACGAATGAAAGAATATCTTATCTGTTTGTAAAATTATAATGTAACTTTTACGTACTGAATACGCCCCTGAATGTTATGTGTAGGAGATGAGTGTAGCACGTACCTCGTACAGGTACCTACAGCTCAGTGACACGCTGGGGGGTACTTATTGAGTCGATGTTTCGTATTATATAATAGGTAGATGCACCAAATTGAGGTGAAGATTTTATTTCAGCGGGAAAACACAATGTGGGTCCGAATTAAAGAAAATCTAACCATTAGACTGATCACGTAAAGGCCAATTTACAACGAATATTGTAGAACAAAGAAAGACTTCGCTACGAATTACGAAAACAGGATAACGGTGGACAAGCGGCGATTCGTTTTACGCAAATTCAGTGTCTGAATGAAAGTTTGGAATGAAAGGTGAGATTAGAATGTGTGATAGAGTGAAAGCAGAAATGAACTTAGGGAAAGTAGCTTTTAGAACTAGGCAATAGGGTTTAGTTTTGAATTTAGGTAGCAGTTATTTAGGAGGTAATGTTGAACACCAAAAGTTAGTTTAGTATTCTTTTATTTTTAGCTAGTAGGGTGTTCCCATCACACTAGGTAATTAAACAAATGGGGAAAAGGGCAACCACAAATAAATGTGGCCAGATTACGACAGTTGACCGCAAGGAATTCGAGGGGATTACCGGGAAAATTTTTGAGCCAAGGTTGGGCAAGGATTACTCGAAAAAACCCAACTGCTTACTTTTAAATATCTTTATAAGTACCTGTAAAAATAGCAGAATGAGCTGCTATTTTAGCTCAAAAATATGAACAAAAAGTCTGCGTTTACGAGTATTTTTGAGTTTATCTATTATTTATGCAGTATTCCTACAACTGTGTAGAAGAATTAAGGATGAACATTGTCGGGCTTACGACCGACCTCGGCTGGCTTAAGTGATCACTTTACACTCCAGAAATATTCGCCATTTCAGTTCACCCCGGCTGGGATTCGAATCCAGACCTTCATCTCGCATAGTAGGGATCATATATCCACTACACCACGTCTGGGTGAACTGAAATGGCGAATGTTTCTCGAGTGTGAAGTGATCACTTAAGCCAGCCGAGGTCGGTCGTAAGCCCGACAATGTTCATCCTTAATAATTCTTCTACACTGTTGTAGGAATACTGTATTGTATATACTACGGAATGTAGAAATCCAATGCTTTACAAGAATAATTGTAAACCAAAAATAATTCAAGTCTATTATTTATGTTTATTGTTGTTTTATCACAACTTGGCACTTGGACTCATCAAACTACACAAAATGGAACGAGCAGGACTATACAGATATACGCGATCTTCTAAAATTCGCACCAAATCACAACAGACAAATTACTTTATAAATTCACTTCAAGAGTGTGCATACCGACATTTCAAAAATTTCTAAAAACGGGAGACCTTCTATCTCGACAACCATTACTAAATATGCTTTGGAACAAACTAGGGTAGATGCATTGACCCTTTATCTAGGGAATAACCGTAAAAGATTTTTTATATCTTGTATAGATTTCTCAAAAAAATAATTTAAAAACACCTCTGATCTTTTTTCCGAAAGACGGAAACTCGTTTCCCGAAAGTCGCGGAGTAAAATTTTGTTTTTGTACTGATAATATGCATTAAAATCTAGGGAATAACCGTAAAAGTTTTTTGATAGACGCAAAATTAACCCCAAAAAATGGAAAAAAACGCTATATTTACCATTTTATCATGCGATTGTCACGCAATTTTGAACCTTAATGCCGTGGGAAAAGACTGTGACGTCATTCCTGGTGCCGAGCCCTTAATTGTGAACAAAAAAACAAACAAAAGAAGCACACATAAAACAAAAATAAAACTACCGATTCGATCAGAGATCAGGTGTCGACTAATCAATAAACAATCAACCATTGAAGTATTAACAACCATGGGCGTCGCCAGCTTCGGAGCTGGGGGGGGGGGAATGGGGCAACAAAAATTTAAGTATTGACAGAGTACGAAAAACGCGTAAACAGCGCCGTACGCGAAATATTTTAGAGAAAAATGGGTGAAGTGATGAATCTGTCCTCTTTCTATAGTAGGTAATAAGATGTAAACATGTACATTGGGGTTAACTGGAAGAAATCGCAGTTCTGCGATAAGTTCGCCCTAGTGAACAACGTTTTATAATCTGTACTATGTCCATTTTGTATATTTATATGTGTTTGTTGTTTACTTTAAGTTTAAATAAATAAATACATTGTACATAAAAAAGGTCGCAATATGAATTAAGGTAAGTACATTATTTTTTGTGCAAAATAAAAAACCTAGGAAGAGGTAATTTTTTTCGGCAAATTTTTTATAAAACTATCGCATGGATTTTTATACAGAAAATTGAATATGACGGAAAAACGTGTGGTAATAATGTGATTTTGTATAATTGAGTATGGGTCATTATATACCTATTCCAATACCTAGGGGGAGCAGCTGCCCCCTCCCCCTCCGAGGACGCCCATGTTAACGACACCGCAGCCAGTCAGGTAGATAGATACCTAGCATTATAATTGAGCGATCTTATCTGCAGATAAAGGCACAAAGTTCATGATAATATACTAAATAATGTATTGACAAACAAGATAATGTAGCTAGTAAAACGTTTTACAAGATCTCGTACCCCAACTGTGACGTCACGGTCATTTCCCACGGCATTAAGGTTCAAAATCGCATGATAAAATGGTAAAAATAGCATTTTTTTAAAGCTTTTTGGGGTAATTTCGCTTTAATCAAAAAATTTTTCCGGTTATTACTTAGACTTTAATCCATATTTTCAATAGAAGAGAATTATCTTCTCGACTTTCTGTCTTTCGGAAAAAGGATCAAAGGTGCTTGTCACAGTTTTTTTGAGAAATCTGTACAAGATATAAAAAATCTTTTACGGTTATTCCCTAGATAAAGGTTCAATTCAACTACCCTATTTTGTTCCAAAGCATATTTAGTAACGGTTGTCGAGATAGAAGGTCTCCCGTTTTTAGAAATTTTGACATGTCGATACGCACACTCTTAACATACCTATGTATTTAATAGTAAGAATAAGTCAAAAACGATAATATAATTAAAAAATAATAATTCAAAAACATTATGTAACTCTGAATACCCGAGTCGTCTAATGCTAACCTAAAGGTGACCATATTTTTAAAAATTAAAAGGAGGACAAAAAATTCCTAAATAGCGCCGCAGGCGAATTTTTTTGAGACAGTTAAGAAAGTCGCTATGTTTGATTTATTTTCTTGAAAATGTTTTCCATAAAGGATGTATCAAAAAAAATGCGCCGCAGTTGAAATATTTGTCATAAGACATACCAAATTATATATACACAAAAGGAAAAGGTAATTAGCGCCGCAGGCAAATTTTTTTAGGAAACAATTGCATTTTAATGTATTTTTATACTATAGTAATAGTTAATTCATGGTATGATGAAAAACGTGTGGTTTTGAGATTAAAATGTTAAAAAGTAAAAAAGGAGGACAAAAACGAGGACACTTTTGGAGGGAGGACAGAACCTAGAAAAGGAGGACTGTCCTTCCAAAAGGAGGACTGTTGGTCACGTTACTAACCTAATCCTACACAGATTATAAAGTAATAGAACCGTCTTAACTATCGTTTTAAATGAATCTACTACAAATGGCCGAATGCCAAACGGCCGACATGGACAAACGGCCGACAGAGACAAATGGCCGACACGACCAACTGGCCGACTGGTACAAATGGCCGAAAGACGAAAGGCCGAAATCCAAACGGCCGACATGGACATATGGCCGACAAGTACAATAGGCCGACATCCAATAGGCCGACACGGACAACTGGCCGACAAGGACGAATGGCCGACAGGACAAATGGCCGACAATGACGTTTTCAATCAAGATAATGGTTAACAAGCATCGCCCAGCAGACATGGGACATTACTGTAAAAAAATAATGTTGACCGGTTAGGTTGTTTTTTATTTATACCAGTAAGGTTTAATTAACCGCTGAAAGGCACTTGCAGCCGAAACAAATGAAAAACCGTTTTTAACGCCTAAAAATTGTGAACCTGCATGTTCGCTGGAAAGTTGAAAAAGTAATGTCCCATGTCTGCTTGGTGTTTTTGATCTAATTCGTGTAGCGGCTACTCGCGGCGCTAGTAGTAGGTAATTCTTTCAAGTATGTCTCATACTTATTAAGTATACAGTGGTTGCATAAATTCAGGAGCAGAGCTATTTAACCTTGGGTGCTATTGGCAAACAGTGTTACCATTGTCTTTTTTTTTCAGAAGTCTCACCGAAGCCTGCGATAGTAGAGTACAAGCCTACATCCTCGAATTCCATCACCGCCATGAGTGGTGACGTCACCTTGTATCGGTGACAAACACCTTGTCTCGGTGACAAATACTTGAATTACGGAATATTTTTTCCCATACAATTTAGATGGCGTAACCATCGTCAAATGTCAGTTGGGCTTGGTTGGGCCCGGCCTTCATGAACTATATGGCGACGGCCTCGGTCTCACGGAGCAAACTTGGTTTAGTGTTGCTTGATGTGATAATAAGATATGGTAAAATTTTTTCGCTACTTTCAAATTACATTTCGGAACTGTTGTTTAAAAAACTAGCCAAATTTTGGATTGTTAGAATAAACTGGCAACTTTGTTTTTCAAACTTGTGATGTGATCATTATTTCAATCTTTTTTTTGTGTCGGCCATTCGTCCTGTCGGCCATTCGTCCTTGTCGGCCAGTTGTCCGTGTCGGCCTATTGGATGTCGGCCAATTGTACTTGTCGGCCATATGTCCATGTCGGCCGTTTGGATTTCGGCCTTTCGTCTTTCGGCCATTTGTACCAGTCGGCCATTGGTCTTGTCGGCTATTTGTCCGTGTCGGCCATTTGTCCTGTCGGCCGTATGTCTTGTCGGCCGTTTGTCCGGATCCCGCTTTAAATACTAAACTACGCTATCAGTTAATTTACCTAATTGAATATGAAATTAAACAGCCATTAGATAAACACGAGTGAGTGATGTACGAGTACAAAGGTATCAATTAAATATCATTAAAAGAGACGCTAATTCATGTTAATCACATTTCATTTCAATAACACGAAAAAACACATAATATCACATAGATGTAGATATGTATAATAATAATGCCAAGAGCCCGTTGCCGAGCATGTTTTTTCTACTCGGAAGAATCGCTGCCACGTTGTTATTGGTCCTGCCGACGATGCCATTGAAGGTGGCTGTGGAGGCCGATTCTGGACATGCACACTCTGTCACACTTTGGACAAGGCTGCTCCTCATTTGTAACGGGTCTGCGGGTGGTTCTGTTTTGCGGGCCAGTGTAATTATTTATGATCCTCCGCCAGTTTTTGCGATCACCCGCCAAGTTTTCCCAGTCACTTTGAGAGTTTATATCCTTCAGTGTGTTGTGCAGAACATCTTTGTATCTCTTCCGCTGCCCTCCCTGTTTCCTTTTACCTTCTGCCAGCTCTGAATGTAGATATGTATACTCGTATCTAACAGAGTGTTGACTGTTACGAAATAATCATTAGCGTATACAAATCACTAGGTACTTAGGCAACATTATGAATGATCTTCTTCTTTATGTGTCCTGTCGGATCCCCCCGACGTTGACGACCACTTAAGAGAACGTCTCTCGGTCCTGGTTTTTTCGCTACCAATCGGAACGCGGCACCCCTAGAAGGTCACATTTTTAACATAATATTATAGACCCGGCACTAACAATATACCAAAAAACGTATTTAATAAATCTAGGCACTCAAAAAAATGAATACTCTAACAAACAAAGAAAAATAATTCACATTTTTAATTATGTTTATGAAAAAATTCTGTCTCTGTCGAATAGTGACGGGCACGTACGAATCGTTCCGCGGGCGCCATGGTGCCCGCGGGCACGGGGTTGGGAACCCCTGGTGTAGGCAATCGATAAATAATTTATCTGTGGGTAGGTATATTTTGCATTGTAAATGATTAGTTGTTAGTAACTTCATTAGATACTAAAACCTAAGGTGACCAACCGTTCTCCTTTTAGAAGGACAGTCCTCGTTTTCTAGGTTCTGTCCTCCCTCCAAAAGTGTCCTTTTTTTACTTTTTAACATTTTAAAACTAATCTGTTAATCTCAAAACAACACGTTTTATTGTTTTATAAAAAACTTTGCCTGCGGCACTAATTTTACCTTAACCAATTTTTGTGTAACCTATCTATATTCTTTATACTTATTTAATACCTATGTTTTTATTTTATACAAAAAAATCACTGTCTCAAAAATGGGGTGGGGCTTGCCGGGGGCCTCCCTTAAGGCAAACCCTGGGCCCACCTCTTAATATAGATTTGCCTTGAAGTGCGGGTAAAGAGGTCGCTATGAATGCGCCTGAGCTACCCGGGGATGTGGAAGGCCTTAAGCCCGCGGGATTCCTTCAATGTCCCAAAAAGAAATTCTCCTGAGGCGCTATTTACGCATTTTTATGCTATATTAATTTTTTTATATTTTGTTGCCGCCCCCTTGCTCCGAGGCTGGCGACGCCCACGAAACGCTGTAATTTAGTTTTTTTTTTTTATTTTTTGTCTTCCTTTTCATTTTTAAAAATACGGTCACCTTATAAAACCTCACCTTTGATATATTGTGTGACTGAATGGATGATGCCTATAAATAGATTAGATGGATATAAATACTAATAAACTACATGGTCAAGTTCACAATATCTATACGAAGTTAAATTAGCGATCTGTTAATAAAGTTAAGCCTCGCAACCCAACTATGACGTCACGGTCATTTCCCGCGGGATAAAGGGTCAAAATCGCATGGTGAAATGGTAAAAATAGCGGTTTTTCCATTTTTTGGGGTTAATTTCGCTTCAATCATAAAACTTTCACGGTCATTCCCTAGATTTTAATGAATATTATCAATACAAAAAAATTCTACGCGACTTTCGGGAAACGAGTTTCCATCTTTCGGAAAAAAGAACAGAGGTGTTTTTGACAATTTTTTTCTTCGACACACCTATACACGTTATAAAAAATATTTTACGCTCATTCCCTAGATCAGTGATTCCCAAACTGTGGTACGCGTACTACCAGTGGTACGCGACAATTATTAAGGTGGTACGCAAGCAGCCATGGCCATAGAACACACACAGTAAATAATTAGATAAAACGTTTTTAAGCCAGATATTTCCATCTTGTCTCGAACATGCAGCGCCATTTTTCGCACTAAGAATATTGTATTTTTTTCCTATAATTAATAAATGATAATGTTGTAATAAACAGTTGTTGCAGTTTTTATTACTTTACCATTTTGAAGGTTTTTTTTTAACGGTTACAGTCCAGTGGTACGCTACTGATTTATAATTTCGTATGTGGTACGCGAAATTAAAAGTTTGGGAACCACTGCCCTAGATAAATGTTCAATGTATCAACTCTATTTTGTTCCAAAGCATATTTAGTAACGGTTGTCGAGATCTAAGGTCTCTCGATTTTAGAAATTTTTGAAATGTCAATATGCCTACTCTTAAGCGCCGACGATGAGGACGAGAAACCTCGAACACTAGTCGCGTGTAATAAAAGTCATTACGTGGATTTTAAACTACATAATAGTGAGTTGAGGGCTATTACTGATCCGAAATCATTCAAAATAAAGATGAAAAATGTGATCTGTGAAAGGTATAGAGAGAGAGATTTGAATTGAATGAAAGATGATAGCATGAATCCAATTTATTAATGAATTTGTTGTTATTTTTTTCTTTTATGATTTGTAAAAAATGTGTCATTGTCTTGTTGTTGACGTTGTGTGTTGAGATCGATGAAAACCCCGGAACTCCCCTCCAATACACGAGGTCTCCTCACATTGGAGGGTAGTATGGAAAATTGGTAGTATGGAAATTAGTTTTATATGTATGTATGTATTAAATGTAAGATATTAGTTACTAATAAATTTATTTGAATTTGAAATTTTTACTTTTAATTTGTGCTAAACTAGTTAATTTGGTAGGAATTTTCATTGAAAACCAATCGCCCATGCGAATGATGCACGGTGTTACGTGAAGAACCCGTTTATCCAGTCGGTCCGCCGCCTCCGAAGTATCGGCTCATGTGGTACCTGATCTTAAGAACTGGTCGAGGCTGTAAGACATTTCCCTACGGAGGAATCAATATGCCTTAGGCGCATTAAAGCCCTATTATTAAGGTGACCATATTTTTAACAATAAAAAGGAGGACAAAAAATGCCTAAATAGCGCCGCAGGCAAAATTTTTTTTGGGGCAGTGAAGAAGGTCGCTACGTTGTTTGATTTATTTTCTTGAAAAAGTTTTCCATAAAGAATGTATCAAAAAAATAGCGCCGCAGGTGAAATATTTATCATAAGACATACCAAAATACATATACACAAAAGGTAAAGGTAATTAGCGCCGCAGGCAAATTTTTTTAGGAAACAATTGTATTTTAATGTATTTCTATACTATAGTACTAATTAATTCACGGTCTGATGAAAAAACGTGTGGTTTTGAGATTACCAGATTAGTTTTAAAATGTTAAAAAGTAAAAAAGGAGGACAAAAAGGAGGACACTTTTGGAGGGAGGACAGAACCTAGAAAAGGAGGACTGTCCTTCCAAAAAGGAGGACGGTTGGTCACCTTACTATTATACACACTATAAAACGGGTTGCGTAGTACGTCTAGCTAAAGAAGATGCAAGATCTATTGACTATATCTTGGCCACCGTGCAGACGTTAGCTGCAAGTGTAGTTCCAGATTGTATTGTTGGTAGCCCTGATTGTCGAATCTTGTCATAAGAGCTGTCCGAAATATTCTCACATTGTATCTTTTACAAGTAACCTACAATGCCGAAAATCATTTTATAGGCAAGATTGTTTTGCGAGTTGGAAAAAGATAGAAAAACTCCGACAATCCCTTCAAACCGCCATCACAAATTAGAAAAAAAACGTTGCTAGTTTATTCTAACAATCCAAAAATTGGCAATTTTTTTAAACAAGAGATCTGCCATATAATTTGAAAGTAGCGAAAAATGTAACCATATCTTATTATCACACAACCAACACTAAACCAAGTTTGCACCAGGGGACTTCTGAGAAGATATTGCACTGTAAGGAAGAAGCCAAGAAATTAAATTTGCCAAGTCGTGTCGGATTGGTAGAACGATTTCGAATAAATTTATGTGAGAGTTCGTTCAGTACTCTGAAAAAAATCGTTCTATCATCGCATTGCACGAGAGTGTAAGCGCAAAATAATGAATTGAACTCAGATTACCATCAAGGAGCGTGCTGTGGAGGGAACTGGCATCGTCTCCCCAGCTTCCTACGCTCAATGAGGAATGGCATTTCTTTTGGAATGAGGCTAACGTCCCAAATGGACACCTAATAGAAAATCCTCATGAGCGTGTACCCGGATTTGACTTGCCCCGAAAACAGTGGTCCGCGCTTAACAGACTCAGGACATTAAGGGTAAACCCACCTCCACCCCTGGATGTTTCAGGAGCTTTGGCTCCTATATCATCCAGTCTTTTAAGCAAAAACATTTTTTTTTCAAAGGAGGGCTCAAGGTTCGCCGGAAGGGCTCCCCTCAACAAACCCCTCCCGAAACTACTCTGAACACCCTTAATGTTCCTTGGAGGAGACTCTCACTGCAAGGATCTACACACTACTACATTTTTTTTTCTTTTCTTAGAAACTATCATCTTACAATTACGTAGACTCAGGACAATTCACGGAAGACGCGCAGACCTAATGCATCAATGGGGGTTTTCCCCGAGCCCCGACTGTGAATGTGTTCGCCGCCAGACGATGGGCCATATAGTTGAGTGTCCAATTTTTGGTTTCGAGCGCGATCTACATAAAATCCACGGGATCACCGCTGACGCTGCCAATTGGCTAAGAGATTTACCTATAAATTTGTAATTGCCGGGTCTTTTGCCATATGCATTAAAAAAATGAATAACGTAAAGCGTCAAATTAAAAAGGTATAATGCTGTGACCAGGGACTGTATGCATAGATATAAAACAAAGCAAATTAGATCTAAGTACCCACCTGGACAATGTTTCAAAGATTTAATTGATACACAATTTATGTAAGTAGGTATATGCACACATAGATAACTATACATATTCAAGTGCCTATAAAAACTCGTATACCTATATTACCTATTATAGAGATAAGATGGTATGTTAAGGTGACCATATGTATTTTTAAAAATAAAAAGGAGGACAAAAAATCCGTAAATAGCGCTAATTTAAATTTTTTTTGGAACAGTGAAGAAGGTCGCTATGTTTTTTGATTTATTTTCTTGAAAATGTTCTCCATAAAGGATGTATCAAAAAAATAGCGCCCAGGTGAAATATTTGTCATAAGACATACCAAAGTACATATATACACAAAAGGCAAAAGTAATTAGCGCCGCAGGCAAATTTCTTAGGAAACAATTGCATTTTAATGGATTTTATACTATAGTACTAGTTAATTCATGGTATGATGAAAAAACGAGTGGTTTTCAGATTAACAGATTAGTTTTATAATATTAAAAAGTAAAAAAGGAGGACACCTTTGGAGGGAGGACAGCACCTAGAAAAGGAGGACTGTCCTTCCAAAAGGAGGACGGTTGGTCACCTTAGAGATAAGATGGTATAGGATGATAAAAATAAGTGCATAATTCTAGGTAGGTCGGTATGTAGATGAATTAATTACTCCAATAGGTAGTTACCTACATTGTAGCTATCTGTATATATATATACAATAATTAATTATTGAATGTGTTAATAGATGCCACGTGAAAAAGTAAGTCGTTTTTCCAAAAAAAAAACATCAATTTATCTGTAAAGTACTAGGATGGAACGGTGCAAGTCGTATTGGGTAGTAAATGGTGTAAATATAGATGGTAGAAATGTACGCTCAAAATAGAAAATATTACTATAACAAATTGCCGGCCGATGCACTCATAAAACTGAGAACAGTGAACAGTATCTCTACAAGGTATTTACCCGTTGTACGGAACAAATCATGATAGAAGACTTGTGCTGGATTTCGGGAACGTTTTAGGTGAGGCATAGCGGAGATAGGAGCCACCTAGTACAAATCTTGTACGAAAAATAATGAATGGTGACTCCTATCTCCGCTACTCCTCACCTAAAAATTTTGTGAAATCTAGCATTAGAGTTAGGGCTTCCAGATATGTTGTACGAAAAACCGGATAATTTTTAGTTTTTGCCCCCCCGCCCCCTTCCTATAAAAATATTTTTCCAATATGGTCACATAATTTGCGTCGCAGGCGAAATTTCTTCGGACAGTGAGATCTGACGAGTGATATTTTCGCAAAACGAAATATAAAAAATATACTTACGTAAGTAGGTAGTTCAAAGCAGTGTAAGTAGACGATTTTATTTTATGAAAGAATCATGCCTATTTAAATACCTACTCAGGTTTTCACAAGGAATGTAGGTGCCTATTACTTATGAAAAAACAGGTGATTGATATACTTACCTACTTACAATTAATCGTGTTGAACTTATTGAGGTCCGACCGAAAAAAACGTATAGTCCTTTGTCCGGATTTGCGAGATTTTTTTGACCGGATAGATGTAATAAAAACAGGACATGAAGTGTGGAATACATCGCCAGCGCGGGGGTTCGAACCGGCACCTCCCGTTTGAGAGACCGCCGCTCCAACCAAGTATGCCAACAAGACAGTGAGCTAGAGAGAATGACGATGAGATCAGTGCGTTAGGAATGACGTGGGAAGAAGTGAAACGCATTGGACGAAATAATGATTAGGTATAACCGCTTATCGTGTGGGTATACCTATTACATGTTTATATACAATATACATTATTGATATTTAATCAATGCGACACGCTGGCACAGATTGCGTGAATTTAATCTCATACAAATTAATCTGCAATAAAAATTATATTAAGGTGACCATATTTTTAAAAATAAAATGGAGGACACAGAATGCAAATTTTTGATGGAAGAACGTCACTATGTTGTTTGATTTATTTTCTTGAAAATGTTTTCCATAAAGGATGTATCAAAAAAATAGCGCCACAGGTGAAATATTTGTAAGGTTATTAGCGCCGCAAGCAAATTTTTTTAGGAAACAATTTTAATGTATTTTTATACTATAGTACTAGTTAATTCATGGTATGATGAAAAAACGTGTGATTTCGAGATTAACAGATTAGTTTTAGAATGTTCAAAGGTAAAAAAAAAATAAAAAAGAAGGACAAAAAGGAGGACACTTTTGAAGGGAGGACAGAACCAAGAAAAGGAGAACTGTCCTTCCAAAAGGAGGACGGTTGGTAACCTTAATTATATAAATTTACGGCCGCCACGTTGATAATATTATTATCAGTATTTTTATTGTTTCTTTGTGCATTACACGGGTAGATAGATGCTGTAAACATTTCATAACAATATACCTATATGACCAAATGAATTAAAAAGGAAATTGTAAAAAAATAATGAAAATTTGTGAAAAGATACGAGCACTATCGTGAAATACCAAACACGGCGGTGTGTAGGGCTGCCACCTCTCCGGGTTTGACCCGGAGTCTACGGGTTTGAGCGGTGTTCTCCGGGCTCCAGGTTAGTATAGTGTAGAAATTTTTGTCATGACCAAAAAAAAAAAAGAAAAAAAATCTTCCCGATAGTAAGACCGGGGCTCCGGGTCAGCATACTCTAACTCCGGGTAAGTAATTATGGTGATGACAAAAAAAAGGTCTTCATATCAACTTTTTTACACATTATAATTACAAATTCGTTTTTTCCGAAATCTCCGGGCCTACGCTCTTACAAAGGTGGCAGCCCTTGCGGTGTGCGGCGACTGGATCCTCACGATCGCTCGGTGTTTCCGAGGCTTGAGCTGGACAACATCTGACTTACGAACTGGATTTCATTTCCAACGCACTTGCATACGATACCACACATGACTAGTATAGTTAGTAACCCTTGGATCCCTTCAAACACTTTAAATATTTTTTGTCTCTGGAGAAGACTGATCCAATGTGGTAAAGAATCGTAATGTCATCTAGTTTACACAATTGGTGAAAGATTCAGAGACTCTAGCTAGTCTGGTAATGAATTAAAAGTGTTTGATTCGATTGCAAGATTTGGAGACGATATACAGTGTTTTTTTAATCATTATTTTTAGATACTTCAATAGGATTTAGATAGATAGAATAATGCATGATGCATTTAAAGAGATAATTTTGTTTTGTCGCTGACATATTTCCATTAAAAACAAAGATATCACATAATAAGCTAATCAGTAATACTAATCAAGATATTATCGTATATATTGATAAAGAATTATAATATTATCTAGGCTCTAGGCGGTAAAGTCTCTGATCCTCTTTCTTGCGAAATGTTTAATGGAAATTTCAATACCTGACCTCTGAGTAGGTAGATAAATAAACACATCTAAGATACATTATCAAAAAAAGAGTGAGGGTCTAATCTATGATTGAACAGCTTGTGGGCCCCATTTAGCAAAGATAAAAACACAAAAACAATGTTTGGTCTTTATCCCGAGTAACAATTTAGCTGCTGGCTGTCTTATGAGAAACGTCTGAATGCGTTAACTACTCTTGAGGATCGGAGAAAGATAGGGGATCTTATAGAAGCTCATTAAATATTAAGCGAACTCTATGACTGCCCTGAACTGAAGCTGATGTTCTGCCTCAACCAAAACACCAATGTAAGAGGTCACAGTTTGAAGTTAAACAAACACAGTTTTAAGCAGAATCCCTATGTGCTATATTTCTTATCCAATAGAGTTGTGTATGTATGGACTCAGGTATGGAGCTTGTTGTTGCACAAAGTGTGAATGTATTTAAACAATGGACTTGACAGACTGAATGAGTGAATACTGTTGTGAGATCAGACACATCATCATAGCTGCCTGGCTGATAACACCTGAGAATAATAACAGATTGGTCAAATACAGGTTCTAGAGCTGTTCTATGGCAAGGCCTGTGTAGTAAGCATTAAATGGTGCTTGTAACCAGGCTATAGAACCTCCTGTAGTAGAAAAGGGCCCACCCTACAGATACTCCAACAAAACTATTAAGTCATGACTATTCTTGGAGTAATTACTCTCAGAATGGCACTAGCAAACACCACTTTAGAACCAAGTAGTCACCGATAGGAGTTGTTTAATACAAATCTGGGAGCCGTTTGTCTCGGAATGGCTGTGGCGAATGCTAGTTTAGAACGTTAGTGGCTTCTCAGGAGCCGTTTCATGTCAATTACTTATAACCACTTGGTATAAATTTTGATGGATAAAAACAAACTCGATTTTATCATGCCATATGATATGAGGTTATGTTGAAGAATTTTCATTGAATATCAGAGAAACATGGAATTTTATCAAAATTATTCTAATCTTTTGTTAAATTAGGAGATTTGTAACGAATAAAACAGTAATTTGTATCTATGAGATTAAATTGTAGAGGTTATTTTTTCACATTTTACAAGTCTGAAATAGTAATGTCAGACGTTGCTACCCTAGGAACAAAATCGAATAAAATCGCGAGTTGATACGCTAAACGACATTAAAACTGTTCAAATAACTCCATTAAATATAAATAATAAAACAAACAACACAATAAATTATGTAAATATTCGTAGCATGTCATGAAACGACACCAAATATCTCACAAACACAATATGACGAGTGGAAAAAAGATGAAGATTCTTACCAAATTGTGCACTACAAAAATATAACGCATCCGACTATTTATCAAACAATTCACCACTTAAACACTTGATTCATTCCTCTGCACAACACAATACAATATTGAATCAAAAAACTATCAAATTAATTCACTATTACAACACACAGACGAATTAAACAACACGAAAATAATAATACATCACCAACCGAATCAGTTGGATACAAAAGGATTACGCGAAGAATTTTTAGTTATTCCGACGTTTTAAACTAAAATACTGATGTTTATTTTAATAAATAAGGGAAGTAGAGGTTCCGTAGTGTGGATGCGAGTGAAATAAATGGTAATATTGGAAGAAACACTGTTGAAGAAACTGTTTAAAAAGTACAATGTATCAAAACCGAGCGACTCGACCAAAACGCAAGCGCACTGACGTTTCACTGCTGTGAAGTTCGTGCGAGACGTTTTAGGAATAGTGCAAAATTTAACCGTGGCGCTAGATATGAGCAATACGTAAAGTGCCATCTGTGTGAAAATATATGAAACATTATTATGATTAACTGAAGTGTCACCAACCATACTATAAACCCAGCGACATAATATATTAAGTACTACTTAATATGTAATCTCTTTGTATAAACCTATCAATATATTGTCTTTAAGTACGGTTTCAATAGATGGCAGGAAAATACACATTTTTAAAAAATCAGTAGTCTAACTCAAAGAGATTACATATTAAGTTTTAGATTACATACTTAATATATTATGTCGATGGTCTAACTATTATGGAACACCTGGAGCTTACTCCAGAAGACTGTCTCGATCGGGGAAAATGGAGAGGGAGTATCCGAGCCGCCGACCCCAAATAAATGGGATATGGTAGGGTTGCCAGATTTCTTGGAAGTCAAACCGGGACGACCGAAAAATTTCATGAGCGGGGGGGGGGGGGGGGTGAACCAATGCAGGATTATAATTTTTTTAGGTATAGGCACAAAATTTTTGCGCCCACCCCCCCATAAAAATTTATATCTTATAAAAAACGCATCAATAAGTTAGCGCCGCAGGCGAATTTTTTTAGATAAATGGAGACTGGTTGTTTTTTTATAGTAGGTAAATCAAATGCGTAACATTATTTGTTTTTTACATTATTTTGTACATAAATTGTCAAAATTACCACAAATGATTGTAATCCTAAAAATATACCGACTATTCCAAAAACCGGGACATTTAGGCGTCCCGAGAGGTTTGTTCGGGACACCGGGACACGAGGCACAAAACCGGTGACAGTCCCGGTAAACCGGGACGTCTGGCAACCCTAGATATGGTGTGGAGAAGAGAAGAGAGAGAGTAGTCTAACTATTTTATAGTCCAGCTTGTCGTTTGTAGCCTAAACTATATGTAATCTATGAGCCTATTTTTTTTTAAATGAATCTGGGTTTAACTAAATAAACCCAAATACATCCTTGTGCACTTCACAGAAAGCTTGTGTTGTGAAGTGGAGAAAGTCGGGGATTGAACCCACGCCCGCCGGATTAACAGTCGAGCGCGTTACCAACCAGACTACCGACCACTAATTAATTACCGAAAAACTGGAAAAAGTTTTATTAATCTCTTCATGAGCATGTAAAAAGGTGTTTGTAAAGTTTGCACCAATTTTGCGCTTCAGGAAATCCCAAAAACCTGGAAACTTTCGGAATTTTTTCAATTTCTCTCTAATATATATAACTCCTAAGTCCTAAGCGATGCATTTTTAAGCAAATAAATATTTTTATAAATGAATGTAGGCTACATTATGATATTTTGAATCGATTCAGCACAAATACTATAATTAATATGCAGGTACTCCAAAATACATATTTATGTTTTCAACATATTGAATATTTCTATTTTTCTGGAATCATTGAATACCTCGCCTAAACTAAAATCGGATAATCAGAGCAGAAGTGGGATCCTTCGAAAGTAGGGCTGCCCAGTGGCGGATCCAGGATTTCATTTTGGGGGGGGGGGCTGAATTAGTGTTGCCGTTTAAAATTTTTTTTTCAACAGATTTCTTTTTGTCGACCTTTTTTTTTTCTTTTTTTTGGTCCTCGTCTAAAATTTGTTGACCTTGACGACTAAAAATTTGTCGAGCGGGGGGGGGAATTCAGTATACCAGATTTTCAGTATTCAAAGCACTACAAACGGCAACATTGGGGCTATAGCCCAGGAAATTTAGCTTTGTAGCGTAGATAATTGTCGAAAAGCTGGAAACTGTTATAATCTCTTCACTAACATGCAAAGAAGGTTTCTTGAAGTTTGCACCAATTTTCCGCTTGTGCTAAGTACAGGGTGACCCATAAACCGAAAAAATAATGTACTTTTTTCAGTTTTTCAGTAATGACTTCTAAACGATGCTTTCTAGGAAAATGGTGTGTTTTTATAAATTAAAGTACATAATATTCTGCGTCGTTTGAGCATAAATACTTATTTGTACCTCAAAAACTATTGTGATACAGACACTGCCAAGTACATATTAATTTTCTTGACAAATTGAAATATTCGTATTTTTCACTTTTGTTGTTGAATAACTCTCCAACTCAGGTATTTACGGTAATATTTCACTAAAAATATTTAATTGTGGGTCAATTTTCTCTAACTTGTTATTAAAAGTTTAGACCTACAACACATAGTTTATGATGCACAGGTGTTTAAAGAGAGACGAGTGAAAATAAGATATTTACTAAATGATAGATTTAGATATGTTAAAGGTAAGCTAAATTAAATTTTACTATTTCATTTTATTAAAATATAGTTTTGTCAAGTAAAATCTAAATTTTCTATACTGTTACGCCACTGCCTAATATTTTATATCGAAAAGAGTATTTTTTATACATTCGTTGGTTTAATTAAAATATCTCCTAAACGGTTAGTGTTAGGAAAAAAATATATATTTCAGAATTTATTTCAAATAATTTCTTTATATTATAATTGCAAAATAATTTCTTTGACTTAAATACTAAGTGAGGCAGAATTGATTAAAAATTGTATATAAAAAATAAATTCATACATGTTGTCACTTTTTGTTAAATTACTCCTAAACCAAGAGGTGTAGCATAAATTTATTAAATTAAATTTAAAGCTAAATAAATTTTCTATAAAATGAGTATAATAAAATTAATTTGTGATTTATAATAAAAAAGTACTAGATGTTCAAATTTGATTTTGTATAGAGGCACTTTGCTACGCAGGAACATTTTGTATGGGAAGCGTGGAATTATTTTACAAAATATTGATATTGATCATCTAGTACTTTTTTATTATAACTCCCAAATAAATTTTATTACACTTATTTTATAGGAAATTTATTTCGCTTTAAATGCAATTTAATGGATTTACGCTACACTGCTTGGTTTAGAAGTAATTTAACAAAAAGTGACGGCATGTATGAACTTATTTTTTATACACCATTTTTAATCAATTCTACCTCACTTAGTATTTAAATTAGATAAATTATTTTTCAAGTATAATATAGAGAAATTATTCTAGATAAATTGTTCGATAAATATTTTTTCCTAACACTAACCGTTCAGGAGATATTTTAATAAAACCAATGGATGTAAAAAAAATACTCTTTTCGATATAAAATATTAGGCAGTGGCGTAACAGTATTAAAAATTCAGATCTTACTTGAAAAAACTATACAATAATAAAATTAAATCGTAAAATTTTAATTAGCTTACCTTTTTCATATCTAAATCTATCATTTAATAAATATCTTTATTTCACTCGTCTCTCTTTAAACACCTGTGCTTCCTAAACTGTGTGCCGTAGGTCTAAACTTTTAATCACAAGTTAGACAAAATTGATCCATAATTAAAAATAATCAGTGAAATATTACCGTAAATACCTGAGTTGGGGAGTTATTCAACAACAAAAGTGAAAAATACGAATATTTCAATTTGTTAAGAAAATTAATATGTACTTGGCAGTGTCTGTATCACAATAATTTTTGAGGTAAAAAGGAGTATTTATGCTCAAACGACGCAGAATGTTATGTTCTTTAATTTATAAAAAGACACCATTTTCCTAGAAAGCATCGTTTAGAAGTTATTACTGAAAAACTGAAAAAAGTACATTATTTTTTCGGTTTATGGGTCACCCTGTACCTAGCACAAGCGGAAAATTGGTGCAAACTTCAAGAAACCTTCTTTGCATGTTGATGAAGGGATTAAAATAGTTTCCAGCTTTCCGACAATTATCTACGCTATACCCCCTTTTTTAATGTTAATACACCGGTCTACTAGGGAACCTATTGGGGCTGAATGTCATCACATGGTTGAAAGTACTGTCACTCAACGTTTTGGGGGGGGCTAAAGGGCTGAAACCCCTAGATTTGTTCTATATATACTACTGTAACTCATGGTTTTGGGGGGGGGGGGCTTCAGCCCCCTAGCCCCCCCCCCTAGATCCGCTAGTGGGGCTGCCATACGTCCCGGCACATGTCCCGGTTTTGAGGTCCGTGTCCCGGTCCGACAGTCATTTGTCCCGGTCAGGGATTTCATAATATGTATATTAATTGCTCAATACAACGATTCCTGGAGAGTTATTACGAAAAGCCATTATTTTACAATTCTTTCATAAAAAAAGATGCCTGCGGCGCCAATTACAATTCTTCTTGTTTTAGGTATCTGCATTCCTATCATCAGTACCTACTTACTTATTTATTATCTAGACAGCTGGTACACACTCATGTCTTATGACAAACATTTCGACTGCGGCGCTACTTACATGGTCACATCCAAACAAAGAAAACCAAAACCAAGTTTGTCATTTCACCATTTTTCTAAAAAAAAAATCGCCTGCGGTGACTATTTTCGGGCATATTTTGTAAAGAAACAACTTTCATGCCTATTGAACTACACTACGAATATCGATCTACACTACACTACGAATATCTTTAACAGGTCTTGTACATATTACAATCGTAAACTCTCGGGAAATATTAATCACGCAGATTTATTTAATACGTCTCCTTCAACATACAGGAGTTCATTGAGAAGATATTGCACCTAGTGTGTGTGTGTGTGTGTGTGTGCGTATTTATGTATGTGTATATAAATATATTTTTGTATTGTATTCCATTTCATAACGATAATTTGATCTAGTATAAACTTGAGTGGAATTGTACCTCACGGGATATTTCCTCCCCAATCCAATCCCTCTCCTCCTCCTCATTCCATTCCCATCCTATCCTTTCATATATTGTATAATCAAAATATCTATTAGTTAAGTTGTTTTTGCTATGTATGTATGGGTCAAAGTTTGTGTTACTGTGTTTGTGTGTTGTTATTCGTGTACAAATGTAATTGGTCAGGTTTGTTAATACATATTCCTGTTTAATTGTACTATTGTGACTGTATTTGTACCATAGATAAATAAATAGTTTTTAAGAGATTTTTTTGAGGGGGCCTATACTAAAGAGATTCTAAAAATAGGACGGTGGCAGTTGCCTGACCAAATTCAATGAGAGGATGCTCATTTATTGGAAGAAGTTTTCTCTCGTATAGTAATAATAAAAAAGCTTACTTAAAGTCTGGATGACATAGCTGAAACTCCTGAAAAATCACGTTGGGGAGGAGAGGGTTCATACTTAATAAAACATAAACTAATTCTAATTATTTAATGTAACACGCAGATGATTAATCCAAGAATATAATTGACATGAATATTAATACTAAAACATACAGACTACATATCGCCGCTCGCTTTTTACTTTGACTTAAGTGACAGAGGGTCAACTTTTCAGGAGAGCGATTTAAAGTTTAAAAAAACTGAAAAACCCTGATAACTTTTTTATTTATGAACCGATTTAAATAAGTTGTATAGGAGTTTTGTTCATGGATTTTTTTAGTATTTTTTAGTATATAATGTTAATAAATATAGTCTCTTTTGTGTGAGCTAGATGGCGCTTAATGCCCTAATGCCTAACCTGATATTTAGTATAATTCGAAATTTATTAATTCAAAACAAGTAAATGGCCACTTTCCTGAAAATGACTAACATGCCATTTGTAATCTTCCTCCAAAAAAACAAAATGACTTACACGTCATTTATATATATTTCCTAATAATTCAAAATGACTAACACGCCATTTGTAATCTTCCTCAAAAATATCAAAATGACTAACACGTCATTTATATATTTTTTCTAATAATTCAAAATGGCTAATAGAACTTTTTATGACAAACTGTATCAAGCAGAATGTCTAAATTAGCACTGAAAATAAAATCGTTATAATTCAAAGTGATTAATGCAACCATGTTTTCCAAACACTTCCAAGTTAAATGGCTAACACACAAACTCTTGTATTTTATAAAGAATTTTGTGAGTAATAAAAACTGAAGATCAATGTCTTGAAACTCTACGTGTTCATCTTCATATCTGTTTCGAAAAGAAGGAAAGTAAAAGTTTTCTAAATATATTCTTTATAAATATTTCTTAAATAATATATTCTAAATAGGTATATACGTTCGCGCCCATCGCACACAAAAGCAACACGTGTATTGACAATGAAGTTGTTAGTTGAACGACCGATAATAATATTTTCAAACCTTATAATTCTGTTTCAAACATTTTGTCTTAAACGACGACAGATGTACCAAATATCAGCTATTGTTATAACCGCAAAAATACTAAAGTGCAAATTCAATTATAAACAATTACTAAGAATGATTAACGCATTACATAAAATTAAAAAGTCTTCTACTGTGACTCTACTGTGTCTAATGGCCATTTTTATTTAATTCAGTATTTAGTAGAAATGACTTAAAAGACATGAAACGACTAATATCCAAAATTCAAAAAGTCTAAACGACAATTTAACATTATTTAGTATAATGTAAATGTGACTAAACGTATGACATGTTTAGATTTAATATTATACGATCTGACTAAAGTGCATCTGTCTAAACACATTGTTTTATGTGTTAGGTTTGTTTTTCTTATAAACCAAACATTCATGAATTGTGAAAATTTAGCAAAACAAAGCGCCATTCGCGATTTATAAGTTGTCATTTTCGTCGCTTTACCTATTTTTTGAAAGATAAAAGTTGTTTTTTTATTTGACTAAACGACCAAAAAAGTTGTCTGATTGACCTTGAACTTGGACCATTCGACGCAGCTCGTCGAGACGATTCCAACGATATATATAACTCATTTTATACCTAAGTGGCGCTTAAGTCAAAGTAAAAAACGAGCGGCGATATTATACGACATACTTATACAATTTATTATTTACTCTTAATATATGTTATAGGCACCTATACTATTACTGTCACAATATTCTGTATTGTTCAAATGATTACAGTCTGTTGAGTATTCTCACACATACTCAAGAGGTATTTAGACACTGTGAATTCGTTTATGTCTGTGTAAACTTGATGATTGAGTGAATGCCTTCATGCAAATATTACACTCAAAAGGTTTTTCACCAGTGTGAATTCGTTTATGCTTGTTTAATTCTGACATGGTCTTGAATGATTTCATACAAATATCACAGTCATAAGTTATTGTTTCACCGGTGTGAATTAGTTTATGAGCTTTCAAATACTTACTATACATGAATGTCTTCCTGCAAATATTACAGTCAAAAGGTTTTTCGCCAGTGTGAATTCGATTATGAGCTTTCAAATACCAACTATACTTGAATGTCTTCCTGCAAATATTACACTCAAA
This sequence comes from Ceraclea dissimilis, assembly GCA_963576895.1. NCBI lineage: Eukaryota > Metazoa > Arthropoda > Insecta > Trichoptera > Leptoceridae > Ceraclea > Ceraclea dissimilis. Next base: position 9,138,203 of record OY756381.1, on the reverse strand, counting down.
AAGTTTTTCACCAGTGTGAATTAGTTTATGTCTGTGCAAATGCGAATTATGGCTGAATGCCTTCCTGCAAATATTACACTCAAAATGTTTTTCACCAGGGTGAATTCGTTTATGCATGTTTAGTACTGACCGGCTCTTGAATGTCTTCATGCAAATATTACACTGAAAAGGTTCGTCACCAACGTGAATTCGTTTATGAGATATCATATTCGAAGTAAACCTGAATGTCTTCATGCAAATATTACACTCAAATGGTTTTTCACCAGTGTGAATTCGTTTATGCACGTTTAATTCTGACCGTTTCTTGAATGTCTTCATGCAAATACTACACTCAAAAGGTTTTTCACCAGTGTGAATTCGTTTATGCATGTTCAATTCTGACCGGCTCTTGAATGTCTTCATGCAAATACTACACTCGAAAGGTTTTTCGCCAGTGTGAATTCGTTTATGTACGTTTAATTCTGACCGTTTCTTGAATGTCTTTATGCAAATACTACACTCAAAAGGTTTTTCACCAGTGTGAATTCGTTTATGCATGTTCAAATCTGACCGGCTCTTGAATGTCTTCATGCAAATACTACAATCGAAAGGTTTTTCGCCAGTGTGAATTCGTTTATGTTCTTTCAAACGCGAAGCTTGATTGAACGTCTTCATGCAAATATTACACTCAAAAGGTTTTTCACCAGTGTGTATTCGTTTATGTCTGCTTAAATTTGACACATTACTGATTGTCTTCGAACAAATATTACAGGTTAGTTTACGCTCATTCTTTGGAACTCCTGTGGAAGATACAATACTTTTGTCACATTGGGAAGATGAACTGGCCACTGAAGTTAAGTTGTTTTCTCTACTAGCTCTCTCACACTCTGCTTTAATGTCAGGTTCATAGATATCAATTTCTCCATAACTAATAGCATGTCCAACATCACCCTCCTCCTCAGTAGGTTCTTGTTTCACAGTGACATTCATTATAAAGTCCTTGTTGTCTTCATCAGTTATAATATCACTCACTACACATTGTTCAGCTTCATTATGTACACTAGCACTAGCTTCATCCATTATAAAGAAAGGTATCATATAATTACGTAAAAATAAAATAATTAAGACACTTCCATATAATATGTCTGTACACAGTTAGGTACCTACGATTGATTGACATATCAGACCAGTGTTACCAACAACTCTTGGCCTAATGTCGCCGTTTCTCATACATAAAGTAGCCTAATAATGTCGCCGAATTTCATTTGTAGTAGCCTAAAGTAGCCCAAACACCAAAATATCAAATCCAGGATTTCATTTGGGGGGGGGCTGAATGAGTGTTACTGTTTCAAAAACTTTTTTTTCATCTGATTTCTTTTCATTGTCACCCTTTTTTTTTTTTTGGTCTTCGCCTAAATTTTCGAACCCGTTTTGTTGCCGAAAATTCGCCGACGGGGGGGTGCTTCCTAAGTGCTGCCCAAATTAACTGATGACCTTGACGACTAAAAATTTGTCAAGCGGGGGGGGGGGGGGGGGGGGGTGAATTCGGTATACCAAATTTTCAAAAAAGCTGATACCCCTAGATTTGTTGTATATATACTACTGTAACTCATGGTTTTGGGGGGGCTTCAGCCCCTAGCCCCCCCCTAAATCCGCTAGTGAATATCGATATGAATAAAATGTATTTTTTATCAATTTGTGATAAAATGTATTGATAAATAGGCCGAAGCCTAATACAAAACAATGTAACGTATCTTAAAAGAAAGTAAAGTAAGTAAATAAGTACCAATTTAAAAACAAAATTTGGTTGCAACACTTATCTCAGATAATTTTTACGTCGATAAAGAATTCTCAAAAAAATTATCGAGCAGGGGATGGTAGTTTTTTTTTGACGCGAACAAAAAAAATCGTAATGTTATTTGTTGACTTTGAAGACGAAAAATTTGATGAGGCAGGGGGGGGAGGGAGGGCGAGGTGAAAAAAAAATACGATCGACCATATTAAATTCCTTCTTGTTTTTCATTATTTATTGACTAGCTAAGTTACCCGTACTTCGCAACGCCAAATTTGTGAAGTAGCTCGACAGTATCACAACTTTCTAGAAGGTTCTACAAAGTGCGCCTTTTGTCCACAGCCTTCCAGAAGATTCTACGTAATTCTCTGAGCGCTTGGATTCCTTCGTTCTGATAAAGTCTCCAACTATGACTTGACTGATTCAAAATTTGACAACTGATCTGTGTTCTGCTCGTGAAGATCTTTCATGAGACACCAAACACGGCGGTATGCGGTGACCAGATCCTCTCGATCACTTGGTGTCTAGAGTGGGCACCCACTAGTTAAATAATAATGATCTTATACATATTATATTAATCTAACTAATTTATAGTCCAATTTGTTGTTTGCAGCCTAATTAACTCTCGGATCTCTGGAAAAGGTTTTAATCTCTTCATGAGCATGTCAAAAGGTGTTTGTGAAGTTTGCACCAATTTTGCGCTTGTGCTACATACAAGATGTCAGTTGAATTTTTTGGTTTCTCTCTAATATGTATTTTTGGGAGGGAGGGGACTGAGGGATGTATTTTTTAAGAAAAAAATATTTTTATAAATTAATGTTGTCTACATTATGATATTCTGGGTCGATTCAGTAAAAATACTATAATTAATATGCAGGTACTCCAAAATACATAATATTTATTTTTACCACATATTTAGTAGGTATTTCTATTTTTCTGGAATCGTTGAATAACTCCTAAACAAAGGTGGGCACCGTTAATCAAAAAGTTAACTTCGTTATTAAATAATCCGTTAACTAAAAAGTTAACTTCGTTAATCGTTAAAGCATAACATTTTGAAAATGTAACGGAAGTTAACATTAATCCGTTAAAGCGTTAATGAAAAAACTCGCAGTTAAATAGCATGAAATAGAACTACATACGAGTAATTACAACTACTATCACATTTACACTATCGCGATGTATCCCAACAAAGTAAAATTTCTTTTCCAACTCCCAACCCACATACGATACCACACATAACCCCATACAACCCTTGGATTATCTAATGCCAGCGCCTCCAGTAGATGATGTCTATGCAAAAAATCAAATATTTACGGACTTAATTAACGGAAGTAAAATCATCCGTTAACTATTTTTGTATGTGAGAAAAGCGTTAATCGTTAACCAAACTATTAACTTCGGTAATTAACTATTAACGCTTTTCTGCCCAGCTCTGCATCTTAAACTAATATCGGATAATCAAAGCAGAAGTGCGATCCTTCTAAAGAGATTCTAAAAATAGGACGGCGGCAGTTGCCTGACCAAATTCAAAAAGAGAATGCTCATTTATTGGAAGAAGTTTCCTCTCATAGTAATTGTAAAAAAGCTTACTTGAAGTCTGGATGACATAGCTGAAACTCCTGAAAAATCACGTTGGGGAGGAGAGGGTTCATACTTAATAAAACATAAACTAATTCTAATTATTTAATGTAACAAGCAGATGATTAATCCAAGAATATAATTGACATGAATATTAATACTAAAACATACAGACTACATATTATACGACATACTTATACAATTTATTATTTACTCTTAATATATGTTATAGGCACCTATACTATTACTGTCACAATATTCTGTATTGTTCAAATGATTACAGTCTGTTGAGTATTCTCACACATACTCACGAGGTATTTAGACACTGTGAATTGTGTAAACTTGATGCGCGAGTGAATGCCTTCACGCAAATATTACACTTAAAAGGTTTTTAACCAATGTGAATTCGTTTATGCTTGTTTAATTCTGCTCCGCTCTTAAATGTCTTCATGCAAATATTACACTCAAAAGGTTTTTCACCAGTGTGAATTCGTTTATGTGTGTTCAAATTCGAGGCTTGACTGAATGTCTTCCTGCAAATATTACACTCAAAAGGTTTTTCACCAATATGAATTTGTTTATGTGATTTCAAATACCCACTACGCTTGAATGTCTTCATGCAAATACTACACTCAAAAGGTTTTTCACCAGTGTGAATTCGTTTATGCATGTTCAATTCTGACCGGCTCTTGAATGTCTTCATGCAAATATTACACTCAAAAGGTTTTTCACCAGTGTGAATTCGATTATGACTTTTCAAATCCGAATTGCGCGTGAATGTCTTCCTGCAAATATTACACCCAAAGGGTTTTTCACCAGTGTGAATTCGTTTATGTATGCTTAAATTTGACACAGCACTGAATGTCTTCCTGCAAATATTACACTCAAAAGGTTTTTCACCAGTGTGAATTCGTTTATGAATTCTTAAATGTGTCGACTGAGCGAATGTCTTCATGCAAATATTACACACAAAAGGTTTTTCACCAGTGTGAATTTGTTTATGCTTGTTTAATTCTGATCCGCTCTTGAATGTCTTCATGCAAATATTACACTCAAAAGGTTTTTCGCCAGTGTGATTTCGCTTATGAATTCTTAAATGTGTCGACTGAGCGTATGTCTTCATGCAAATATTACACTCAAAGGGTTTTTCACCAGTGTGAATTCGTTTATGTATGCTTAAATTTGACACAGTACTGAATGTCTTCGAACAAATATTACAGGTTAGTCTTCGTTTACGCTCATTCTTTTGAACCTTTTTGGAAGGTACAATTGTTTTGTCACATTGGGAAGATGAACTGGCCACTGAAGTTAAGTTGTCTTCTCTACTAGCTCTCTCACACTCTGCTTTAATGTCAGGTTCATAGATATCAATTTCTCCATAACTAATAGCATGTCCAACATCACTCTCCTCCTCAGCAGGTTCTTGTTTCACAGTGACATTCATTATAAAGTCCTTGTTGTCTTCATCAGTTATAATATCACTCACTACACATTGTTCAGCTTCATTATGTACACTAGCACTAGCTTCATCCATAATTATGTATAAATAATTAAGAGATTTACATATAATATGACGTCTAAACAAAGTTACCTACGATTGATTGACGTTCACAGAACACTTACCTATAGACCTATAGTATACTAAGTACTGACATTATTGACAAGGTACTAACTTGACAACAGTGTTGCCGTTTCAAAATTAGCAAAAATATTAAAATGTTACCGGTAAGGTTCACTTTTTTTTCATTGTTCATTGACTAGCTAAGTTACCCGCAACGCCAAATTTGTGAAGTAGATCGACAGTATGACAACTTTCTACAACTAGGGTGGCCAACCCGCGGCCCGCCTGGTGTTAAGAACGGCCCGCGGAGCAGTGAGAAAATAAAAATATATTTCAAATCCCGAGTGAGAACTCGAATGACTGATAATTGTATGCGTGTAGGAACAACCTCACTCAATATCGATATGCACCGATATGCATTTTGCCCGATTCTCATTTTTGTTTTATTTTATTGACTAATGTATTAGCCATGGGAGTCATCAGGGGGCCTGCGGCGCTACTTACGGTCGTGGGCATCTTACAAATATAACTTGCCAGAATTGGCGCAGAAAGACCCGGAGTAGGCCCTGAACCTATCTGCGGGTTACTGCGCAACACTCTCAGAGCCAGCCTCAAAAGTTGGACCAAAGACCAGAGTTATGAAATCTGGGCAAACAGCACAGGGTTGAAATACGCGAAGGAACTAATTACAGGGTACTCGCAGAAGTTCACCACCGAAGCTCTCAAGCTTTCCAAAAAACAAATAAGAATCCTAACCAGGACCCTGACTGGGCACTGCAGACTGCGGAAGCACATGTTCAAAATTGGGCTTTCAGACACCCCAGTCTGTAGATTCTGTTCAGAGGACAACGAAACACCTATTCACATCCTCTGTAACTGTGACGCACTCGCTCACAAAAGAAGTCGCTCTCTTGGAGGGCCCCTACTGGAGTCCGAGAAGGCAAGACTACTCGCACCAAGACAGATCGTGAGCTACATGAGACACATCGGCCTTGAGCACGAGCTGTAACATTGAAGGGTGTCACAATAGACCTACTCTGGTCGCAGTGACGCAGGGGATATACGGTCCCTGACCTAACAAGAAAAAAAAAATGCCTATCGTAATAAGACAATCAGATTCATCACTTCACCCATTTTTCCCTTATAAAATTTGCCTGTGGCGCAATTTTTGGTGATCTTTTCAATTAGAAAAAACTTTTCACAGATATTTTTGTGAGTTTTCTCCACTAAGTTTCGTGAAAAAATCGCCTGCGGCGCTATTTCACTTTTTTAGACTGTAATTAACAATACCTTAACATTTCTGTTGCACTCCCCCCCCGGCCCGGCTGCTGAAAAGGTTGGCCACCCTTGTTCGAGAAGGACCTACAAAGTTCGCCTTGTTTCCACAGCCTTCCAGAAGATTCTAAGTAATTCTTTAAGCGCTTGGATTCCTTCGTTCTGATAGATTCTCCCACTGTGACTTGACCGATTCAAAATTTGGCAAATGCTCTGTGTTCTACCCGTGAAGATCTTTCATGAGACACCAAACACGGCGATATGCGGTGACCAGATCCTCTCGATCACTTGGTTTCTCCCGGTGGTAACCAGACAGAAACTCACAATGACAAAATCTCAACTGTCAAAAGGGTAACCTACTATTGATTGATCGCAACTCAACACCGGAAAACCTGTTGCCGACAATTTCAATATTGTTGGGTTAGGTTCGTTAGGTTGTTTTTTTTTTTTGCACACAAAAACAAATAAAAAAAAAACAACTGCATCAGATTTCCCGGTGTTGAGTTGCGATTCTGTCAATAGTAGGTTACCCTTTTGACATGTGAGATTTTGTCACTTGAGATTTTGTCATGGAACCTCTCCCGGTAGCTTGAGCTGTACAAAATATGACTCGCGATCTGAATTTATTTTTCAGTGCCCTTTCATACGATTGGTACCGCGTACGACCCCACCATTTCCCACGGTCAGCTTAATCATTGTAATCTGGGTTGCCCCTAATAAAAAAGACCTGATCCTTACAGGAATTTTTGAAAAGGACAAAATAAATACAGAACTTTTGATTATACAGTACTTTTATAAACAATTTTTGACGAAACGTCAATTTCTTTAATGTTTTCATTATTGTTTGATAATTGATTTAGAAGCAATCAATGTTTTTCTTATGCTGAGGTGCATTTGTACAAAAGGTTAAGCTTCCTGACATCTCCTGAACTCATTCCAACTCTTTGTCCGATGGTTTCATCTGTGGGCTGAAAAGGAACAAAATTAAAATATTATGGACTTTCTATTTTAGGAGGAAGCGTGGACCTTCAATTCTAGTGTTGAAAGAATGTTTAATTTTTAGTTAATTTACCTTCAATGGGAGGATAGTTTTGTTGCCATCAATGCTGAATCCATATTCAGAGTAATGGAGAACGCTGCTAAAGTCATACACAATGTCAAAATTGGTGACTTGGCTTGACGTGTATTTGTTGAAATTGTGTTCAGTGCCTGAAAGAATATTACATATTTAGATACAATCTCGTACTATCTAGGTGTCTTTTAGAGAAATAATCTTCACTTCTGTGGTCACAATTTACGCGCTTTTGCGTAAACTGCTTTGCTTGCAAGTTTTAACAACATTGCTAGTTTACGAGCGACAAGCTTACTGCAAACTTGCATTTCGCTTGCCGCAAGTTTGTACAAACTGCATTCGACTCATTCATGGTTGCTTTACAAATGGTTCTTGTAAAATTTAGGTTTAATCGTGTAAGGCTCGTAGAGTAGACTGACTATACGTATGCCCGTTCATACATTCACACGAGGATCAATATTGAAGGAAAGGAGGAGAAGGAAGGAAAATCCCGCGGGCTTAAGACCTTCCACATCCCCAGGTAGCTCAGCGACCTCTTTAACCGCACTTCTAGGCAACTCTGATAGCATCAACAACAGCCATCTCCAATATCGCCCCGAAGGCAACAGACGTCTGAAAGGCCTGCTATGACCATCCAGAGGCTGTACACACCCGAACCATGCCAGGCTGGAATGACATGGGAACAGGCAACGAAGTTGGCCCAGGACAAAAAACCTTGGAAAATCTGGGTGACGACCACATGCTCCACATAGGGAGCGGACGTGGATATGTATGTATCTACGTTTATTTATTTTTATGAATAAAAAAAATAAATAAATAAATAAACGTAGATACATACATATCCACGTCCGCTCCCTATTTGTCTTTACCTGGTCTTTACGTATTTGTCTTTACCTGGTCGAATCTTCTCCCAAACAATCCTGACCCATTCATCCCTATTGTGTGTACTCTGTTGGTGATAGAATCCAATCGCGTGCAGGAATTCGTGGACGATGGTTCCGTGGCGGAAGCAGCCAGATCCAGGGGTGTTGGGTGTTAGATTTAATGTTTGGGAACTTCCAGTCATACCCACACTGGAGTAGCATCCTGCGTTTGCTCCCTGGAATTCAATTTTCTCTGTGGTTAAAAACTATTAAAGTCGCAAGAATCTTGCGCAAGCACTGCCATATTCAGCAAGTTGCCGGAATATGTAAAGACAACATGACAGGCACTTACAGTTACAAAGACGAAATTGCTTTCGGTTGTTCTCTTTCTGAATCTCAAGCAAGACTTTTCCTCAATCTCTTTAATTCCAGCTTCGATGGCTGCAATCTGGGCACTATCTAAAAACGAAAGCATGTGATAATATAACTTTAAAAACCCCTCTATTCTAAATACATTAGCACACCACTGCTCACGCTTCGGCAGTAAATTACTGATACCTCGACGGACTTTTACATACATAGAAGAATTACTTCACCCTGAGATGGCAGTAGTATCGCTGCCGAAAGCTCGGTTATTCAACCACTCGACACACATCAGTAAGGAAACCCGAAGAACGAACAACATGGAAATGGATTTATCACGCTGCGAAAGCCTACAAGATTAATAATGATGTTACCATATGTTGGATGTCGTTAATACTTACTGAAATCATCATCTTTGATGGTGTAGAAGACGATTCCGTTAGGCCAGTGTCTTTGGGTGTTCAACAAAGAGTTTCTTTCCCCAGAATAATCCTTTACCAAAGAATCAATCTGTTCTTCTGTGAGGACAATGTCTCCTTCAAATTTACCGCTCCTCTCCCAGTCATTTTGGAGGTCCTCCAACTCTGGTGTTAAGGCCTCTGTGAATGAAATATGGCGATATCACTTTGAACATACAATCCATATAGATGACCCACCTACACTTGCTGCCATAGGCGTTACCAAAGGGGGGGGGGTAGAGATTGGAATAGGTATTCATACAATTTTTTTAATTTTATTATTCCATACAGAACAAACAGTTTTAAACAATGATATATATACAGCAAGACATTACTGATAGGCAAACCAGACTCAGTTTTCATTATACGATTATACAGTTTGAGAAACAAAGAAAAACATGAAACGCATTAATGTACAAAAAGAAAAATAAAATTGAATTTGGCTACACGATATGAAAATTTCAAAATTGCGAAAGAAGTAATAGGTATTGGTTGAAATGGAAAAAAGTCGCATTATAGACACACCTTTTCCCATCATAGCATACATTTACATTTGTTTCATAAAAAAATTAATTAACATTTTTCTTCAAAGTATTTTGCCTGCGGCGCTATTTTACGATGATTTCTGTATTTGAAACCAAACAACATCTTGACCTTCATTTAGTGACCCCAAAAGAATTTCGCCCGCGACGCTATTTACGCGTTTGTTTAAAAGTACAGCTTTTTTGCGAACAAGTTTTTAGTTGAATGTGAAGTTTGCAGAAAGTATCATTGGCTTTGTGTAACATGACCGGAGATGTATGAAATCCGTCATTGTATACAACTCCTAGCAAATGAGTGAAATAAATTTCGTATGCTTATTGTATTTTTTGTATTATAAAGTATGTTATACAGAATTTGTCGATCAAAAAAATGTAAGGAAAATGTCGATTTAAAAGAATAAACTTATTTTCTCAACATTGTGGTTCTCAGCTAATCCGAGGTCGTCTCTTTCTTGACAGTCTTTGATTAATTAAGAATCCTAAATTGTATTTGAAAGCGATAAATTTGTTTCGTGTTTCATTGTTCACATTTTGTTAATGATGTCCCATGTAAATATAAGTAGGTAAGTACTTGGTTGGAGGTGCCGGGTTCGACTAGAATGGCTAACTGGGAACTGTGAAGTATTTGGGTTTGTTTACAGAAGAAGCAGAAAGATTGTCAAGGAAACCCTTCTTGTAAATCTTAATCCTGCCGTCTCCGTTTAGAAAAAAGCTTGTCTGTGCTTATTCTTCAGTATTTTTGTTTTTTCTTAGGTACTTGCATGTAACCTTGAACTGTTATAATATTGTGATTATTGTTGCCCCAGAACAGGCTATCGCCTAGTGGGGCAATAAAATCCAGTACTTCTTTCTAATATTGTATTTTGTAAAAATTGTTGTTAAAAAAAATGTTATAGGCACCAGCTATACTATTACTGTCACAATATTATAAAATAAATAAAATAAAATTATCTTTATTGTACAGAAAACATACAACGGGCGGGCTTATTGCCAAATGGCAATTTCTGCCAGCCAACCCATATTCTGTATGTTCAAATGATTACAGTCTATTTAGTTTACTCATATCACACACTCAGGAGGTATTTAGACACTGTGAATTTGTTTATGTCTGTGTAAACTTGATGCGCGAGTGAATGTCTTCATGCAAATATTACACTCAAAAGGTTTTTCACCAGTGTGAATTCGTTTATGTGTGCTTAAATTCGAACTATACGTGAATGTCATCCTGCAAATATTACACTCAAAAAGTTTTTCACCAGTGTGACTTTGTTTATGCTTGTTTAATTCTGATCCGCTCTTGAATGTCTTCATGCAAATATTACACTCAAAAGGTTTTTCGCCAGTGTGATTTCGCTTATGAATTCTTAAATGTGTCGACTGAGCGAATGTCCTCATGCAAATATTACACTCAAAAGGTTTTTCGCCAGTGTGAATTTGTTTATGTCTGTGCAAATTCGAATTATGGATGAATGCCTTCTTGCAAATATTACACTCAAAGGGTTTTTCACCAGTGTGAATTCGTTTATGTCTGCTTAAATTTGACACAGTACTGAATGTCTTCGAACAAATATTACAGGTTAGTCTTCGTTTACGCTCATTCTTTTGAACCTTTTTGGAAGGTACAATTTGAGAAGATGAACTGGCCACTGAAGTTAAATAGTTTTCTCTACTAGCTCTCTCACACTCTGCTTTAATGTCAGGTTCATAGATATCAATTTCTCCATAACTAATAGCATGTCCAACATCACTCTCCTCCTCAGTAGGTTCTTGTTTCACAGTGACATTCATTATAAAGTCCTTGTTGTCTTCATCAGTTATAATATCACTCACTACACATCGTTCAGCTTCATTATGTACACTAGCACTAGCTTCATCCATATTTAGGTATGTATAAATAATTAAGAGATTTACATAAATAATATGTCTAAACACAGTTACCTACAATTGATTGACATTTTTGACAAGGTACTAAAACTTGTCAATTACACGCGACCAGTGTTGCCGTTTCATAAATAGAAAAATCACTAAATGGGTACCTACCCAGTTCTCGAAAAAAAGGACTAGAATAATAGGGATCCGGACAAACGGCCGACAAGACGTACGGCCGACAGGACAAATGGCCGACACGGACAAATAGCCGACAAGACCAATGGCCGACTGGTACAAATGGCCGAAAGACGAAAGGCCGAAATCCAAACGGCCGACATGGACATATGGCCGACAAGTACAATTGGCCGACATCCAATAGGCCGACACGGACAACTGGCCGACAAGGACGAATGGCCGACAGGACGAATGGCCGACACAAAAAAAAGATTGAAATAATGATCACATCACAAGTTTGAAAAACAAAGTTGCCAGTTTATTCTAACAATCCAAAATTTGGCTAGTTTTTTAAACAACAGTTCCGAAATATAATTTGAAAGTAGCGAAAAAATGTTACCATATCTTATTATCACATCAAGCAACACTAAACCAAGTTTGCTCCGTGAGACCGAGGCCGTCGCCATATTGTTCATGAAGGCCGGGCCCAACTGACGATGGTTACGCCATCTAAATTGTATGGGAAAAAATATTCCGTAATTTAAGTATTTGTCACCGAGACAAGGTGTTTGTCACCGATACAAGGTGACGTCACCACTCATGGCGGTGATGGAATTCGAGGATGTAGCTTGTACTCTACTATCGCAGGCTTCGGTGAGACTTCTGAAAAAAAAAACAACGGTAACACTGTTTTTGCCAATAGCACCCAAGGTTAAATAGAATCTGCTCCTGAATTTACGTAACCACTGTATACTTAATAAGTAGGAGACATACTTGATAGAATTACCTACTACTAGCGCCGCGAGTAGCCGCTACACGAATTAGATCAAAAACACCAAGCAGACACGGGACATTACTTTTTCAACTTTCCAGCGAACATGCAGGTTCTCAATTTTTAGGCGTTAAAAACGGTTTTTCATTTGTTTCGGCTGCAGGTGCCTTTTAGCGCTTAATTAAACCTTACTAGTATAAATAAAAAACAACCTAACTGGTCAACATTATTTTTTACAGTAATGTCCCATGTCTGCTGGGCGATGCTTGTTAACCATTATCTTGATTGAAAACGTCATTGTCGGCCATTCGTCCTGTCGGCCATTCATCCTTGTCGGCCAGTTGTCCGTGTCGGCCTATTGGATGTCGGCCTATTGTACTTGTCGGCCATATGTCCATGTCGGCCGTTTGGATTTCGGCCTTTCGTCTTTCGGCCATTTGTACCAGTCGGCCAGTTGGTCGTGTCGGCCATTTGTCCTTGTCGGCCGTTTGTCCATGTCGGCCGTTTGGCATTCGGCCATTTGTAGTAGATTCAGAATAATATTATGTTATAACATATTATGATGACCTTGGCAACGAAGAGCGGGGTACGGGTTTTTACGAACCAGCAAAATTCAGTATTTTATTTTCAGTATTTTTAATTAGATTTTTGTCCAAAATTTGAATTGAATTTGAAGTACCAAAAAATGCTAAAATTAGATCGTAATAAAGTACTAACAAAATCTAAAAGATACTAGATTTTTCAAAATGCCTCGGAATATACAGGTCAAGTATAATGAAATAGAAAAAAGAAAAAAAAGCATGGGTAATTAGGGCCGCAGGTAAAACTTTAATGGATTTTCATGCTAATTTTTATATAAGTAAGTATTTTTTATATAATGAATTGGCGCGGGTCCGATCTCCGATGCCGACCTACTCCACTTCACGACACAAGCTTTTCACGCTTTCTGTGAAGTGTGCAAAGGTGTGTCTGGGTTTATTTCGATAAACCCATCAGATTTATGTAGAAAAAAAATATAGGTACATTGAGAAAACGTGTGGTAATAATGTGATTTTTTATGAAGTTTTATTATCTAGTATGAAGAATTAAATATCTATACCAATCTCCAGGAGAGCTTTGACTGCTAAATATTTTTTATTTTACCTGCTAATCTGTATAATGTATATTTACGATTTTTTTCATCGACCACTGTATTTGGTACAGCGATGTCAATTAAATAAGTGATTTTTGTTTGTTATGCAAAACTACATCGGATCTGTTATGCTATTTTGTTCAGTCTGTTATAATCGTTTTGTCACAATAGAGATTTTTATCTCATCAGGGTTAAGAGTATGCATAATTGCATACCGACATTTCAAAAATTTCTGAAAACGGGAGACCTTAGATCTCGACAACCGTTACTAAATATGCTTTAGAAAAAATAGAGTAGATACATTGAACCTTTATCAAGGGAATAACCGTAAAAGATTTTTTATATCTTGTGTAGATTTCTCAAAAAAAAAAAGTGAAAAACACCTCTGATCTTTCCCCGAAAGTCGCGGAGAATTTTTTTTGTACTAATTATTATCATATATCACATATTATCATATCATAATAACCTTAAAAGTTTTTTGTTGTCAAGCGAAATAAACCCAAAAAATGGAAAAGACGCTATTTTTACCGTTTTATCATGCGATTGTTCACGCAATTTTGAACCTTTAATGCCGTGGAAAATGATCGTGACGTCATAGTCGGGTCCGGAGCTTTAGTGTGAAAAATTGGTGGGGTAACCAGACAGAAACTCACAATGACAAAATCTCAACTGTGAAAAGGGTAACCTACTATTGACAGAATCGCAACTCAACACCTGAAAACCTGTTGCCGACAATTTCAATATTGTTGGGTTAGGTTCGTTAGGTTGTTTTTTTTTGCACACAAAAACAAATCTAAAAAAAACAACGGCATCAGATTTCCCGGTGTTGAGTTGCGATTCTGTCAATAGTAGGTTACCCTTTTGACATGTGAGATTTTGTCACTTGAGATTTTGACATGGAACCAATTGGTGGTACCCTAATGGAAGCCTTGAGGGACTCCACATAAAATAAAAGAGGTTAATAAGTATTTTAAAATAAAATAAATAAAATAAAATAATCTTTATTGTACTAAAAAAATAATTGTACAATGGGCGGACTTATTGCCAAATGGCAATTTCTGCCAGCCAACCCATATTTTCAACAGGTGATTTGTTTGATACTGTTTATAATTTGTAATGTAATTTGATAAAATATTGGATGATAATTGAAAGGATTATTGGAATGACGTATGTTTATAAGTAGCTGACATTGATCACCCAATTACCAAATAATAAAAACAACAGATTTCGATAATATCTGTATCATGATATGTATTTTCAAATCGATTTATTCAATTAGAACTTAGCGATTATAATCTGCGACTTACCTGTAGGTATAATAGTAATTCGAATTATTTTTGATTTACAAATTTTAATTCTTGTTATTCAAACAACCGTCGCAGAAAAAAAATCGTAAATATACAGAATTAGCATGTGAAATAAAAAATATTTGGCATTCTATGTCGGTATATATAATCCCATTAGTATTATCAGCTACAGGTATAATACCAAAATCGCTAATAAACAATTTAAAAAAATTAGATTTACCGGAAAATTTATACATAAAAATGCAAAAATCGGTCATTATTAATACTTGCAATATTGTAAGACGATTTCTAAATACTGATATTTCAGGCACAATGCTTGTATTTTAGGCCCCGCGCATCTGAGCTTAATCCTGTGATATCCGTGATATCTGGATAGGTGAATTTTTCCCAGTATTAGGCTGATGAGTTTATATGTGAATCATGAATGATAATATGTAGACTCTTCTGGCTGATAATACTGAGAAGTGTGTTGGCAAAGTCATGCCTCCGCGTTAAAATTCTTGTTAAGCGTTGGATTTTTTCTACAGCCGTAGTATATACATTATACATTGAAGTATTCCCACAACAGTATAGAAGAATTGAGTATAAGCCCGACAATATTCATCCTTAATTCTTCTATACTGTTGTGGGAATACTTCAATGTAATTCACTAGAATAATATTTAAGTGTTTTGACCGAAGGTTCTTGATGGGAATTCGTTGTAACAATGGAAGAAGGTATAGAACATAGATATAATAGCGCCGCAGTCAATTTTTTTTTGAAACTGATGGATTTTCGTACTTATTTTAGAAAATTTATAATATGATGAGAAAATGTGTGGTGGTAATCTGATTTTTAAATAAGCTATGGAACAAAATAGGGTAGATGTATTGAACATTTATCTAGGGAATGACCGAAAAGGTTTTTTTTATATCTTGTATAGATTTCTCAAGAAAAAAAATTCTGAAACACCTCTGATCTTTTTTCCGAAAGACGGAAACTCGTTTCCCGAAAGTTGCGGACTAAAAATTTTTTTTTGTTCTGATAATTATCATTAAAATCTAGGGAATAACCGTAAAAGTTTTTTGACAGACGCAAAATTAAGCCCAAAAATGGGAAAAAACGCTATTTACACCATTTTTTCATGCAATTGTTCACGCGATTTTGAACCTTAATGTCGTGGGAAATGACTGTGACGTGATTCTTGGTGCCAAGCCCTTAAAATTATTAATTTCTTACCTTGGTATGTTCCATAGACAGATTTCCTCAAGAAGTTCTCAAAATCTCTGACTTTTCTGTTGTCTATAACGCCTCCACTCACCAGGGCGAGCCCCACGAAAAGAAATGCCAATTTCAACATTGCTGTAATGAAATAAAATATTTAGAAATGAAAATTTCACTCATCCAGTGCTAAAAAAGAACTATGTTACTATCACTAGGTCAAGCGGGTCTCAAATATGTTTTCGACTCCCCTCACAAAAGGCTTCAAATCCCCAAAAAAACATAATGGATAGTGGAAACAGATGGAAAACAATTGGAGAGAAAGATGGGCTGCTCAGTGCACGAGGAATAATGAATAAAGACCTTATAACGGACCCCACATTTCGAGTACCAGGGTTTGATCTGCCACGCAAGGTTTGGGTGCAGCAGAACAGAGCAAGAACAAAACACGGGTGCTGTAGCTTCTTGCTCTGGAGGTTGGGAAAGAGGGATAATCCTGAGTGTGAGTGTGGTGCTGTTCAGACAGTCAGACATTTGGTCCGGGACTGCGAGGCAAGAAAATTTCCGGGTAGCCTCCAAGACATCCACGAGGCAAGCCAAGAATAGTCCGAGAGCCCGCTGCTTAATTTATGACGTATCTGTTTTTTGATCGAAATGTGGTACAAATGATAGCTTACCAATAGGGTATTACATCGCACTAGGGTTGCCTATCAAAATCTTGCCGCAACCCCCACTGCCCCCCCCCGAAAAGGTCCCTCTTCGCGGTTTTTCGCATTTTGTAGAAATATGGTAAGAGATCGAAGAAAGTAGTCAATGACAAAAATAATCCTTGCTAAATTCGTTTATTCGTTTAATTAGTTTTTTAAATGAATTTCGGTTTTGGACCGGCTATTGCGGGTAAACTGCTAGTTCTACGAAAAAATTGACTTAACATTTTTTGTAGAGAATTTAGCAAGGATTATTTTTGTCATTGACTACTTTCTCCTATCTCTTACCATATTCCTATAAAATACGAAAAACCGCGAAGAGGGACCTTTTCGGGGGGGGGGGCAGGGGGGGTTGCGGCAAGATTTTGATAGGCAACCCTAGTGCGATGTAATACCCTATTGGTAAGCTATCATTTGTACCACATTTCGATCAAATAACAGATACGTCATACATTAAGCAGCGGGCTCTTGGACTAGAAGCGGTGGTCTGGCTGGTAGCACTGGAGCCGAGGCTTTGAAGAATGCTTATGTCGACGCAGCTTACACAGACAAAGGACAACACCGAAATGCGACAGGAAAAGCAAAGTGAGTATGGACAACGGTTTTAGAATGAAATATTAAAAATTGTTTACCAAGAACTAATTGAATTGAAAAGGATTTTGAACTTCACAGGTCCATTAAATTGGAATGTTGGTCAAATACTGAAAGGCGTTTAACTATAAAATGTCTGTACAATAAGCAAAAAAACTGATATGTTAATAAAATATCTTGACACTATAAAACAAATTAGTCTGTTAATCACTCACCTTATTGCGTCCTTTGGTGGCTATGAATTGTGTATCTAGGTCTATTGTAATTGCTAATTTATATATATCAATCACTTTATTTGCTTATCTTGTCTGATAAGTCGCTACTTTGCTGATATGTCATAAGCATTACGTGAACAACTTGTAAATGTGTATACAGTAAGCGATCACATTAATCGGCGCAGGAATCCAGGTAATACCACCATCAGCCAACGGCCTCGCGAAATCCAGAAACAGCTTCTTTAAAACCATAATTGACGAAATGCTGTCCAGGACAATAAGTCCAGTTTAGCATGGATCACTATATAAGGAAATTATTGGTGTTATTATCTGCATGACGAAATGCAAATTGAGCCCTTTACACTCTGTTTGCATTGATTCTACTTCTCTGGCACATTGTCACTGTTGCTCCTCTTGATTGTATACTATAACTATGTAAATTCGACGAGTCCAAGTGCCCGAAATTAGGGCCTAGGGACGATAATGAACAATAAACAACAATCTCCCCCGCTGAGTCCTCACAACAACGAAGAGTGGAACTGTGGCAAGAGGATGTTCCAGCGAGGATGTGCCGTGGATGGACCCACATGAGAGTATCCAAATAGGCGAACATCAACTATCGATCACCCTCAACAGATTAAGACTGGGCGTTACGGGCTGTAAAAATAATCTCCAACGTTGGGGGTACCTGCCTGATGACAACATCCTCTGTGACTGCGGCGCGACCCAGGACGACAGACACCTATTATTTGCCCATTGATGGGAAAAGGCTGCACCCCTGGGGACCGGATTTTCGGTAATGACAAGGCGATACCTGTTTCGTCGCAATTCCATCCCCTTTTGATCATGAATTCCCCGCAAGTTTCCATCTTCCCAAAAGACAACAAAATCAGATACACCGTTGCTGGAACTAGGAACGCCCATGTCCGTCTTTAACCAGGTATTTTGATTTACAGAAAAAATGTTGGACTTATAAATTTATCAACAAATTGTGAAGATTAAATACTGATTAGGGAATTTACCATTCATTAAGATTTATCGTTGAGATTTGGGAATTACCGAACCGACTTCATATTAACCAGATTAGACCTCCTGTTTTAATATTTATTAGGTTTTTGATAACACTTCATTACAATGCATTTCGCGTTATAAGTCCCCTGGTGCAAACTTGGTTTAGTGTTGCTTGATGTGATAATAAGATATGGTTATATTTTTTCGCTACTTTAAAATTATATTTTGGAACTGTTGTTTAAAATAATTGCCAATTTTCGAATTATTGGAATAAACTGGCAACATTTTTTCTAATTTGTAATGGCGGTTTAAAAGGATTATCGGAGTATTTTTTTCTTTTTCCAACTCGCAAAACTATCCTGCCTTTAAAATGATTTCTCTAGAGCCGCTTTGTAATATTTTCGGCATTGTAGGTTACTTGTAAAAGATACAATGTGAGAATATTGGGAACCTTTGACAGCTCTTACGACAAGATTCGACAATCAGGGCTACCAACAATACAATCTAAACTCCACTTGCAGGTAACGTCAGAACGGTGGCCAAGACGGATGGTACAGATAATAGGTATATTTTAGTGAAGAAGTCATGTGGCCTTTCTTCTTCTTCTTTCTCAGCCGTTTTAATTCCAATGCTAGACATAGCTAGGCCACCCCTTTGACTTTCCACAGATTCCTATCCTGGGCATGCTGCATCCACTTGCTTCCTGCGATTCGCCTCACATCGTCAGACCATCTTGCCCGAGGTACGCACTACGCATCAGATGAACTATGAGAGATCTAATGATATTTTTTTCCTTAATCGGCTTTAACAATTCACGTACATATTATCTAAGTCAAGAATATATGGGAGAAAAAAACTAGCTTTGATCTTAATATATACGAGGAGGGCTGAAAACTCCGCGGCCTTGAGCAAAAAATGTACTGGCCGGTTCCAGTTTATTATTGATATGGATAATTTGAACCTTTCTAAAGCTACTTGCAAAATTTGGCACCAATAGCACAAAAGTGGCACTGTTGGCACCATTTTGAATTCGACGTCTATGAAATTTTTGTGAAAATGAGAAATTTTCAACCGTGATCTATGACAAAATGTTTTATTATCACAGGCTGTACATAAAAAAAAAGCTTCAAAAAAATGTGGAATATAGAATTGGAGTCTGCTCTATCATATGCGGTGGTTAAAAAGTGGGTAGAGCATTTTAAACGTGGTCAGCAAGGTATTGAAGAAAACCCTCGCAGTTGAAGGCGATAAACTGCAGTAGGTCCGAAAAACGTCGATAAAATCGTGGATGTGGTTTCGAAAGGTCACCAAATTAGTACTTGGGAGATAGCAGAGATCCTAATGGTCTTATGTGAATGAGAAGAGTTCACGTTAACTTCTGAACAGGTCTTGTATAAACTTTCTGTTCGCTGGGTGCCAACACTTTTAACTCCTTTTTACGGTCGTAGAAACATGTGTTTGTTTTCGATTTTCGTGGGAATTTTTGCCCAGGTTTGAAGCTGATCCTGAAATTTTTTTTACACGTTTTGTCACCACAGATGAGACCTGGACCTAACAGAGCCCAAAGAATGATCAAAATAGTGGCGGCATGGTAATTTTTGTCTCCAAAGATTTCTTCGATTTCGGTGTCACCTTTGTCAACTGCAAAAGTGTGGGCATAGCTTTTTGGGAATTTAGGGCTAGCATTACAATAGGCTACTAGACAAAGGGCAAAAAAAGAAATGGGGAGAGCTGTGCTATAATCAAATAATCCAATTGCAAGCAATTTCTAATCCGGAAAGACCTGAAAAATTGACCAAAGTCGTGATCTTTCACCATGACACTGAGCCAGTTCACCGAGCAACGATTTCAATAGCCAAATTGCATGCCATTGGCTTCCAGTTGTTGAACCATCTGCCTTATTCTCCTAAAATGGAATCATCAGACCTTCCCCTCATCCCTGAGCTCAAAAAAATCTCGACATATTTTTTTTGACCCAGTTAACGGTGTTGCAGTCGATGCGGAGCCATATTTTAAAGACCTTCACAATTTCTTCTATAAAACTAGGATCCTAGCTTTGAACGATGGCTAGCAGAAGTGTATTCAACTTCGAATAGATTATATTAAAAAATAATCAAAAAATCCAACCATACTCCAGTACATTTTTTTTTCAAGGCCGCGAAGTTCTCAGCCCTCCCTCGTATTAGCATATTTTAATACATTAAGTGAACATACAAAAAAAAATGCATCAGGAAAAGTACTCAGACTCAGCTAATACTAAAGATATCATCCTAAGACTTAACACATGGATAAATGTAAGATATGCTGCAAGTCACTCTAGTGGGGAGACATTTACTCAAACAAGAGATTATTCCCCTAGTTTGTTACATATAATGCTGTCATTTGGTACTCAGACTCAGCTAATACTAAAGATATCATCCTAAGACTTAACACATGGATAAATGTAAGATATGCTGCAAGTCACTCTAGTGGGGAGACATTTACTCAAACAAGAGATTATTCCCCTAGTTTGTTACATATAATGCTGTCATTTGGTACTCAGACTCAGCTAATACTAAAGATATCATTCTAAGACTTAACACATGGATAAATGTAAGATATGCTGC
This sequence comes from Ceraclea dissimilis, assembly GCA_963576895.1. Taxonomy (NCBI): domain Eukaryota; kingdom Metazoa; phylum Arthropoda; class Insecta; order Trichoptera; family Leptoceridae; genus Ceraclea; species Ceraclea dissimilis. Next base: position 9,117,133 of record OY756381.1, on the reverse strand, counting down.
AAGTCACTCTAGTGGGGAGACATTTACTCAAACAAGAGATTATTCCCCTAGTTTGTTACATATAATGCTGTCATTTGGTACTCAGACTCAGCTAATACTAAAGATATCATCCTAAGACTTAACACATGGATAAATGTAAGATATGCTGCAAGTCACTCTAGTGGGGAGACATTTACTCAAACAAGAGATTATTCCCCTAGTTTGTTACATATAATGCTGTCATTTGGTTGATACAATGTTTAAGGTAACACGCAGTGACTCTAGTGGATATTGTTTTGATATTCACTCCTCTTTTTATACAATAATCCACATCGATTTTGTTGCTTACACTCTCATACAAAGTTTGAATAAAGTTGAAGAGATAAGACAACGATATTTATTATTTTGTGACGCTTCTGTTTTTTACAGTTTTGTTCTCCGCGATGTTTTTCATTCATAGGGAAAAAGTCTACTGATTTTCATACTTCGACCTGCCTATAACAATCGTAATCCCACATAAATATTTTAGTTCGTTCGTTTATATCAGGACTCTCCACTTTACATAATTTATCTCACGGGTTTCCATGGATACAATTTTTTCCCATAGAATTACTACTAATCCAGCGTACAACATATTTGAAACAGACAGTACGTCGTGTCAAATTTCCAGTTAATTCATTCCGGGGTAATCTTTTATATGGAATTGTTTTGTGCATTCATTAATTGAGTGGATTTAGTAAACATTCCCAGGATCAACATAGGATATAAATAATTTAATAATTTGTAGTCTTGAATAAGATATTTCATTACACAAAACATGGGAAAATCCTTCTTCACAGAGTATATCAAGTATGTCTGCCAGTCATGTCAATCTCAATACTAAACATACTTATTTAAAGTATTTACTGCTCCTATTTCCAAAAAAATGTGGTCAACAATACAGCATAATGATTTATTATGTTTCAGTATTAAAATTAATCCTTCGTTATAAATAAATTAGGCAAAAATCTGAAATTAACGTTTTGACAAATAGTTATGAATGTACAACACCGCAGAAGTCAGCTTTTGCTATAGAGATAAAATTATGCCCTGATATGGTGTACTATTGAAGAATTAATAAAATGTAGAACACCTAATTAAACTACAATATTCAACAATACTGGGCACATATTAGGCATCTCAAAGACGAATGCAGAGAAATAACAGTAAGTAAATAGTTTGTGAATAAAATGATGCCTACATTAATTTATTCATGTTTTCATAAAAATCATAATATTTTGTCATTTCTAATCTAATAGGAGATACCTACTCTATGATTTCATTAAAAGTTTTTCATCTTCCATAAACAATAATACATTATCACAATAAATATTGCAGGTACCTACCCATTAATTTGATTGTCAATCAAGGTTAATTGCCTACACGAAACTGCATACACATGCCATAATAATAAATATTTTTAAAAATAGAACTTGAGTGAATGTATGCACATGATGTGCACCATGGATCTATAATACTATTCTAGTAAACTGGATGAAGAACATAGGTGTTTGTCTATACATTCTGTACGATTCTGGGGAAAATGGCCAGTTAGGCAAAAGAAGCAAAATGGAGGATTTTTCATACTAATCGGGCTATAGGAAACTGCGGTTTTCACATGGATTTTTGGTTTTCACTGTTTATATTTTAACTGAAAATGAATTATAGACATCATATTGACATAATTATAGGACCAAGGGATGTAAATAGTGCATTAATTAGAATTTATGAGCAATTTTATAACACAGGAAACGGCACACGATGTAAGTGAATTAAATTACATTTATTTATTTTTCTTATTATTTTTTCAGATTTCCCTTTAAGAATTAAACCTTATGCATAATTTAAGAAAAAGAAATTGTAAAAAATGTGTTTTCAGTAGTTGCCTATCACTAATTATGATATTTAATATCACGGATGTGAAGACGTTTTAAATATACCTATCATTTATTATGTAAAAAAATATTTTTTCATATTTTTTCTTATTTAAAGCTAATGTGTATGTATTTATGAATTTTTGTGCAATGTTTAATTTATGTTGTAATTAATGACAATAAAATAAATGTAATTTAATTTACTTCCATCGTGTGCCGTTTCCTTTGTTAAAGAAATTGCTTATAAATCCTGATTAACGGAGTATTTACATCCCTTGGTCCTATAATTATGTCAATATGATGTCTATAATTCATTTTCAGTTAAAATATAAACAGTGAAAACCAAAAATCCATGTGAAAACTGCAGTTTCCTATAGCCCGTTTAGTATGGAAAATCCTCCATTTTGCTTCTTTTGCCTAACTGGCCGTTTTCCCTAGAACCGCAATAGTCGGCCAAGAGATGAATCCAGTTTACTAGAAGTATTATACATCCATGATGTGCACTGATCTGATTTCACAAGTACACAAGTATAAAACATGTCACAACTCACAAGTAACACGGTTTTCGTGAAGAAAAAAATGATAATGAACAGTATTAATTTCCAACATCACTAAAATAATGATTTTTCAATACATTCAACAGATATTTTTAAACTTTTAAACAATCAACTCTCAAAGTTTTGACAATTCAGCTGTCAGTGTCAGATTTTCCCTCCAATTACCAGTAAGATAATTTTGGCCAATTCTTAAGTAAAATATCACAACACAATAAATATTCAACAACACTTATACAGTTATACATATGTGTAATATAGTAATTTATTATATTAAAATAAGGATTTATTTATTAAATAATAATTTAGTACTACAATAAAAAATAACAGTGATAAAAAATACAAATGTATATTAATTCCGAATTGTCCATTTTCTTTGATTTGTCCATTTGATTTCAACGTATGGCAATTCTATTGCGTCGCTTTCACACAAGACAGCGTTATAACAAACTTAGTATTTTTGTCTTGATGGAATGGATTTGGTATTTTTTATAGTATTTCCGGAAGAATTCGTACTTTGTAGTATTTTCACGATTATTTAGTATGTTTTACATTTAAAACAAGAAATTATGTAAAAAATCTACCTAAAAAATGTATGTGACCGTCATCATTCTATTTTTTTTTAAATCTTGAAGCAATTTGATGTGTCGCAGAAGAGCCCCTCCCCCTCAATTTTTTTCTATACCATTTTGACTTTGATCTAGGGACCATCTCCTTCCCCTCCCCGTCAACGAAACGTAATCTGGTATTTTTTTAGTATTTTTTACTTACACACTTAGTATTTTGGCTCTTCGAATTTTGTCTGAGACGGTAACCATAGACCAGCTATAAACCCGTAAATAAATGAATGCCGAATTTTAAAACACAAAATCTTTGACATGCTCATTTTAGTTCCGAAATCAGCCGCTGGAGTTAGTAGTAACTTTGATTATTATTATATAACATATTATAATTTAAACCAAAATTTAAACAAAATGACACAGGAAATACATCAGGGACCAATCAAGTGCCTACGATGCGTGATAGCATATTTATTGCTCCAACTGACGGGACAGAGATATTGAACATCATCAAGAAGCTTAAAAATAGTCCAGCCTGTGGTTACGATGAAATCTCGGCAAAAGACGTAAAAACCCTCCAGGGTATAATTTCAGAACCATTGTCTATATTAATAAATGGCTGTATAGAAAAATGTGAATTTCCTAAATGTTTAAAAATTGCTAAAATAATACCAATACATAAAGCAGGAAATAAAAGTGAATCTGGTAATTACAGACCTATAAGTTTGCTTCCGACTTTGGGTAAAGTTTTTGAGAAGGTATTACATTCAAGATTTATGGACTTTATACAGAAAAATGATGGCTTTGATCCCCACCAATACGGCTTCCAGAAAGGGAGCAACACTTCGTCAGCATTGATGGATGCCATGAATTTTGTAAATGAAGAGATGGATAAAGGCAAATATGTTATTCCCATATTCATCGACTTGTCAAAGGCTTTTGACACTGTGAATCACGATAGACTTTTGTGTTCTTTGTATAAAATGGGCTTCAGAGGCAATGCATTGAAGTTGATTGAAAGTTATATCAGGGGAAGAGAAGCCATGACAAAAAATTTTAATAACCTGAGTGAAAAAATAGCAATAAACATAGGAGTGCCGCAAGGTTCAATTTTGGGTCCTCTGATGTATTTGCTGTATATAGATAATTTGAGATATTATAATTTGTCAGCGAAGTATTTTATTTATGCAGATGACACGCTTCTTATATACAGTGGATATAGTAAAGGTGTGTTACAAGGTATTATCAATAGCGACCTTACAAAGTTTGTTTCCTGGCTCAATAAAAACTATCTAACGATTAACATTAATAAAACAAAATATATGATTCTTCGACAGAAAAATAAAACTCCCATTGATCTGATAGTCAAAATAAAGGATGAACAGATTGAAAAAACAAAGACTGTAAAATATTTGGGACTTGAATTAGACGAAAAATTGTCCTGGACAAACCATATACAGTTGATATTAAAGAAGCTTGGGCCAATGGTGGGCGTGATGAGAAGAAGTGAAGTGTTCGACAATAAAACTAAAGCGATGATTTATAACTCTTTCATTCTACCCCACATTACATATGGGTTAATCGTGTGGTCGCATTGCAGCCAGCACTTAAGAGGGATGATTCAAAGAATAATGAATAAAGCATTGAAGATAACTTTTAATTTAAATAAGTACACCAGAACTGTAGAGGTCTATAAAATCACCAATATGCTTAATCTGGAAGAAATAATTTATGTGGAAAAAGCTAAAATGTTATACAAAATAAAGAATAAACTAATGAAGACTAACATAAGTATCCAGTTAAACAGTGACATACACTCGAGAAATACGAGAACAGCAAATAACATAAGGTGCAAAACTCCAAGGACCAACAGAGAAAGGTATAGTTTCTTATATACCTCAATATCAATATTTAATTCGCTTCCACGAGAAATAAAAGTAGTGCCTAATATCGAACTATTTAAGAAAAAAGTTAAAAGGAGTGTTTTTGAAGCACGCGTTGTTAAGAGTGGTGTGTGATTGTGTGTGTTATAATTATTTACTTAACTTGTAAAAAACAATTGCTCCGGAATATTTTGCGTCCCCTTATACCAGCAAAATATTTGCTTACTGGGGGATGTTGTCATTCTTGTTGTTTAATATAATATGCATATAATGTTTTAATGTTACACATACTTGTAAATTATATTAAAGATTAATAAATTGAAATTGAAATTGAACCAAAACTCAAATTTTTGTAGGTGTTCGGATGCATGGAGTGATGAATTGCTTGGAAATTCATAACAATGCCAATAATCTGTAATGCAATATCTAAACGTCGCCGTTTTTGGGAGAAAAAGCTTTTCTTAATAGATACAATATTTATGATAGAATCAGGTTCATAGGTTCCTTAATAGGATCCAAGGGCTGTGTGGATCGTCACGTGTGCTATTGTATGAAAGGACGTAAGAAAATAAATTCAGATCTTATGTCATATTTTGTTCGGCTCCAACCATCGGGAGACGTCAAGTGATCGAGAGGATCCAGTCACTGCACACCGCCGTGATTGGTATCGAATGAGAGGGCATTGGAAAAGAAATCCAGATCTTAGGTCATATTTTGTCCAGCTCCGGCCATCGGGAGACGTCAGGTGATCGAGAGGATCCAGTCACCGCACACCGGCGTGTCTGGCGTCTCATGAAAGAACTTCATTAGTAGAACATAGATCTTTTTTCATATTTTGAATAGGTCCAGTCATGGCGGGAGACAACTTCGGAACGGGGGAATCCAAGTGCTTAAAGTATATAGCAACGTTATAAAAAGTGACAAATCTGAAATTTAAACACTGAGAAATTACGGGTTGATGGTTATATGCTTTATGGAGCCATTAAAATTCACTATTTTGTCTAACAGAACGCGTCTCGGGTCGTACTGTCGATTTATTTCAAATTTACCGTTGCGAAGCACGGGTTACTCAGCTAGTACTACAATATTTAGTATGTCAATAATAGGTAATTTAACTATTCGAGACGACAACACTGGATAGAAATAATCAGTATTTGTTGTCTAGCAACACCTCGCGGTTGAATACACGAGTGAATATTCAAATTTCAAATTACGAATAAATTATAGAACATTCGTAAAGCATTTTAAATATTCGATAGTGAAATTATTAGTGTTATGAAAATTGGCGTTCGGTTGTTTTTAGAACGATTTATTTTAAATATTTTTCGCGCGTGTTTTTGCCTTTATCTGTTTTTTGCTGAATATTTGTGTTTATTTCCTTGAATAGGAATTATTTTTCTTGTATAATTTAGGTGTTGCTTTTTTTATTTGAGGTATAAGGTTAATCCGTGTTCATTGATTTGTTTATGTATGTTTTTTTATCATTGAATGTGTTAAATACTAGCCTGATAGGTATCGCGTTCGATTGGTGGACGAACACGGTTTGACCTATGGCTGCAGACTTACTTCACTACAACAACACAAGCTTTTCTATCTTACAGTAAAGTCTACAAATACAGGGTGTTTCCTTCCGCATGTGAAATTTCTTGCGAGTTGAAAAAAGGATGTCAATTCTTTAATTCTATGAATGCATGACCAAAGATCAACGCTTTTGGGGATTTTGGGCCTTTTGAAAATAAAGAGTATGAAAATTTCTCATTGACAATATCTCACAAATTTGAGTCGATTTTGACAAAACAAAAATCATAGAAAACATTTTAGGGTTTCGACAAAGACCTTATACTTTTTGATGAAATCACTATTGCATAAATCTTGTTTTGTAATTAAAGTTATTTTTATCTACCGTAACAGGTGTCCTAGCCAGGATTCTGCTCTATCGTTACTCAAAATGCAGTCTGAGAGTTCTCCTGTGTGAAACTGATTCTCGGACACAGGAGATTTAGTACATATGTAACCTTTATAAAACATGGTGATTTTGGCGAAAATGCGACGTTTTCATTCCCTTGGGTGCAATTCCGTTAAAAAAAAACACATTTGGGATTTATTTCCCAAGAAACCATTTCGGTCGCAATTTGGTCGCCGTTCGCACACGTTCGCACACTACTGTGTGCACACTAATCGGAAATTCGGTCGCTGTTCGCACACAGTTCCGAAACCGCAACCAAAAGTGGGGAACATTTGTGACTAAATCTGGTCGCATTCGGTCACATTTTGGTTACAAATGCGACCAAATCCGGTCGCATTCGGTCGCATTTGTAACCAAAATGTGACCACTTGAATGGCCCGCCGGTGCTGGCGCGTACGTATTTGCGGTTTCCCGCAAAAATAATATATATATTTATAATTTTAACATGGATGCGCAACAAAATTCTTAACACCAAAATACTTTTCAGCCATGATATAATATTAATGAAAATAAAAACGGACGGGTATAACTAAATAATATCAGAATTTCATTGCGAAACAAAATTTATCGTGTAATTTAGTGAAGTAGGTGGCTTATTTTTAACGCGCCTTTTTAATTATTAATTTTAACAACAAATAATAAATTAATGTGATAGTCATATTTATTTATATTAAATTCTACACAACTTCCAATAAGTCCATTGTTTCGCAGAAACCTTAATTTTGACCTATTACGCTATAATCCAAACAAATTTCATCCTGTAAAACGATTAAACATGCAATTAATGAACATAATTATCAAAATTTCGTAGAATATGGAGTAGTCGCAAATGTGACCACTTATGACCACTTGTAACCAGTTGTGACCGCTTTGTGACCGAACATAACCAAAAGCGGTCACAATGCTTTTCATTAGCTAGCCGCCATAGTTCTTGATCTACTATTCTCAAACAGTTTCCGCTCCTCATGTCAGAACGTCTTCAGTCTTTGTATAAAATGCCGTATACGCTCGTCGCAACAAAGGAAAATTCGGCAGTTGTGATTTCTGCTGTTCCTAGTGGTTGGGTGAAGGAGAGTCTTTTGTATTGGCCAAAATTTATACGGAAAACTATATTGGAAGATGCCAGGAGAAACGAGGACAGTGTGCCTGAAAGTGGTTGGAAGCGCATAAAATGCCGAATAAAAGTTATAAATATTCCAACACATGAAAAAGCCATGGATTCTATTCGCTACACTACAAACACGACTGAACAAGAAACAGATTGAGAACTACTTATAGCGTAGACTAATATATTTCGAACAATTTGAACCAAATTTGTTCGGACACATTCACCACACAGTGTGTACACTCTGCGACCAAATCTGGTCGCAAAGCGTACACAATGTGTGCGCTTTGTGACCGAGTTCTGTTCGGACACATTCTTCACACAGTGTGTACACTCTGCGACCAAATCTGGTCGCAAAGCGTACACAATGTGTGTGTTTTGTGACCGGGTTTTTGTGTGCACACAGTGTCGACACGGCAACCACATGTGACCACTTGTGACCGATTTGCAAATTTCGCGACCGAATTTGGTTTCTTGGGTTATGTCCTTATAGTTAAATCCTGTCTCTTGCTTCTTCTATTCTATACCCCCACGCCACCTCCCTTGCGGGGTAGGCAGAGAGAACGGATCGCCAGACTTTCCTATCCTGACACACACTTCGGGCTTCCGTCACATTCATGCAATTCCTCATACATATTCTCCGATTACTTTTACTCAAAACACGTCCGTCCTTGAGTATCTGGTCAACATGGTCCAGCCATGTGGTTCTTGGACGGCCGCGTTTCCTTGCACCTCTTCTTTCACCCAGGTAAATTTTCTTCGTTATTCTTTCATCGTTCATTCTCTCCACATGACCCAACCATCTCAACTTGTTCACTTTCATTCTAGTCACAACATCCGTTTTACATTCACTCAACTCTCTAATCATTTCGTTCCTTATTCTATCTCTCAATGTTTTTCCACACTTCAGCTAAACTGCCGAATGCATCATCAAATACAAAGAGATTACATTTTAGTACTTAGTATATTATGTCGCTGATCAAATACAAACTAACTTTGATCAGTAATTACTTTTATTTATACCTATAACTTTTTTTGTATATTTCTGTGTCATAAATAACGCTTATAATTATAGATATTATAATAATATGAACATTAGTTATCAAAGAACCTACTTATAACATTTAATATTAATAACTTTTTTTGGTCTATTTTTTAGGCATCTATGACTATGTTCCTATTATCTGTACCATCCGTCTTGGCCACCGTTCTGACGTTACCTGCAAGTGGAGTTTAGATTGTATTGTTGGTAGCCCTGATTATCGAATCTTGTCGTAAGAGCTGTCAAAGGTCCGCAATACTATATGATATAAAACATTATAAAAAACATTAGTTTCGTAAATCTATGATACAAAAACTTAAATAGATCACCTCTAATTTAAGCAAATTTCCATACTATACATCTTTCGAAATTATTTTTTTATGCAGAAAATTTACAATAATAAAATGTCATTTATTCATATTAGTATTAGTTGAGAAATTCCTGGACCAAGGAGGTTAAAAATGTAAAAATTCCAATTAAGTACCTATATTACCCGGAAATTGTTAATGATGATTGCGAAAATTTACGACGCACGAAGAGAAGAGTGAATTGTGCTGAGTACAAACGTCAATAAACCAATGCAATTGTCGTTAATTAGATACGTCAACGTGTGAACTCTCAGTTGTAATGTTGTAAATATACTAGGAATCACATTATTGATCTAATGACGTCATTGGTTCTTTGCATTTATGCATTGTTACTTGTTAGATCAAGGGTTCCCAGCCTTTTTGTACTCTAGGTCACATTCTAAAATGTCGGTAGGGTGGCGGGCACCACCTACCTATTTTAATCGACAAACTCCTAATTTTCCCATAATTGGTTTTTTCGCTACCAATTGGAGCGCGGCAGCCCTAGAAGCACTAGCGGATTTAGGGGGGGGGGGGGCTAGGGGGCTGAAGCCCCCCCCAAAACCATGAGTTACAGTAGTATATATACAACAAATCTAGGGGTTTCAGCCCCTTAGCCCCCTCCAAAACGTTGACATTCAGCCCCAGTGTTGCCGTTTCTAGTGTTTCGAATACAAAATTAGTATTTTCTGATTTTTTGAAAATCTGGTATACTGAATTCACCCCCCCCCCCCTTTCCCCCCCCGCTCGACAAATTTTTAGTCGTCAAGGTCAACAAATTTTAGACGACGACCAAAAAAAAAAGGTCATCAGTTCATTAGGGCGTTTTTGAAACACTAATTCAGCCCCCCCCAAAATGAAATCCTGGATCCGCCACTGCCTAGAAGGTCGCATTTTTTAACATAACATTATGTACCGGGTACTAACAACATACCAAAAAACATATTTAATAAACCTAGACACTAAAAAAAATTTAAACTCTAACAAATAAATAAAAATAATTCACATTTTTAATTAATATTTATGAAAAAATTCTGTCTCTGTCGAATAGTGACGGGAAAATAAGAATCCATGGTGCCCGCGGGCACGGGTTGGGAGCCCCTGTGTTAGATCAATATTATTAACTATTTTATGACATCATGATCATCGGTCTTCCCTCCTCCAGTGTTGAACAAGGTCTCCCTTTTCGACTTCCATACTTCCCTACCCATCACTAGTCTGTGCCACTGCTGTCCTGCCACCTTCCTGATGTCATCAGACCATCTCGCCTGTGGTCTGCCTGGATTTCTGTAGCCGGTTCTCGGTCGCCATTCTAGGGTTCGCTTGGTCCATCTATCATCCGTATTTCTTATGATGTGACCATGTGACCAGCCCAATTTCATTTTAATGATGATGCCGTCATATGTGCTAAGTCCGTAACATTTGTCTTTTCTCTGATTTTTTGATATACATATCGTCATTCCGTTCTTTGTTCCTTCTCGTCCCAGCTATCAGCCTTCATAGCACAGTGGTTAGAATTCTGGTGTATGGGGCTGGAGGTCCGGGTTCCATTCCCTGTCGCAGCAGATCGATATAACTGCAATTGGTAAAAATCCAAAGCTCTGCCGAAGATCATTCATAAGCTTGATAGAAAGTCCATCCTTATTTGTATTCTGTTGAGATACTACTCTCAACTTTGTCTTCGAAATTAAAGTCTAACGAGAGTTTTAGAAATATCTGGTATTTGCAGGACACAAGAAATAATATAAAAAAAAAAACAGTGGGGACCAGTTCTACGATCCGGGGATCTCACAGAAATATCGCCATATTATGATATACTTACATAAATCTAGAAATAAAAAAAAATGGGCCTAAAGCAGACCCTTGAGGATTACCAAATACAAGAACTGATTAATAGCTGGGTTGTTAACGCTCTAGACTGTTAATCAGGTGAGTACAGGTTCAATCCCCGATGCCGATTTACTCCACTTCATGACGCAAGCTTTTCTAGCATGCCGTGAAAGGGTGTGCAAAGGTGAATTCAAGTTTATTTCCTAGATTCATTTGAAAACTTAATTAATAAGTTAATCTCATATCTTCTATCTTGTCACAATTAGTTGCAATTATCGTAAGCTAGAATCTTTGCAAAAACTCTTTCCACTTTTCGTTTTCCATTTTTTCTATCATTGCAGTCGACATATTTGTAATATTATCTTTTTTCTTCAATTGCTTCTAATGCCCTTTCCCTGATTATTGCATCTCAGTGCCACTTTTTACACCACAAATACCACTTTTTTCAAAAATAACTAGCACATAATACATCTGACACCATGTTGATTCAATGATTTTATTGTATTGAATATATTTATGATGGTAATGACTGTCTGGAGCAAGTGAATGAGTATGTATATTTGGGAAGCTTATTTACTAGAGATGGACGCTGTGATGGAGACATTGAAAGAAGGAAGCTGGCCGGAACTAGGACGAATGGTGCACTCGGTCCGATTGTTGGTAGTAGCAATGTGTCTATGAAAGCAAAAGTGCTAGTGCACAATGCTGTCTTGGTGCCGACCCTAATGTATGCAAGCGAGACTTGGACATGGCTGAAGAAGGATGAATCCGGGATGAATGCAGTGGAAATGAGGTCGCTAAGAAGAATGTGTGGGAAAACGCTGAGAGATAGGATAAGGAATGAGGTTATTAGGGAAATGAGTGGCTGCAAGACTGGTGTTGTAACTAGAATGAAAGTGAACAAACTGAGATGGTTTGGGCATGTTGAGAGAATGAAGGATGACAGGATGACAAAAAAGATATATCTGAGTGAACGAAAAGGTGTGAGGAAACGCGGCCGCCCGAGACTGGACTGGACCGATCATGTCGACCAGATCCTCAAGGATGGGCGCGTTTTGAGTAAAAGGAATCGGAGAGCGTGTATGACATACTGTATAAGTGTGACGGAAGCTAAGAGTGTGTGTAAGGATAGGGATGTCTGGCGCTCTGTCCTCTCTGCCTACCCCGCAAGGGACGTGGCGTGAGGGTATAGATAGATAGAATATATTTATAATTGCAACAATACATTTTCAAGCATTACATCAACAGTAATTGCAATATTAAATACATTATGAGGTAATTCTTTATTAATAAAGCACATTATTCTATGCAAAAAATGTATCCCTTTTATTACTTCCCAGATAATAAATAATATAAATATTGAAGTATCATCATTAACAAAGTGTTAACAGTTCAATAGTATAACTCGCCATGTCAGTTGCAAACGAGTGAAACTAAAAGGTGACTGGGTATTCTCAGATTTGTGTCTTCATAGATTTTAGTAGTGTTGTGATAAGTATAAAAGTGACCTAAAAGCGCGAGAGGCCCGACTTCGGTGGTATGGACACGTGCAGAGAAGGGACGAGGATTGCAACAAACTGGTCTGTGGAAGGACAAAGAAAGAGAGGACGGCCGAAGAAGTCCCTTGAGGAGACCATTGATTGAAGGACTCCCACGGGCTTAAGGCCCTCCGCATCCCCGGGTAGCACAGGCGCATATAGCGTCCTCTTTACCCGCACTTCTTGGCAAAATCTTTTTAAGAGGTGGGCTCAGGGTTAGCCAGAAGGGAGCCCCCCGACAAACCCCACCCCTAACTTACATTCCTTCAGTGTCCTTGTCCAAGGATGGAAACATATTTAAAATCATTTACAGATACATACATGAGTACAAAAAAGAAAAGAAAACTCCTTGAGGAGACCATCATCAGAGGGGACATGGAACACCTGGAGCTTACTCCAGAAGACTGCCTCGATCGGGGAAAATGGAGAGGGAGTATCCGAGCCGCCGACCCCAAATAAGTGGGATATGGTGTGGAGAAGAGAGATGACAAGTATAAAAGTGAATAAACTAAGATGGTTTGGACATGTCGAGAAAATAAATTTTAATGATGACGAGACGACTAAAAATATATATTTGGGTGAGCAAAGCGGTGTGAGGAAGCGCGGTCGACCGAGAATGAACTGGACCGATTACGGCGACCAGACCCTCAAGGATGGACGCATTTTGAGTAAAAGGAATAGTGTGAATGACGCATTGCATGAATGTGACGGAAGCAAGAAGTGTGTGTGTCTGGCGGATAGAACAGAATAGAATTAAATCAACCCTGATTGGTCCTTCTTCAGCCATGTCCTTGTCTCACTAGCATACATGCAGGTTGGCACTATAATAAGACAGCATTGCTTTGGTAGCCACATTGCTACTACTAACAATTGGTCTGAGTGCACCATATGTCCTAGTACCCAACAGCTTTCTTCTTTCAATGTCTCCATCACAGCGTCCATCTCTAGTAAACAAACTCCCCACATATATACATACTCATACACTTACATTTCCACTGCATTGAACCCTGATTGGTCCTTCTTCAGCCATGTCCTTGTCTCACTAGCATACATGCAGGTTGGCACTATAATAAGACAGCATTGCTTTGGTAACCACATTGCTACTACTAACAATTGGTCTGAGTGCACCATATGTCCTAGTACCCAACAGCTTTCTTCTTTCAATGTCTCCATCACAGCGTCCATACTTACCAAAAAATAGCCAATTTTACACATTTAAGACACATTTTAGATTCTCTACATCGCTGGATCGATGAGAAATGTTATAGCAAATAATAATTACAAAGTACACATTACTTGTCAACAATATTTATTGTATGTGTATGCTAATGTTGCAGTCAATACTAATAGTACTAAACAGTAAGAGTGGATAGTCAGGCGCAAGGGGTCATACTAATTCGATTATCGCCGGCTTCCAACCGGTAGAAATTTGATAACAGTCAAGAGTAGGCATTTTGACATTAAAAAAAAGATTTTTGAGATCTTAGATCTTCACAACCTTACTAAATATGCTTTGCAAAAAAATAGAATAGAAACAAGGAACCTTTATCTATAGAATGACCGTAAAAGATTTTTTAAATCTTGTATAGATTTCTCAAAACAAATTGTGAAAACACCTCTGATCTTTTTTCTGAAAAACAGCAACTCGTTTCCCGAAAATCGCAAAGATTTTTTTTTTTGTATTGGAAATATGCATGAAAAAAAAGCTATTTTTAACGATTTATCGTGCGATTAATTGTCCATTCGATTTTGAACTTCGGTTTTGAAATGACCGTGACGTCATCCTTAGCTTGAATATCTGACACTGGTCTCTCAAACACCATACGATATACATAGCGTTTACTTAAACGAATAATCTGTAATTTATTTACCTATGCTAAAGTGTGTTTTTGTTTATTTCAATTTATTATCACCATTCATCCAGAAGGTCCATCCTTTGCTGTGTATCTGTTGAGATAACTACTTGTTATATTCAACTACAACGTGTAGAAAATTCCGATGTTCTCACAAAACAATAATTGTGATTTTCAAAATGAACGGCTTGGCACCAAGAATGACGTCACAGTCATTTCCCACGGCATTTGGTTTAAAATCGCGTGAACAATCGCATGATTAAACGGTAAAAATAGCGTTTTTTTTTTCATTTTTTGGGGTTAATTTTGCGTCTATCAAAAAACTTTTACAGTTATTCCCTAGATTTCAATGCATATTATCAGTACAAAAAAAATTACGCCGCGACTTTCGGGAAACGAGTTTCCGTCTTTCGGAAAAAAGATCAGAGGTGTTTTTAATATTTTTTATTAAGAAATCTATTCAAGATATAAAAAATCTTATACGGTTATTCCCTAGATAAAGGTTCAGTGCATCTAACCTATTTTGTTCTAAAGCATATTTAGTAACGGTTGTCGAGATATAAGGTCTCCCGTTTTTAGAAATTTTTGAAATGTCAGTATCCATACTCTTAATCTCATAAATAGGATGATTCTTTGCTGGATTACCCATGAGGAAAATTGACAACTCTCCACTGATGCAGGTATACTTGACGTTAAGACATTGATTGTATTTGTAGGTATAGTTTAAGAGCATCGATATTGTTTACTTCCTAGTAGGTATTAATGTATTTGAATTATGAGGAAAATTCATCGTAAAACATCTATGTTATATTATTAGGTCTTTGGGTAAATCAGTGCGTTGCGAATCGTCGGGAGACGCGTAGGAAATTTATCTTCCTTGACTAAAAAGTAATAATTAGTTTCTTTGATTTTGAAGGTTTTACTTTGTGGCGACATTATATTATAATTAAAACAATATTAAATTCTTGTATAAGTCCTGAAGAAGGGAAAATTGTTCCCGAAACATGTTGACTCTGGTCAAAATAAAAGTGGTGTAAACAAATTAATATTGTTTTAATTATAATAATTAGTTGACTAAATCGAATTCAAACAATTGGATTTTAGTCACTTTTGTTTCGATATTCCGTTTTTGAGTGAAAAGTGTTTCTTCTTAAACGAATTTCAGAAAAGTTTAATAATATTTAGTCTGGGTATGTATTTTAATTAAAAATTTAAGAGCCAAAAATGTTTCCCTCCGGAGCAGCAAAAACAGTTTTTTCCTCAACAATCAACATTAGAGCTATCTTCATTAACATAATGTAGCGTTATGTGAACTCCCTTGGGGAGGAAGCAGGATGGGTGTTCCGACGCATACGAGTCAGCTTTACCATACATTATTTAGGTATATCTCAGACCATAAAAAATAGTTATTTTATTTTATTTATTTAAAATTATTCAAATTAGATATTTACATATAAAAGAAAATGCTTGATTTTATTGCCCAACTAGATACAATATTTTTTTTATGTAGGCACTTCTACGAGGGTTATTTTTTTTATCAAGTTCCGTTTGTGCTTCTAAGTAAGCACGAAGTGCGAAACAGCAAGATCTGCACATCTCGGGATTGCGCAATTCTTCCACCACAACCTCTGCCATTTTCAGATCGATTGCTTCACTCGCAGCCGAGTTACAGGCAATTGAACATGGTCACGTCGATCGGTGTTCCCGCCAAATGTGAGTTACGACTTGTAATCCGTTTTCTGCCAACAAATGGACGAAGTGCTGCTGAAACCCATTGCAGAATAGTAAAAAAATACGGTAAACACTTCATGAGTGATGATAGTGTAGATAGGTATGGGACTGGTGCACAAAATTTAAAGAAAAGCAAGCTGACGTACGTGATGAAGATATGGTCAAGGATGGTCCCTTAGTGTAGGCCTCGTGTAACCTCCCGAACCTCGGGTAGACCTGACCACCTTATCAGGTGGTCAGAGCCAAACGAGCACACACCTTCCTGTATCTTATGGTTTTGCTGATAATTCTTTGCAAACCGGACTTTAAAATTTGTGGAAATTGTTTTAGGGCGGACCTTAAAATCAGAATGTTCTCTGATTGAAAACCTTCGTAAACTCACATTTGGCGGGAGCACCGATCGAGGTAACCATGTTCAATTTCCTGTAACTCGGCTGCGAGTGAAGCAATCGATCTGAAAATGGCAGAGGTTGTGGTGGAAGAATTGCGCAATCCCGAGATGTGCAGATCTTGCTGTTTCGCACTTCGTGCTTACTTAGAAGCACAAACGGAACTTGATTAAAAAACAGCCCTCGTATAACTTATAATTATTTCTATATAAAATATATCTAGTTGTTATCTCAACGGATGTACAGCAAAGGACGGACTTTCCATCAGATTGTAAATTTCAGATTCTTGCATAATTTATTCATAAAGAAAGATTAAGTTCAATACTGAAACATAATAAACTAATATGTCTTCTGTTTGTTTGACCACATTTTTTACAAAAACAGCAGCAGTAAACAAACACTCCTAAATACGTTTGGTAGGTATTTTGATTGACACTATAGCGGAAATTTTTACTTCAGTAAATGTCAAATTTGAAATTAGAACATCACTATGTTTCAAATAATTTTTACTCTCTGTTACAAAAACCTTGTCCACTGGATACTTGACTCTTAGTAGTGATTCTATGGTTTTTAAATTTCGTATCCATGGAAACCCATGAGACAAATAATGTGAAACGGAGAGTGCGTGATACGAATAAATAAATTTACGGACTAAAATATTTATATGGGATATGTCTGATTATTTGTCTTATGATTTATGCTTATCAGATGTTTCTGTTTCTGTTTTTTCTTCTACTTTTGGAATACATTCGTACAGCAGGTTTAATTTTCTAATATCTCCCGGACTCAGTCCATCCCTTTGACCAATTCTTGCCGTTGGCTGAAAATACAAAATATCACATTAAAAACCTTAAAAAACATAAAGAATATAGCACACAGATAGTAGGGTGCTTCTTAAAATTGAAATTTCGAAATGTTAACGGGACACCCTGTTATTCTGTTCTCCTATGTAAAAAATGGAACTACAATTTTTTTCAGAATTTTTAAACATGGTTTAGGGGTCGCTACTCGGTTTTGAAAATTTCATAATTATATTAGTATTAAAATCAGTTTGATACACCGGCCTGGCTGGGGTACGCCTAGGGAAATAGAAACTCAACTAAAATAATGTATTATGTTTGTTGCTGTATTCGATGGATATAAATATAGAGAAAAAAAAAATAAAAATAATGTTTGAATTTTTTTTTTTCATATACTTAGTAAATTTTCTTTAAGTGGTAACCCCTAATAGTTGTTGAAAAATTATAAAAAAAAATCTGTAGCATTTTTTTATAGCACAGAATAAAAAACAGGGGTGTCCCATCGAAAATTCAAAAAAAAATTTTTTTTCGACCATATAAGAAGCACCCTAACAGATAGGTATGATTATCGCCGCAGGCGATTTGTGATTCCGTGAAAAAGAAAAAAATAAAACATTTCTGCGTAAAAGACTGGATGACATAGGAGCTGAAACTCCTGAAACATCCAGGGGTGGAGGTGGGTTTACCCTTAATGTTGTGAACAAGCGAAACACTGCGTCGGGAAAAGCTGAAGATTTCTCAGCTAATACTAAAGATATCATCCTAAGACTTAACACATGGATAAATGTAAGATATGCTGCAAGTCACTCTAGTGGGGAGACATTTACTCAAACAAGAGATTATTCCCCTAGTTTGTTACATATAATGCTGTCATTTGGTACTCAGACTCAGCTAATACTAAAGATATCATCCTAAGACTTAACACATGGATAAATGTAAGATATGCTGCAAGTCACTCTAGTGGGGAGACATTTACTCAAACAAGAGATTATTCCCCTAGTTTGTTACATATAATGCTGTCATTTGGTACTCAGACTCAGCTAATACTAAAGATATCATCCTAAGACTTAACACATGGATAAATGTAAGATATGCTGCAAGTCACTCTAGTGGGGAGACATTTACTCAAACAAGAGATTATTCCCCTAGTTTGTTACATATAATGCTGTCATTTGGTACTCAGACTCAGCTAATACTAAAGATATCATCCTAAGACTTAACACATGGATAAATGTAAGATTAATATGCTGCAAGTCACTCTAGTGGGGAGACATTTACTCAAACAAGAGATTATTCCCCTAGTTTGTTACATATAATGCTGTCATTTGGTACTCAGACTCAGCTAATACTAAAGATATCATCCTAAGACTTAACACATGGATAAATGTAAGATTAATATGCTGCAAGTCACTCTAGTGGGGAGACATTTACTCAAACAAGAGATTATTCCCCTAGTTTGTTACAATACATATAATGCTGTCATTTGGTTGATACAATGTTTAAGGTAACACGAAGTGACTCTAGTGGATATTTATTCGATATTTGGTCCCCTTTTTGCATAATAAGTCAAAAATCAATGCTGTTGTTTACGTTATTCTTATTTTCCGCTTACACTCTTATACAAAATTTGAAAAAGTTTAGAACTTAGACCGGATTTTCACCTGCAAGAAAACTTCTGCAAGAACTGTCCGACGGTCTGTCAGACAGTACCTTGCAGGTGTAAGCTCCGCAGTTGAGATACTGTTTGAAAGCTGTTTGACAGACTGTCGGACACTTCTTGCAGAAATTTTCTTGCAGGTGGCCTTAAGGCGGATAAACTACTCATGAATTCAAAATGCAATTGTCATGTTACCTTTAAAACCAAAATGGTGTTTTTTCCGTTTCTGGTAAAACTACGTTGATGATAATGAAGAACACTCTCATAGTCATAGTCCACATCATAATTGGTCACTTGGCTTGCAGAGTATTTATTAAAATTGTGCTTCTCTTCTGAAAATAATTCACAAAAGTCTATTAATATCGTAGTATTAGTCTACCTAATCAGTCAATACAATACAGACATATGGGAGTTCAACCCCCCCCCCCCCCCCCAGGGCCAGATTTGCCAAAAGGCCGAGTACGCCGGGGACTATGGGCGGCAGCCCTCGGGGGGCGGCATTCGCTCGCTCAAAACAAAAACAAAAACGCTTGTGTTTTTCCTATCTATGAAATGTCAAATAGGCGGTGGCCGGCCACGTTTCATTTTTTGGTTCCCCTGTCAATTTTTTTTGTCAACAGATTTACTCTTTTTTTCTTTTTCGAAGCTTTTCCTAGGGACCCCCCCGTCGAACGAAAAAACTTTTGGATGAAAATAAAATTAGAACACTAAAATAAAAAAATCATTAAAAAAATCGTCGACGTGGGGGGGGGGGGGGGGATGAAAAAAGTGATATTAGTGTCGAATCCATATTTATTTTATTTATCGTATGGTCAAAAGAAGTATATCACATTCCTCAAAGGAAAAAGTTTGAAGATTGGTCATTGGGCAATGATAAATTTCGCAAGCAAGCTTGGTCGTCATAAATTAAATTTTTCTTAATTAAGAGTGTGCATACCGACATTTCAAAAATTTCTAAAAACGGGAGACCTTCTATCTCGATAACCGTTACTAAATATGCTTTGGAACAAAATAGGGTAGATGCATTGAACCTTTATCTAGGGAATAACCGTAAAAGATGTTTTATATCTTGTATAGATTTCTCAAAAAAATAATTAAAAACACCTCTGATCTTTTTTCCGAAAGACGGAAACTCGTTTCCCGAAAGTCGCGTAGTAAAATTTTATTTTTGTACTGATAATATGCATTAAAATCTAGGGAATAACCGTAAAAGTTTTTTGATAGACGCAAAATTAACTCCATAAAATGAAAAAAACGCTATTTTTTCCATTTTATCATGCGATTGTCACGCAATTTTGAACCTTAATGCCGTGGGAAAAGACTGTGACGTCATTCCTGGTTCCATGCCCTTAAATCCATAGTTTTTCAGAGAAAGAGAGAAATGTCATGGTGGCGGTGGTAGAGTTTATAATCAACTGACCTTCCTTAATATTTTCCCATAGAATCTTGACATATTCATCTCTGTTGTGTGTGCTTTGTAAGTGATAGAAGCCAAGAGCGTGAAGCAGTTCATGGACGATGGTTCCATGAGTCAAGCAACCCTCCCCGACTGGGTCAGGGTCGTAGTTCAGTTCTTGAGCGCCACCTTTCAAACCCACCCAGGAAACGCATCCACCGTTATCCACACCCTGAAAATTTTGAATAGGATTCTCATGAATTAGAAAGATGTGGGCAGTTATTTTTATATCCACAATCGAATTTTACGCATTTAAGTGACCAGAGTCAAAAATGAAAATGGTGACAGCTCAGGTATTGAAGTGCCCCAAGAGACAAATTCTGAATATTTCTTTTTTAAATGAATCTGGGTTTATCAAAATAAACCCAGATACATCTTTGTACACTTCACGGAAAGCTTGAAAAGCTTGTGTTGTGAAACGGAGTTAGTCGGGGATTGAACCCGCGCCCACTGGATTAAGAGTCGGGCGCGTTACCAACCAGGCTACCGACAACCTCATTCCCTCCATTGTGCCGCCGTAACATGTTACACTGGCTATACAAGCCTCGACAACCCATCTCAAATTCATGCATGCGGATGGGGTGTTTGTCATGGCTCGTGTGGGATTGAGAGGGCAAGCGAAGTGTCCACACGTCGCTTGTCCAGGTCGGGTGTTTGTGGCAAATGCCAAGCGTGTGGATTCAGCATAAGCTGACATTCCTCTACAGTGGCGGATCCAGGATTCAATTTTGGGGGGGCTGAATGTCGTCACATGGTAAAAAGTACTGTCACTCAACGTTTTGGGGTGCTAAGGGGCTGAAACTCCTAGATTTGTTATATATAAAGTACTGTCACTCATGGTTTTGGGGGGAGCTTCAGCCCCCTAGCCCCTCCCCTGGATCCGCTAGTGTTCCTCTACAATTTGATAAATTGACTCCAACCGTCCTTAAAAAGGCATCCGTAGCTATGTTCATTACAGGTACAACTGTCTCGTAGAATAGTAGGTATAGTGCTGGACTTACTGTAATATTGACAAAGTTCGTTTCGTCGACCCTTTTTTTAAAAATAACGCAAGAGTTATTTTCTATATCCCGCATTCCATCCTCGATGGCCTTTATTTGATCAGCATCTACAATTTATAACAATGTAAATGAATTATTTTAAAATTCGATAATCAATGTATTCCCACATAAATATTTTAGTCCGTAAATTTATTTATTCGTATCACCTACTCTCCGTTTCACATTATTTGTCGCATGGGTTTCCATGGATACGAATTTTTTCCATAGAATTACTACTAAGAATCAAGTATCCAGTGGACAAGTTATTTGTAACAGAGCGTAAAAATTATTTGAAACAGAGTAATGTTCTAATTTCAAACTTGACATTTACTGAAGCAAAAATATCTGCCATAGTGTCAATCATAATACCTACCAAACGTGTTTAGGAGTGTTTACTGCTGCTATTTGTAAAAAATGTGGTCAAACAAACAGACATATTAGTTTATTATGTTTCAGTATTAAACATAATCCTTCTTTATGAATAAATTATGCAATAATCTGAAATTTACAATCTTGGCTTAAAGTTTTTAAATGCACCTCCGTAGATGTTAAAGTTAATCGAACATTGCAATTGTTCTACTATCTTCAACAACCAAATTTGCCGTCGCGAAGCACGGGTAACTCAGCTACTATAGATTTTTTGTTACTGGGACCTGGGATAAAAATGACTATATGGATACTCCCCCGGGACAGATTTTGATAATATTTTGCCAAAATGATAAGGTAACGTTAATTTCCCTCTACATCATAGTCTATTTTTTTAGAATAACTGGCAACAAAAAAAAAACTTGTGATGGCGGTTTAAAGGGATTATCGGAGTATTTTTTCTTTATCCATCTGGCAAAACTATCTTGCCTTTAAAATGATTTCTCTAGCGCCGCTCTGTAATATTTTCGGCATTGTGGGTTACTCTAAAATATACAATGTGAGAATATTGCGGATCTTTGACGGCTCTTATGACAAGAGTTGATAATCAGGCCTACCAACAATACAATCTTGAACTCCACTTGCAGCTAACGTCCGCCGGCTGCCAAGATATAGTAAATAGATAATAGTCTCATCAGTGGAGGCTCTTGGTCCATTGAAAAAAAAACTTACTGAAATCTTTTTCTCTGATGGCGTAGAGGACCGTTTTATTTGGCCAATGAGTTGTCGGGTCTATCAGAGCATTCCTGTCCCCAGACACCTCTCCAACGATGTTGTCAATTTGCTTCTGTGTGAGAAGAATGTCACCTTCGAACTTGCCACTCCTCTCCCAGGGATCCTGAAGTGCCCCCAATTCTGGCGTTTCGGGATCTATGAAAAAAATAATTCACATACAAGATTAATTTTGAAAGTCACAATTTATGTTTTGTGAGAACATCGGAATTTTCTACATGTCGTAGTTGAATATAACAAGTAGTTATATCTCAACAGATATACAGCAATGGATGGACTTTCCATCAGGCTTATGACTGATCGTCGGCTAGCTTAATGTGATCACTTTACACTTAAGTAACATTTACCAATTCCAGTCCATCCATCTGCCGCGGCCGGGAATCGAACCCAGACGTCCTTGACCGGCGCGCAATTATATTTCAGTACTGCTGTATATAAAGTGGCCAATTTTTGAATTGTTAGTTATTCAACTGGCAACATTGTTTTTCAAACAAGCGATGGCGGTTTAAAGGGATTATCGGAGTATTTTTTTTTTCTTTTTACAATTAGCAAAACTATCTTGCCTTTAAAATGATTTCTCTAGCGCCGATCTGTAATATTTTTGGCATCGTAGGATACTTGTTAAATATACAATGTGAGAATATTGCAGACCTTTGAAACCTCTTATGAAAAGATTCGACAATCAGGGCTACCAACAATACGATCTTGCAACCCCACTTGCAGCTAACGTCCGCCGGCAGTCAAGATAAGAAAACTCACTGTACTTACCATGATATTTTCCCGATACCGAATTGTCCAAACGTCTCTTGAGCTCTTCAATTTCACCTCTGCTAATGGTAGCCCCGTACACCACTGTAATTCCTATTAGCAATAGTAGTGATAATTTCAACAATTCCATGTCTGGAAACAAAGAAATGAACAGCTATAAGTTTAACCCCCGTTTTCACCAACTTTTACCTAAGAAGGAGACCCCTAAGAAATTTCCATACAAAAACAGAGATAATATTCTATTTTTTGACACGCAGGCCTACCAACCACACCCTAATTCCATACAAAATGCAACACCCAACTCACCTACGTTAGGTGCCCAAATATCTCTGCCCAGGCTAGGTGAGTTGCGTGTTGCATTTTGTATGGAATTAGGGTGTGGTTGGTAGGCCTGCGTGTCAAAAAATAGTATATTTTCTCTGTTTTTGTATGGAAATTTCTTAGGGGTCTCCTTCTTAGATAAAAGTTGGTGAAAACGGGGGTAAGAGTAGGCCATATTGACATTTATAAGAATTCTAAAAACGGGAGACCTTAGATCTCGACAACCGTAACTAAATAAGCTTTGGAAAAATAGAGTAGATACATTGAACCTTTATCTAGGGAATGACCGTAAAAGATTTTTTATATCTTCAATAGATCGCCAAAAAAAATGTGAAAAACACCTCTTATCTTTTTTCCGAAAGACGGCGACTCGTTTTCCAAATGTCGCTGAGATTTTTTTTTGTAATGATAATATGCATTAAAATCTAGGGAACGACCGTAAAAAAATTTTGATTGGAGCGAAATTAACCCCAAAAAGTAAAATAAGAACGCAATTTTTAACATTTTTTCATGAAATTTTGAAACTTGATGCCGCGGGAAATGACCGTGACGCCATATATGGGTTCCCTGTTTTAATAAAGTTTAAGAAGTTGTTTAATTTACATACTTTTTTCCTGTTCAATCCGAATCGCGAATAAAATTTAATCACACATTAAATTTAAGTGTAATTTATAAAAACGTGTAATTTAATAATTTGTGAGTACCGAGACCGAATAATTTATTCTTAACTAACAACTTATACGACTGAGAATTCCTTTTCAGCTTCTTAACCGATATCTACAATAGACTATCAATAAAATTACGAAATAATGGAACTAAGTGATTGATTATTTATAGTAGAATGGAGCGTGTTATATAGTTCTATGGTTTTCCATATTTTTACATCTTCTTTGTAATTACTTGAATTATTTTTGGTTTACAAATTGTTCTTGTAAAGCGTTAGATTTTTCTACATTCCGTAGTACCTACACAGGGTGATTGGTTCCGCTGTTCAGGTATTTGGAGAGGTGATAGAGGATGAAAAAATATGAAAAAAGGTTAAGTGTATGCATATTCAAAAATCAACCATTTTGGAGATATGGCCTTTTGAAAATCGAGGAGTATGTAAATTTCTCATTTAGGTTTTTTGCCAATAACTCTTAAACTACTGATTCGATTTTGACAAAACCAACGACAAATCATAGTAAATAATTTGGGCTTTTGATTAAAATCCTAATTTTTACTAATTTTTATTAAGTGATCGCTTTACACTGGAGAAACATTCGCCATTTTAGTTCACTCCTGGGATGCGAACCCAGACCTTCGTCTCGCATGGTAGGGATCATATCCATTACAACACGAGGAGCTACGGCTGTATTGTCGAATTCCGTATACATTAAGTCCCCAGCCAGGGGTTATCAAGTTTTTATTTTGAGAAACAATAAATAAAATATAAAAAGGGTTCATCAGTTTTTATAAATAAAATCGCCTGCAACGCTATTCACTGGTTTTCATTCCGGAGTAGTTTCCTAATTTTTAACGTAAAACTATTGCAAGCACGTTTACTTAAAGCTAACTCAAAGTTTGAGAATCACAATGTAATATAATCAGGACCGTCCCTATCTAATAGGCAAGTTAGGCAAAGCCTAAGGGCGGCACTCTGAAGGGGCGGCAAATCGAGGAGGTGGCAATCTGAATGAATACTATTGTTTTGCACAAAAAATAAAAAAACACACAAACACGGGATGCAATCTCCTACGACAATCCCATTATCTGCACACATCCTTTTTGAAGACATCAATTTATTTTTCACTTTCAAAATTCTTTTTATTTTTCTTCAATATTTTACATATGCAAATTAAATACTTAAAACTATACACGTTTCGAGATACCTCCCCAATAGAGACAAGTCTCGTGTGTGGAGAGGGATCCTGCATTTATATATTCATAGCAAATATCATACATAGCAAAATATCACATAAAACATATTGTGGTGTTGAAGCTAATAATGTCTTGTCTTAGGACGGAATTATATCTAGGGGTCCGTTCTGTATCCGTTAATTTTCACTCGGCGAGTGAACGGGCGATTATCGCGCGAAGCAGAACGCATTTGGGTGATTGTTCCAATTGGAATTGTCAAACAGAGATAGAGATATGAGAATACTAATAAGAGTGAGTTGATAGATATACATCGAGATAGCGATATCGCTATACTCTTCTTTGGTAGAAAGGGATAGACATATCGCGTGTTAATAAGAGTGAGTGAACTGCACGTGCGGACCATTCTATTATCTATAGCGAGCGAATGTCACCCAACAATTTTGTTGGGTGTTATTCGCAACAACCGAGCGTGTCAACTGTGCACATAGAACACGTTGACTCGCACAACCGAGTGAAACGCACTGGTGATAGAACGGCGAACAATAGAACCATAAACAATCGAGCGAATCGCCTAGTGAATTTTAACGGATACAGAACGTGACCCTAGGGACGGTCCCGAACATATCGAATTATATTACGTGTACCATAATCGCAAGGAAACAATTACATACAATGATCGATAATAAGAATCGAATTCATCCGATCATTCATATCCATACTAACGCAGATTAATCAAATTATCAATGGTAATAAAAACGTGAAATAGGAAATATAACATGAGATGCCCGTGTTTCACGGTCATACACGTGTTTTATAAACAATTTTTTTTTCCCTCAGACAACATTGAATAACTTTAATATTGTAATAATAATAATAATATATTCCAGCTAATCGACCGGATATTGTATATTCCAGCTAATCGACCGGATATTGTATATTCCAGCTAATCGACCGGATATTGTATTGGTTGATCGTAGGGAAAAAAAGACGTATATTGTGGATATCACTATACCACATGATGAAAATCTCCACAAGGCTGAGCAGGACAAGATTACTAAATATCTTGATCTTGCTCATGAAATTATGGAGATGTGGAGAACACCTTCCACTGTCATCATTCCTATAGTGATGTCCACAAACGGTGTCATTCCTAAGAGTCTCAAAGTAAATCTTGAGAAGCTTGGATTGCATGGTGGGCTTCGATACGCCATGCAGAAGGCTGTCCTGCTATCATCTTGCAGGATTGTTAGAAGGTTTCTCTCTCTATAGCTCTTAAAAACTCTCTCATGATAAGTGCATTTTTGTGCACATCATGGGAGAGAGGGACACCCAATAGTATATAGGTAGTTTTTAGTTCTATGTAATATGTTTATGTATGTTTAAAATTTTATATTATTATTTTTATTTTAAAGCTAGTTTTAATGTTTTTGTATTTTTTTTATATGAATGTATTATATAGAGCTGAGAATTTTTTGTATACTTTTGTGATAATAAAATTGATTTGAAATAATAATAATATTGACATACATATACATTGTGACAACTGTGAAATATTTACTAATTACATCAATAGTCCGAGAGCCCGCTGCTTAATTTATGACGTATCTGTTTTTTGATCGAAATGTGGTATAAACGATAGCTTACCAATAGGGTATTACATCGCACTAGGGTTGCCTATCAAAATCTTGCCGCAACCCCCCCTGCCCCCCCCGAAAAGGTCCCTCTTCGCGGTTTTTTGCATTTTATAGGAATATGGTAAGAGATAGGAGAAAGTAGTCAATGACAAAAATAATCCTTGCTAAATTCTCTACAAAAAATGTTAAATCAATTTTTTCATAGGACTAGTAGTTTACCCGTAATGGCCGGTCAAAAAACAGGATATTTTTTGAAAAAAATAAAAAAAAAGTTTGATTTTTTTTCTTTCACATTCTTCCACCCATTATTACTAACATTTTATGGAAAAAAAATTTGGCCTGCGGCGCTATGTCACTGGTTATTTTATGAAAAACTAAATTTTAAGAATTTTCGTCACTGAGTTTTATTGTAATAACTCCGAAATTATTAGATGTATGAACATAAGTTATAGCTCGTTTTGTAGCTAAGACTATGGTAATTAATTCGTTCTCTGACTATTTTCCTGTAGCTCTTATCAATTTCAACCAATTTAGTTTAAATACATTTTTTTTGTATTTTAAATGAATTTCGGTTTTGGACCGGCCATTGCGTGTAAACTGCTAGTTCTATGAAAAAATTGACTTAACATTTTTTGTAGAGAATTTAGCAAGGATTATTTTTGTCATTGACTACTTTCTTCTATCTCTTACCATATTCCTATAAAATGCGAAAAACCGCGAAGAGGGACCTTTTCGGGGGGGGGGGCAGGGGGGGTTGCGGCAGGATTTTGATAGGCAACCCTAGTGCGATGTAATACCCTATTGGTAAGCTATCATTTATACCACATTTCGATCAAAAAACAGATACGTCATAAATTAAGCAGCGGGCTCTTGGACTACAAGCAGTGTACAGTGTGCATGTTGATATACAGAGTCACGCCAAACCTTATCCAGGTTTGTCGGCGCGTACTCATTACATCAACATTGCACACCACAAAAATACTCATAGGTATAACATATATAGGAAAACAATGAGAAATGATTATGTATAAATAAAGTTACATTTTTGCAACCATTCTTGTATGAGTTTCTTTACCATACGTTTACTCTTACAGTTCTTAATGGTAGTCGGCAACATGTTTCACAATTTGGGGACATTATAGCTCAGGGTACGTTTACCATATTTGTTATTACATTTGGGTATACAATACCCATAATTCACTCTAAATCTAGTGCTGTGCTCATGTTGCGAGCTAGAAACCCTCCCCCGCGCCACACCAGAAGCCTTCACAGACGCCGTGACAGCCCTTCGGGGCTGCTCCACCAATCTTGAAGAGTGGCAATTGATCTATTTTACCACATAAAGATTTCAGAGTGTTCACAATTTCATCCATGTTTGCCGTCCAATTGGATCTTGTGAGCGGCATTCACAAAGATTAATTATGTTTACACTTGTACTTGAATAATATATCACCCGCCTCGCAAATTTGCGACAATACAACCTCACTGGTAATCACAATTTTTTTATAAACAATAAACAGAAGATTATTCATCACATACTCGCACATTCATAATGATTTATACACCAAATCATCAGAAATTTAACAAGGCATTCACTGATAACACTTACTGGACGAAATTCCCAGAAATACCGCAGAAAAAAATCCAAAAACTTCAGCAAGAAAAATACGTGACCGTAAGCGTCGATTGCCTATAAGTGTTAACAAAACAAAGAGAAAAAAATCCTTTGGCACGCCGCAGGCATAGGTAGATTTCAAGTGATTTATTTATTTTATTAATTTTAAGAGTACATCTGTACATATAATAAAAACAATCACAATATCATCAGCAAATAAACCAGCGAAGTGATGAAGTAGTATGGATGTAGTTTATTCTTTGATTATCGAAGTACTTAATCCAATATTCAAATTATTTTCATGCCACTCATAATATGGATTGGTACCGGTACCTAAGCACTAGAAATTTGAAAAAAAGATGTGAGTTCTACTCGTATCGTGAAGCACTTTTCTAAGACAAAAAACACGCTAGTACCTATGCGGTAAGTACTTAACTAGATCTTTCGATCGATGATTGTCGTCCAAGGAATTGAGCTAGACAAAATCTGTATTCCTTATTTAATGCCCTTTCATACGATATCAGACACGGACCCTCACAATCATTGGATCCCCTCAGAATGATTGTTTTTGTATTTAAAGCCTTAAAAAGTGAACCTTCCTCTTAATGGATTTAACCCAATCTCATATCAGTTCATCTACCACTTACCAAAAATCTACCACCCAAGTTTCACGTTTCTGCGACGCATAGTTTGGCCGCAAACGTGCGCACAAGAAAAGGGACATATATAATATTTATATGGCTTATATATATAAACTTTTAAACCAAGGTCGGATTCGGGTTCTCCTGGTCCTAATTAGTGATCCTGAGTAGAAATTTTTCAATTCTGCGACATCACGGGAGAAACGAATAGGTAGAATTCCGTTTGGAAATCTACCTAAAATTATCATTCACACAATGCAACATAAAGCAAACATTATCTATTAATAATTTCATCCGTCTTGTCAACGACGTTACCTGCAAGTGGAGTTTAGATTGTATTGTTGGTAGCCCTGATTGTCGAATCTTGTCGTAAGAGCTGTCAAAGGTTCCCAATATTCTCATATTGTATCTTTTACAAGTAACCTACAATGCCGAAAATATTACAGAGTAGCGCTAGAGAAATCATTTTAAAGAAAAGATAGTTTTGCGAGTTGGAAAAAGAAAAAATACTCCAATAATCCCTTCAAGCCGCCACCACAAGTTAGAAAAACAATGTTGCCAGTTTATTCTGAATTGGCAAAAATTGGCAAAATGTTTTAAACAAGAGTTCTGAAATATAATTTGAAAGTAGCGATGCAATGTAACCATATCTTATTATCACATCAAGCAACACTAAACCAAGTTTGCACCAGGGGACTTCTTTAGTCTGTAAGCTCTAAGCCTTAAGGTGTTTTCACACATGAGCAATTTTTCGAGCAATAATTGCGTCAATTCGGTAAGGTAATAGGGTACTTGCATTTTTTTTTCGTCGATTGAAAGATATATAACGTCATTGACGTCATGAAATTCGTAGTCAGAAATTGAATTGTTTGAGGGTTATGTAGGGACGAGGTAGGAACGTGACGTCACAACATGGCGACTAGTCAAAAACCTATTTTCACTTTGGAATCGAATATGAAACTTTATTTTATAAATATGTCCACAATGACACAAAATCAAAACCTGTAATTTTTTGGAAAACCTTAATTTATAGTTAACTAGCTGTATTACCCGTGCTTCGCTACGGAAAAATTGTGTGGATCCCCCCCCCCCCCTTCGTGCCCCCTTAGTGTCCCCCTCCTCGTACCCCCTTCCACACTAAGAACATTCCCTGGGGCAAGCACAATAATTTTCCAAAGTTTCATCTCAATCGGATGAACGGTTTAGGTGTCTATAAAGGAGAAGGTGAAAAATGTTAGGTATATACCATAGGTACGAACTAAAATATTTATTATTGGGAATCATCACAATCTGTCATCTAAATTGTCTGAATTAATTAATACGTATCATCAAAATTTATATACCTACATTTTTTTCTGAAATTAACAAATTAACAAAATTACGAATATTATTTTACTTAAAAGTTTATATTTTGCAATTTAAATTTCGCGCCGTTGGTGTTCCAACGGGCGGGGTTAATAATATGTATTTCACAATCGATAAAACACACTATGCAATATATTATGTATGTAAAAACAGACTGATGACTGTGTGCCCACCTGTGTACATAAGTATAGACGTGTGTAATACGGTAAAATATAGTATAGTCAGTCCAGCAAAATAACAACTACTACTTAATATTTGCGTTAAATATTCGCAAATGCCTTGCTATATGGAAACCAATACTGTGTGGTAGAAACTTCTGGAAATTGAGAACCTTCTGTGAAATTTTTTTGATGAGGGGATTCAAGGGTTGTGTGGAGCATGTGTGGTATGGTATGAAAGGGCGTTAGAAAAGAAATTCAAATCTTCAGAAAGTCATTTTTATGCGTCCTCAGACCATCGGGAGACACAGAGTGATCGAGAGAATCCAGTCACCACATACCACATTGTTTGGTGTCTCATAAAAGAGCTTCACAAGTAGAACTTGGCTAGACGGGCAATGCTGGGCAATACAGTTAGTACGGCTTATGAAAAAAATACAATTAACGAAATTGCAAATATTTTTTTACTCAGAGTCCATGCTTCACTGAGCGCATAACAATACACTTATTTCACCACCTATAAAAACGTGTATATATTCACGTATACAGGAGAGTACTTATATCAACTAACAACTATAAAAGTACCCTTTTCATGCCCTTATCCTCAATTTTTGATTAAACAATGTAAGACGAATTTTTTTCATTTTAAAAGAAGTATGCAACTGTTTAACTACAGCTTTGTAGCTTCAGTGTTTACCGAGATACGTTACTATCAAAGCAAATTTAATCCCACGCCCTAACCCTTAAGGATTGACTCTTTTTCTGGACAGAATATCATATTTTGACCCTTTCTTAGGAATCCATTTTTTGGAAATTCCTATAAAATTATTTTTTACCGTATTAAGAGGCATTTAAAAATCACCCCTTTTCTTTATGTCCTTTTTCATCCCTTTAAATAAAAATTTAAAAAAAACGGCGAAACAGCCTATTACTAATTTTAATAGTAGAATCTATGTGCCAAATTTCAACTTCGTACAATGTCTGGTTTCCGAGATATTCGCATACTCTGAAAAACTTTCAACCCTATTTTTCACCCCCTTAGGGGCGGAATTTCCAAAAATCGCTTCTTAGTGGAAGCTTTTGTATTAAAACCTATCTGCCTTCAAAATTTCACTTCTCTAGGATTAGCCAATTCGGCTCTGCGTTGATGAGTGAGTATGTCAGTCAGTCATTCAGTCAGTCATTCAGTCATTCATTCAGTCAGGCACTTTCGTTTATTATTAGAGATGAACCGAAAGCGAAAATAAAAAAAAAAAACACGCGAAGGCCCTATGGAGAGCGTCACAATTGCGAGGTGTTTTAAAGTCTATTTATTTATTTATTTATTTATTGACATTAATTGATTGACAGATATACATAAATTAAAAACATCAAACACAAATTTCTGGTCAACCCCCCAATTACGAGCGTCCACAGCATGCACGTAGATATATTATATTACGTGACAACAGTTTAACTTATTAAAATTACAAATAAGAAAAACTGAGCAAAAGGTATAATAAGCGATCAGACATAAACTAGACAAATAGGTATGTATTGTATGTGCAGCCAAATAATTATTAATCATAACCTGATGAAGTCTTTACATTGTTAGCCGCTTTCCACCAGAATTATGTATGTTGATACTCGTATGTAATATGTATACAAGCCGAAATTAGATTTCGATATAAACAATACTAGTTCACGTGTATCGAAAATCAACTGCGTTAAACTTAAAAAAGAAGTGATTTTGCAAACATCTGAATTGAATATATCGCGATCTTCTAAATTAAACTTGTCAGACAATATTAAACTGTGATTTGGAAGAGGTATTGCCTATATCATTGAGTGATTTCATTTGTATTTATGTATGAAAGTGTAAAATCGAGGTGCGGTCAATTATAATAAGACATGTATAATATACAACTGACGTGTAAAGGTGAGTTCCCGTGGTCGGTGATTTTGTAGACCAGCACGGATGAGCAAACTGTGAGTAGGGTCTCGTAGATGATATTACAGACACAACAGTAGCGATTTTTTCCGTGATATTGCCGACCAACGCAGACAAGGACGGACTGTGCGAAGGGGCACATCTGTGGAAACGCAGACGCGTCAGCAAGGATCCTTAAAAGTATACTAAATCTAATTTAGTTTTGAATAAAAATTCATTTGCATCAATATTCAAAATGTGTGACGAAGAAGTAGAAGCATTAGTTGTCGACAATGGATCAGGAACATGTAAAGCTGGTTTTGCCGGAGACGACTACCCACGTGCTGTGATCCCATCCATCGTGGGAAGACCCAGACATCACGGTGTGATGGTGGACACGGATCAGAAAGACTCCTATATCGGAGATGAAGTCCAGAACGAGAGAGACATCCTCACCCTTAAGTACCCCATTGAACGCGGTATAATAACCGATTGGAATGATATGGAGAAAATCTGGAATCACATCTTCTACAATGAACTCCGTGTTGTCCCAGAGGAGCACCCATTGCTGCTCACAGAGCCCCCACTCAATCCCAAAGCCAACAGGGAGAAGATGACCCAAATTATGTTCGAGACTTTCAACACACCCGCCATGTATGTCGCCATCCAGGCTGTGCTTTCCCTCGTCAGCACAGGTCGTCATACTGGTATCGTATTGGACTCTGGAGATGGTATCTCCCGCACTGTCCCCATCTATGGAGGATGTTCCATTCCTCATGCAATCCTCCGCCTGGATTTTGCCGGACGTGATCTCACGGATTACCTTATGAAGATCCTCGCAAAGAGAGGTTATTCATTTAAGAGAGAAGTTGTTCGCGATATCAAAGAAAAACTCTGCTACGTAGCATTAGATTTTGGACAAAATATGACCACAGCTGCATCTTCTTCTGCACTGGACAAAAGTTATGAACTCCCTGACGGTCAGGTGATCACAATTGGAAACGAAAGGTTCCGTTGCCCGGAAGCTCTGTTCCAACCATCTTTATTGGGAATGGAGTGTGCTGGTATCCATGAGGCTATAAACAATTCAATTTTGAAGTGCGACGTTGATATCCGTAAGGATCTGTATGCCAATAAAGTATTGTCTGGTGGAACCACAATGTTCCCAGGGATCGCCGATAGAATGATGAAGGAATTTAGTGTGTTGGTCCCATCACATATAAGGACCGTGACGATCGCTCCACCGGAGAGGAACTACTCAGTGTGGCTCGGAGGATCCATCTTAGCTTCTCTATCCACCTTCCAACAGATGTGGATCTCCAAACAGGAGTATGACGAGACTGGCCCATCAATTGTCCACAGGAAATGCTTCTAAATAAGATACGAGTATTTTTTATAGATTTTTTTAACAAATCACGAAATTTTATCGATCATAGCTTTAACGATTTCAATTAACAGCTTTTTTTAAATTTTAGGTTGGATGTAACCACTATTATACATACATGCTGTTTTGTAAATAAAGTCATTTTTCTCTTTAACCGAAAGGTATTTAATTTTTTAATAGCCTATGTTTGGTGTTTTTATTACCTACTAGATTTTTTGTTTATTGTATGTGACAAAATTTTGGGATCGATTTTTCAACCACTTCCTGACTACTTAGAGCCTCTCCACACACGTCCCGAAGTTCAGTTAACGGAATCGACCGTTTTGCAAAAAAGTTCCGATCAAAACCTCTCTCTGAATTCAGCGTCACCCCGATTTTAAATTCAGAAAGAGGTTTTGATCGGAACTTTTTTGCAAAACGGTCGATTCCGGAACTGAACTTCGGGACGTTTGTGACCAGCCTAGAGACCTGAAATTTTGCAAACGTACGTAAACTCGGTGACAATACTTTTTTGATTACTTATTTTTTAAAAGTAAACTTGTATGATAGTTCGAAACCAAGTGAAACCGAATTCTGGATTAAGTTACGACATAATGAAATCGTTACGAATTATGAGTAAACATGAACCTAATATAATATGTATGTATGTATTATATTTGTAAATAATAGAGAGATCTGTGACAATACAACAATTGCATACAACAACTTATGAAAACATTTTGTATGAAATGCACTTTGCTTCTAATCTTATGAGATTAGACAAACAGAGAGAGAACACAAGCAATCGTATACGGCAGGGGTGTCAAACTCAATTTTGCAGAGGGCCATTAATTAAATTTATAATGTGTAGGTGGGCCAGATTCAAATAAAAAGAATGTACTGAATTATTAATTAATCTGATTAGATTAATTCATTTTTATTATTTTGTTTTGTGACGATCCTAAGTGGTGATTTAAGTAAGTATCATTTTTACTGTTTGTGACGATCCTATATGGTGAAAAGAAAAATGTAAGGTGCCCTTGGGGCGATTTTATCGCTAAACGGCGCCTAAAGTTGTCCAATTATTATTATCATTATTACAACATTTTATTTACTTAATTTACAGTATGTACATGAGCGTCGCCAGCCTCGGAGCTATAGGGGGCAACAAAAATTTTAAAAATTGATATAGATCAAAAAACGTGTAAATAGCGCCGCAGTCGAAATTTTTTCGTGAGTCATGGTGAATAAGGTCATGATGTAGTTTGTTTATTTGAAAATGTATACAATACTTTGCACAATATTATGCATGTAAATTATTTTTTTGTATGAAACTGATGGATTTTCGTACTAATTTTAGAAAATTATAGATACCTGACTTCTCTTGTTTTTGACAAACTCATTGATGTCAGGTATCATATTCGTTTTATTTTTTTTAAGAATTGATTGGAGATGTTCATTTGTAGAGGAATCGAGTGAAGTCTACAAGCTCTAAAAACATGACTCTTCTTTCTGTGATACATTGCGATCGCGGGCCGTATTGATACTGCCCGGGGGCCGGATGCGGCCCGCGGGCCGTATCTTTGACATGACTGGTATACGGTCATTGTACAATACCTTTAAGTATAATTATACGTATAGTCAGGGTCGTATTTAGGATATGCAATCACTTCAAGACACCTTATAAATCTCTCTATTACGAACAATATCCAATCTTCTCATGCAATCATATTACGTTACAAGAAAATTCCTAAGGTGGTAGGGAAATTGTTGTATTTGCTACTGTATTCTGATATTACTAGTGGGTACCTACCCGTGAAAATCACGGAGGCTTGGTTAAATATGTTTTTGTGTAACCACTATTACAACTCCACCCTTTAAAGTTCCTCGAGTAAACACAGCAAGATCACAGTGCTCCGGCTTTTTCCCGTCTCTCCAATATCGCCATGAAAGTCGTAAGACCGGATTCATATTGTCGACTTTTTTAGTTGACACCCACCCCTGAAAGCCACAAAACCCCTCTTACATATCTATCTACATACATAGGTACTTTATACACATGTAGAAGATGGGTAAGTACTTTAAATTATTTACCTACATTTATAGGTTCGTACCATATAGTATGTATGAAAATTCGATTTGCATTTTCTGTTACGTTGTATAAAATGGTACTTACTTGATTATTTACACGGAAGAAATATTTCAAAACCATTTTTATTCATTATTTCATTAGTAGGTACAATTCGATATTTCAAATTTTTGCTCTTCTGCTGAACCCACGAAAGCGTTGCTGCATTAAATTTACATACATATTCGTAGAACTTGCACGATTTTCCAATGGGCCAGCGTTACATATCTACCAGTATTATGTAATTGATGCAAATTATTGTGTGCATTGTGTAAACATGATTGGTGGTCTTTTTAAAAATTTCCTTCAATCATGCGTACCTATAAGTAATAGTCAATAATAAATACAGATTTCTATAATCGTAACCATAACAGAACAAATAGAATCTTAGCTGTTTGCATTGGCTGGGCATATTTGCCCGCAAAGTACTTGTGGAGTATGTTTAAAAATGGTTGGAATCAAAAAGGAAAAATCATAGACATAATAAAAGTAGGCATATAGACATTTAAAAAAAATCAACAAACGGGAGACCTTAGATCTCGACAACCTTACTAAATATACTCAGAAAAAGAATAGAGTAGATACATTGAACCTTTGTCTACAGAATGACCGTAAAAGATTTTTTATATCTTGTATATAGATTTCTCAAAAAAATATGGAAAATACCTCTGATTTCTTTTTTCAATGGACAAAACTTTTTATCTGAGAGTCGCCAAGAAAAAATATTTCTGTATTGATAATATGCATTATAATCTAGTGAATGACCGTTAAAAATGAAATGAAGCGAAATTATACCCAAAAAGTGCGATTGTGCGTGCGATTTTCAACTTTAAGGCTCGGGACCAAGACCTTACGGGCATTAAGATTCGAAAATCGCATGTACAATCGCGTGATAAAATGTTAAAAACAGCGTTTTTAAAACTTTTTATGGTTTTCTTCACTTCATTCAAAAATCTTTTACGATCATTCTCTAGATAAATGTTCAATGCATCTATCCTATTTTTTTCCAAAGCACATTTAGTAACGGTTGTCGATATAGGTATATGGTCTCCCGTTTTTAGAAATTTATGAAATATCAATATGCCTACTACACTTCTTCTTCTTCTTAATCTTAATGTAGGCCTGATGGCCTGTTATTTAAGAGCAGTTAGCCTCCTGCGAGGTCGACTCCCAGCTGTTGATCCATCTTTTTGGTGGTCTGCCTGGGGGTCGCCAACTTTGGGGTTGGCCATGGAGCACAATGTGAGGGAGCCTGGATGGTTACATTCTCCCCCACATGCGCGTACCAATATCTCCTCCGTTGCCTTCCCAATCTGACGACATCCTCGACCTCGCATATCTCTCTGATTCTACACGTGTTACCAAAAATCTGTTGAGTATATAGGTAATGATGTGAGCAGCGACTATAGGTACATAATAATTACCTATGAATGCAAATCAGGTATGAAAAAGTTGATAGTACCCATTTAGTTTATAACGTCACAAAAAATTCTCTGACTCATGATTATCTCAAAAAGTTGCGTGAGTCAAACATGTTTGATGTTATTGCTTACGCAATGTCTACATTTTTTCTAGTTAGATAGTTTAGTTTTCGTGTGGCGCGGTGATTGAAGTGTCTTCATCCATTCAGGCCGAGTCAAAAGGTGCTCGCAAAACTACAGTCTTGGATCCAGTGCTGCCAACCAGTCCACTGCCTCCGGGTCGCCTTATGAATGTCTTGGAGGCTTCCACTGAACTTCTTTATGTGGCACTCTTGACGCACTACGTGTCTCACAGTCTGCTCAGCACCACACTCACAGTAAGGGCTGTCCCTCTTTCCCCACCTCCATAGTTAGTAATTGCAGCATCCGTGTTCCGTTCTCACTCTGTTCTGCTGTACCCAAATTTTACGTGGAAGATCGAAACCTGGTACTCGGGTATGGGGTTTGCCACTAGGTGTTTATTTTTTAATTCTTCCCTGGCCCTTATATGTGGCCCTTTTCTGGAATATCATAATAATCAAACTGTCCATAGATATTGTTGTGAAAAAAAATATTTTAAGGTAGTGTTTTAGACACGAGTCGGAAGAAAACATGATGAGCCCCAAGTGCCTAGGTGTGATAAAACAAAAATAATAGAAATCTACTCAAAAATACTCATAATTAACCTGACTTTTTGTTCATATTTTGTAGTGAAAACAGCTGTAACCTTCTTACAGTTTGTGCTATTTTTTATTAAAATTACAGATGTATCTTAATAATTGGTGTCTCTGCGACCAATAACGTCTTGCAAGTCAGGGTTTGACAAAAAATACGAAAAAAAATCGCGTAACATAAATTAGGGTATCAAGGTACCTCCAGAGGTGCTCTATCTCTGGACTTCCGTTCGGCCGCACTTCCTGGGAAAGCCTGTATACTATAATCGGGCCTAAATGAGAGCCTTGGGGAATACCTCTTATACATAATAGAAAAAAATTAACAATGTATGTATTTCTTCTATTTTCAGATCCAGGTTCAAACCGTAGTCTAATTTAATACTAAAAATAATATCCAAATGCTAATTAATGCTAAGGATAAGGAAAAGTGAACAAAAAAGTAAAAACTTTGTGAAATATGAACTGGTTCCTAGTGTGTGTGATCTCAGTGTTGTATTTACTATTTAGTGCTAATTTAACAAGTGGCGATCTCAAAAGTCTGGAAAATAATTCAGTGTACTATGGATTACTCACAACGGCGTCCAAGAGCAATTCTGGAGGGTCCGATTGTGTCCAGAAACTATCCAAGATAGCGCAAGCCATTGAGAACAAAGAAGTATGGGGACTTAAAAGTAAGTTAACAAACAATAAACCTTTTTTTCGTAAGTTTCAATGGTCGTTATTCCTGCTGTCCATTGCAGTTCATTTTACGGCAAAATTTTGTAAGAAATTTTATGATTCCGGCAAATAACTTTTTTGTCCTTAAATTCAAAACAACGAAGTTATATTTAATTATATAAAAAAGTGACGATTTTATAAGGTTTTTTCAAGGCGGGGCCGAGGGCAGTAAAAATGTGCAAAATTGGAATCTACACTACCCTATCGATCTATGTAACATACCAAAAAGTAACTGATCTAATTTTTGCAAAACCTGTCTGATTATCGGAGCATTAAAAAATAACTGGGAAAAAACATACAATATCTTTATTTTTAAATAGTTATCTTAACAGATTTACTGAGGATGCTTATGATTTTATAACCAATCGTGAAGTGAGTTAGGATTCAGAGGAATGGCACACAAACCCCAATATTTTTTTGCACCCTTCACGGTAAGCTTAAAGTTTGTGTCGGGAAATGCAGAATACATTTCAAGCACCTAGATTCGAAACTGGCACTTCCAGATCAAAGTCCGCGCCTAACCATATGCATCTTTCGACGGATTTTTAAACCAGTATAAGAATGTTAAGAAACTTGCATTACCGAAATTCCAGCGCTTTATATTTGGGAAGTTTCTCCACAAAATAACTCAAATTTGAAATATCCTAATTTTGATTTCAGTGCTGGACGCATCCGGAGCCCCAAGGACCGGAGTCTACTGGGGCAATATGTACTGGATGGGCTCCAGGAAGCAATGCCTCACGGCGTACTCTGGGAAGGAGCCTATGCTCAATCCTAAGCTTCTTCCCTTTACAAAGGAAACTAAGGAGAGCTTGGTTCCGTTTCCGGTCGACTACTACGCCGCATATTTTTATCACAACTCAACATTTCAGATGTTTGTACATTGGCAGAACGAGGTAACGTTTTACAGAAATGATAATATATTTGTAAAGAGGCAGGGCATCAGTATAAAATACTTCACATCACTAATACACATACACTCAAACACATAAACAATTGTTATCCGCCATGTTGGAATGTGCCGCCATGACACCTCCACATCGTGTCCCCAAAGAGCCGACACTAACGCCATCTCTTGGCCACAGCCTCGCACCCTTCACATGTTATTAAAATATTGTTATTAGAAAGTACAAACCCCTGGTCTCCAGTCAAATTAACAAGTAAAGTAAAAAAAAATGATGACATAGTCTTTGTGACATAAATAATGCTGCACAGTCTGATTACTAGTCGTGAAACATTTTCACGAGGCACAAAACACGGCGGTATGCGGTGACAGGACCCTCTCGATCCCCTCGGTGTCTTCCGAGGCTTGGACTCGACAAAAACTGTTTTTTTATCTGAATTTATTTGAACCCTCTGATCTTTCTCTGATCCCCTCAAACGCTTTGCATCTTTTTTGTCTCTGGAGAAGGCTCATCCAACGTAGTACAGAATCGTAGTATCATCTATTTTACAATTAGTGAAAGTTTCAGAGCTCTAGTTAGTCTAAAAGTAATAAAAGCGTGTAAAAAGGATTCACTACCCACACTGTAGTGAACAGAAAGCCAAAAGCTAATCTACTGATATTTACAGTACATCTGACCTAGCATCTGCCTCTCGGAGATCAGCACTCCAAGCGAATACAATAAATTAAAATCAATATTTTGTTTTCAGACGAAGATGACTTTGGGTCTTTGCTTGCCGTCAACATGTTCTGAGGAAGAGATCGGAGAACTGCTACAAGCGTATTTCAACACAGGACAACTTCTTCATCAACAACTATACAGCACCAACCTCACCATGGACGGGGTTCTGAAGACTGAACTTACATTTAACTGGAATAACGCGTTAACATTAACATTCTTGTAAGAACTTCAATTTTATCATTGTGGAATATAGTTGTTGCAGGTTTTTACGATGATCCATATGTAGATTTGTTTTGCCGGGTTAATTGTGTATAGTGATCAGATGCTCCGACGTTTCAGCGAATCTACTGCCGCCTTGGCTATGGATTGGAGTCATCATTGGAGGATCGGAAGCATCGGAGCATCTGATAACTACACGATTAACCCGAAAAACAAATCTATCTATCTATCTATACCCTCACGCCACATCCCTTGCAGGGTAGGCAGAGAGGACAGAGCGCCAGACAGCCCTATCCTTACACACACTCCTAGCTTCCGTCACATTCATGCAATTAGTCATACACGCTCTCCGATTCCTTTTACTCAAAACGCGTCCATCCTTGAGGATCTGGTCGACATGATCGGACCAGGTCAGTCTCGGACGGCCGCGCTTTCTCACCCCTCTTCGCTCATTCAGATATATCTTTTTTGTCATCCTGTCATCATTCATTCTCTCAACATGCCCAAACCATCTTAGTTTGTTTACTTTCATTCTTGTCACTACACCAGTCTTGCAGTCACTCATTTCCCTAATAACCTCATTCCTTATCTTATCTCTCAGCGTTTTCCCGCACATTCTTCTTAATGACCTCATTTCTACTGCATTCAACCCTGATTCATCCTTCTTCATCCACGTCCACGTCTCACTAGCATACATCAGGGTCGGCACCAAGACAGCATTGTGCACTAGCACTTTTGCTTTCATAGACACATTGCTACTACTAACAATCGGACCGAGCGCACCATTCGTCCTAGTACCGGCCAGCTTCCTTCTTTCAATGTCTCCATCACAGCGTCCATCTCTAGTAAACAAACTTTCCAGATATACATACTCATCCACTTGCTCCAGACAGTCATTACCAACCTTTATCACACAATTTGTCCTTATTTCCTCTCTTTCGAACACTAATACTTTCGTTTTATTTACATTCATTTTCATACCATTCATATCGCAGCTTTCGTACACACAGGATACTATCCGTTGTAACTCACATTCATCATCAGCCATCAACACTAAATCATCTGCAAACATTAACGCACATACTTTCACTCCATTTAGGTCCACACCAACATTCAGCTCATTCAGAGGACGCATGCAGTAGTCGAAGAACAGGTTGAACAACCAAGGCGACATGACGCAACCCTGTTTAACCCCTTTTGTGAGAGTGAACCACTGCGACAACGCAGCATTCACCCTGACACAAGCAGAGCTCTCCGTATATAGAGACGCGATTGCGCCAATCAGTCGGTCGCTCACCCCATATTCCGACAGTACACGCCACAGTCTTTCTCGGTCCACACGATCGTATGCCTTCTCCAGATCCACGAACGCGCAGAAGAGCCTCTGGTGTTTAGCCAGAAGCTTCTCCACGACCATCCGTAGGGAGAAGATCTGATCGGTGCACCCCCTGCCACTCATGAAAGCACCCTGCACATCCCATACTTTACTTTCAGTCACTTTTCTTACTCTTTCAATCAATACCTTTCCATAAAGTTTGCCCACAGAGCTCAGTAAACTGATAGCCCGATAACTGCCGCATTCCAACCTTGAGCCTTTCCCCTTGTACAAAGGGCAGATGACTGCCCTCCTCCAATCCTCAGGAGTGCAGCCACTCTCCCAGCACAAGTTGAAGAGCCTCAGGCACCACTCGAGAATCTTCGGGCCACCTTGCTTGATGAACTCTATGGCCACACAGTCATGTCCCGCAGCTTTACCATTCTTTGCTTTTTTCAATGCAAGCACAACTTCATTCATACG
Source organism: Ceraclea dissimilis (assembly GCA_963576895.1). NCBI lineage: Eukaryota > Metazoa > Arthropoda > Insecta > Trichoptera > Leptoceridae > Ceraclea > Ceraclea dissimilis. The sequence goes on along the minus strand of OY756381.1, from coordinate 9,074,077 downwards.
TATTTCCTCGTCCTCAGCAATATTTACATTCATACTATCTGCTACATTCGTCTGGTTTGTACTAGTACCACTTTCATACAATTCTTCGAAGTATTCTTTCCATCTTTCAACAACTTCTTCTCCATTCATCACTAAATCACCATTCTTATCTTTGATGCAATTCATACTGTTTTTCTCACTTCCAGATCTCTTTCTTTTTACTTCCTTCCAGAATATTTTCAAATTCTCCTCGGCGTTCCTCGATAATTTCATACATTCCTCTTCCTCAAGTTTTCTCTTTTTCTGGCAAACCATTTCTTTCACTTCTTTCCTACACGCTTTATATATATTCTTCTTTCTTTCTTTCTCACCTCCATCATCTGGTTTCGCACCAAGCACATCATTCCACGCTTTCTTTTTCCTCACTACAGCATCCTTCACCTCATCATCCCACCACGCATCACCTTTTTTCCTTCCTACCAACGCTTCTCCACATACTTCTCTTGCACTCTTTACTAGCACCTCCTTCATAACATTCCATAGTTCACTCGTCGAGCGTTCCTCATCATCATGTACTTCTAGCCTTTCGTTAGTCAGTCTTTCATATTCATCCCTAACATTCGTCTCTTTCAGTTTTTCGACCCTGATTCTCCGGACAGGCTCCAACTTCCGAGCCCTCGAGCGCCAACCGGAGAAAAGATCAATCCTTGTTATCACAAGGAAGTGATCCGTCCACAGTCCGGCGCCCCGAAATGCCCGGGTGTCCTTTGTCGCCTTCCGGAGCTCAGAGTCCACACATACAAAGTCAATCATCGACCTTTCAATACGATCAACTCTCTCTCTTTGCCAAGTGTACTGGTGGATCTCCTTGTGTGCGAAGAATGTGTTCGCCACAAAGAGATCCAACTCCAAACATACTTCTAACACTCTTTTCCCGTTATCATTCACCCTATCATCGCCATGCAATCCCAACACTCTCTCAAAATTCTTCCTTCTGACACCGACCCAACCATTCAGATCACCTGCCAATATTACTTTTTCATTCGCTCTTCTTTTATACGCTGTCTCCCGCACTAAGTTCCAAAACTCATCCTTCTCATCATCCAAGGCATCATTCCCTGGACCGTAACCTATAATAAGGAACAGCCTGGTCATGCCTACCTTGAAACGAATCCAGATGAGTCTCGGTCCTACCAGTCCATACCCATTACGCTTCACCATACATTCAGTCATTCTTTTTGATAATATAGCACCCACTCCCTGACGTCCATGTTCATTTTCAGGCACTCCAGACCACATCTCTGCCATTCCATTCACCACATCACAATCTCTATCCTTTCTTTTCGTCTCACATAAACACAATATATCTAAGTTCCTCTCATGCAAAACATCACGCAATTCATTCATCTTACCTTCCATATCTCCTCTTATATTCCACACACCAATCCGGCATTCTGCCCTCCTCTTTGCGCCCTCCCTGGTACTTGACGCGGCGTGATGGGTGGCGAGCCTCATCGACTCCATGCGTCAAGACCACCACCTAGTTTCTTACATCTTAGGACCTATAGGTCCCGTGTCTTGGTTTCCCTCCACCATGTTAGTAGAAATATATATATATACAAAATAATATAATAAGAATAGAAATATAAATAGAATAAATAGAACTACCACCACCAGAAGTATCCCACTACCAGCCGTTGAAAGTCCTCAAGGTCAGCGTTTTCGTCGGAAGTGGCCCTGCGGACCGGCACTGAGTGGGTTTTGAGTAAAAGCACTCGAAGACACACAAACACGATTTTGACTGGAAAATCACTGAAGGAACGACACAGAAGGTGGGATACACGAAATAGTATTAACTACAATATCGAGAAGAAACACGTGCGGTCACGACGGATGGTAGAGGGCTACTGATTTTGCGTTCAGTGGACGCCTGGGGACCACGCGTATGGAATAGTATGATAAAATGGCGTCTGAAAAACAGAGGACAAGATGGCGTACGAAGGCAAAAACCAGTAATACTAGGGGAAAAAGCTTATTAATTCCGGCACTGAGTGGGTTTTGAGTAAAAGCACTCGAAGACACACAAACACGATTTTGACTGGAAAATCACTGAAGGAACGACACAGAAGGTGGGATACACGAAATAGTATTAACTACAATATCGAGAAGAAACACGTGCGGTCACGACGGATGGTAGAGGGCTACTCACGACGGATGGTAGAGGGCTACTCCGACGGATGGTAGAGGGCTACTCTTTGTAGAATGGCGTCCAACGAGAAATGTGGGCACTTTCTTCGTAAATTGGGTAAGGGCGAACATCTCCATTACGAGTACAACTTGATTGAGACGATTACAATTACATTGTGGGGCACTGTCCCATCAAGAAGTTGGATATGTGGGAAATCCATGAGGTGACTCCAAGGGCAATTGAATAGTTGAGAAATATTGACGTGGAGCTCTGACTCCCAGATCATTTGAACTATGCTGAGTAATTGTTAGATGTTACTTATTCTAGGAAAATTCTATTCTGTTCTATCCTCTCACATAGCGTCCCTTGCGGAGTCGGGAGAGAGAACAAGTAGTCAGACTTTCCTATCCTCACATATACTTCTTATTGTCCATCACAGTCATGCAATTTTCATTATTCATCCTCTCTACATGTCCCAACCATCATCCACAACATCATAAGAATACAGTCGTCATACGAGTATCTCTAACCACTTCATTTCGTGTCCCATCTTCAACGTCCAAGACAATTCCTTTGTTTACTTTTTGCCCTCGGATTAATATGTTTTTTACTGGAAGTAAATAATGACATATTTTTTTCCAGGATTTGGTCAGCCGTTGCACTTTTGATGAGTGTATTAGGGACATTCTACGACGTTGTTTTTTACCAACCTTCACTGCAGACAAATATTCCAGAATCAGGAACTAATGGAATGCAAACTCGGAGAGAAAGTCATCAAAACGGAGGGACGACAAATGGTAAATCAATTGACTTACAATTTTATTAAAATTAAAAAAATATATATTTTGGGCTTCACGATACAAACAATTTGCCAAATTTTGTGAAGTCGAAAGTATTACGGTTTGTGTATTTGTGAGATCAGATCCTTTAAAAAATCTTGGACGATCTTGAGATGGAACAAATATTGCATAATGGAAAAATTTCTACCTAGGAAGTTCCGGAATAGCCTCGCTCCCTTTTTTGATATTTTTGCGAGTATCCTGAGATTGCCGAGTGTTTTGAAGCTTTTCAACTTCTTTCTCTTCCGGTGTCATGTCAGGTTTCCCAACGTTGGCTATCACTCAAGAGAAAGTGTTCCTGTTCTGGGCAACTCGAATCAGCTCTTCAGAACTCTTTATTCCAGTCCAGTTTCGTATATTGCGGAGCCGTGAAATTTGCCTTATTCCAACCCCTCTACGACCCTCTATTTTGCCCATAACGATCAGGTGGAGTAAATAGTAATTAATTATACTATCTTATTTAGTAATGAAGCCTGAAATCCGTTTCAGAACGTCTAGACGTTATATTAATTTACCCAGGTCTGCCTTTATTGGTCCTCTTAGGCCATTTATTATTTAATATTTTGACACAGAACTCTGCAAGTTTTGTGCAAATTCTATGTCACTAACAAACGAATTAAGCCTATCTGAGTTTATGGCCAAAGAAAATGTTGCGTGTTTTTCGGTTGCTCTATTTCCAATATCAATTTGTGTTTTTAAACTTGCAGGTTCAGTCACCGCCCACAGTAACGGAGTAATAAAAATTGATAGAGAACTGAACGTAGCACAGAGAATTCTGATTGCGTTCAGTTGGTATACGAATTTCAAGACAATCTTCACTACCAAAGTCAACAAGGACACTTTAGTACAACTAACAGGACTTAGGTTAGTCAATACTTACATGGTTTTTCTTACTGGTTTTACACTCAGTTAGAAACCCACAAAATGATTCCTATTTTAACAGCTGCCTGTGCTAGTTTTAACCACAATGCTTTGATTATATGGATCTGGTGCCCAGATTGCCCAGATTGTCATCGAGACAGAAGAACGTGCAATTATATATGTCTGCCGTTGTGATTTTGAACCTTGTTATCCAACATTATAGCTGGATTGGCCACATCATGCGCTACGAGGGTCTCCTGCATGACTTAATAGAGGGAATGGTTGAGGAGATAAACTACAGGGGCGCCCCCGACGGCAGTACTTGGACCAGGTGTACGAAGATATGAACTGCGCCACATGTGTCGAGCTGAAGAGAGTTGCAGAAGACGGAAAATAATGGAGACCGAGATGCAAAATTTGCTGCGAACCAATCCGCAGGATTGAAACTGGAGAAGGAGATCTAGCATTCTTTGACAATATGGCTATCGGACTACACCCTACCACAGAAGCATTTGGCGTTATCCTGCTGGTCCCACCTGTAGAGGAAAGGTTCGCACAATCCATGTCCAGTTCTGATTCGGTTCAGGTTGCACCAAAGATGGTGTGGTATATGGCTGCCAGGTGGAATTGTTGAAGGATATTTTATAAGTAGAAGGATCTTAGCCACCTACATAGATGCCGATCGAAAAGTGGTTCAAATCACATCAGTGACCGTTGATAAGAGAGAAGCAGGCAGTTTTTTAATAGTACCGATTACTAATTCTGGATTGTTTTTTCCAGGTTCCTCCTTACCAACTTCATCATCTTCTCACACAGTTATCTCTTCATTGTGGACAACTTTGACAACAGGACTAATATTTTTATGTACAGCGAAACAACCATTGGTCAAATATTCCAAAATTCACCGTACGGAGTCGACACGTTCTTTTTTCTTGGGTATGATTTTTTTTTAAATGAATCTGGGTTTATTGAAATAAACAACCCAAGTACATCTTTGTACACTTCACATTAGCTTGAAAAACTTGTGTCGTGAAGTGGAGTAAGTCGGCATTGGGGATTGAACTGGCGCCCGCCAGATTAACAGGCGAGCGCGTTACCAACCAGGCTACCGACCACCTCGACTAATTGACTGCATTTTTCAAAAAGTAGTAAACCTCAACGCATATACATACAATACATACATACAGAGTCTGCGAAAAAGAATGCCCCGATTAAAGAAAGGTATATAGCTTTAAAACCATTTATGTTAAATCCGTGATTATTCCATTGTGTTTGTACTGGTTAGCCCAAGTTTTGTTTGATCACGACAGAATGCGTTAACGCATGCGCAGACTAGCTGCGAAGTCGGCAAGGCCAGCGGATGCTAACCGTCAACCGCCGTCCGGTGCAATATTGATCGTTGATTTCCTCTCATAGATTTCCAAATTTCAAGCAGTTGTAAAACTCAGACTCTTGGTCGAATACCGAGAAAATTGCACAATGAAAATGTACAAGACCACCCCCACCTTGACATTTCTCTCTTTCTCTAGCCTTGAAAACACACTACTTACTAATCTGTGCTCTAGCCATGATGTAGGATTAATAAATTCAACATTATAGGCGAGGCTGCCGCCACCGTCGCTAAGGATATGTATGGAGTAACAGTTCCTTAACATCGAGTATGATGGACCACGTATTATATTCTGTTAGAAGATTTGACAGGAGTGGTGGTCCTGTTTGATCATTATGCTATGTTGCCAACTGTTACATCACAGCTAGAGTACCTACTCTGGGAGGCGCTGATAAGACCAATATTGTAGCTGCATATGATTTAATTTTTGGTATTTTTCAGAGGTTTCTTAATGTATTACACCCTTTCAAGATCTAGAGACTTGACTGACAACGTAGAGCATACTAATTGGAGTCTCTTCAAATTGTTTCTTCGAGGTATCTTCAGGAGATTTCGCAGGTAATCTAAATGCTCTGAGTAAAAATCGTTCTCTTCAACTTAAGTATTCAAATTTTGTATGAGAATGTAAGCGCAAAGTAAGAATAACGTAAGCAGCCAAATCTATTTTAGCTTCTTGTATAAAAAGGAGACCGAATATCAAAAAAAATATATCCACTAGAGTCACTGCGTCTTACCTTAAACATTATATGAACCAAATGACAGCATTATATGTAACAAACTAGGGGAATAATCTCTTGTTTGAGTAAATGTCTCCCCACTAGAGTGACTTGCAGCATATCTTACATTTATCCATGTGTTATGTCTTAGGATGATATCTTTAGTATTATTAGCTGAGTTGTCTTACTTTTCCCTCAGCAATGTATCGCATATTCAGTTGAAACTATGGCTTATGGCATGATCCCTGCTTCTTATGAACCTAGTGACAACCTTTCTTTGATTTTAGGTTAACACCAGTTTACATGTACATTTTGTTACTGACCTACACCAACGCGGAAGTTAAGAGCAAAATATCTCCGTTCTGGACAAACGAACGAAACGATCTTCAATGTTCCAAGTTTTGGTGGACAAATGTTTTGTACATCAACAATCTGTATCCTGGAACATGGGACACCATGTGTATGTCTTGGAGTTACTACTTGGCATGCGATATGCAGTTCTTTGTCCTCACCAGCTTCGTATATTACGTTTCAAAAAAGTAAGTGAAACAATTACTAAACAACTTCCAATATGTGCTGTTATATGAGAAACTTCCGGGAACGCACACAAGGTGTCAGCACACGTCTGAGGGATTTCACAATAGACCCTACTTGTCAGCACGCCACTAGTGGCAAAAAGAGAAACTAATAACAGTAATAACTCATAGACATTTGACTGTAAAAAGCCGTAGTCAATTTAAAAAAAAACATACATCAACATTGTCGCAGATTTCACTCATTTAGTACAAAATTTCAGTTTTCTTCTCTACAAATTACAATAAGGTATTTTCATTTTCAGATATTTTAAAACTGGAGTAGCTCTGACGTTTATGTTGCTCTTTGGATCACTAATAACACTTGGAACTGTCACTTATTTCACAGAATACAGACCATAGTAAGTATACTTAGCTTCACAATCACATTTTCAGCTGCTGTCATATTCTGGTGAAATGTACAAAAGTTTTCGAAGATGCTACACACATACAGTTTCTTCGAGACAAGGACATGGCTGAAGAAGGACCAATCAGGGTTCAATGCAGTGGAAATTAGGTCGTTTAGAAGAATGTGAGGAGAGATTATGAGTGACTGTGAGAAGGATGTTGTGATGAATTTGACAGAACCAGGGACTTTGCGTAAGGATAGGGCGGTCTGGAGTCTTCTCTTCCTACCCCAAAAGGGACGCGGCGTGAGGGGATAAAATTAATCGTTCTGAACTTTATTCTCACCATCGCTTTGAGAGAGAAAAAGAACTGAAATCTCCCAAAAAGTTTTAATCTGTCTTTACTTTTAGCATAGATCACTTCTACCAAAGAGCTCCGACAGTCTACTACCCGCCATGGATGAGAATAGGACCTTATATAGTAGGAGCGCTGTACGCGTACCTCTACAGGAAATTAAACGGAAAGCTGGATATTAAAAAGGTGGGTAAAACATGTCAAATCTAAACAATAATATGCTCTCTTATAGGACAACGGTGCACTAGATATGGGATTAAGGGAATTTATGGACAATCCAAAATGTAGTTCTGGTGGTATTTGCCAGAACAGAACGCAAAACCACCCCATCCCTGTGCACACCTCTTTCTTTCCTCACTTTCGTGTAAATTCTACCTTTTAATTCGATCTTTTAGGTCATGTTGTCCTCTTTTATTATCTCAACATGACCTAACCATCTAAGCTTGTTAACTTTCATTCTAGTCACTACAGCCATCTTACAGTCACTCATCTCTCTATTAATAACCTTATTTCTTATCCTATCTCTCCACACGTTCTTCTCAACGACCTCATTTCTACTGCATCGAACTCTGATTGGTCCTTCTTCAGCCATGTCCTTGTCTCACTAGCATACATGCAGGTTGGCACTATAATAAGACAGCATTGCTTTGGTAGCCACATTGCTACTACTAACAATCGGTGTGAGTGCACCATATGTCCTAGTACCCAACAGCTTTCTTCTTTCAATGTCTCCATCACAGCGTCCATCTCTAGTAAACAAACTCCCCACTTGCTCCAGACAGTCATTACCAACCTTCATGACTATTGCTTTCTTTATGAATATTTTGTAATTACTTTCAGTATTACGTGTACCTCCTGTGGATTGCGTCTCTGCTCATCCTGTCCTATTTAGAGTTTGGCTTCACAGACAAGAACTTCAGCATGATCAAAGCGATTCTCCACACATCCTTATCCAGAACTATGTTCACTGTCGCATTTGGATGGATGATATTCGCCTGCTTGACTGGACATGGAGGTAAGAAGATAAAACAGTTTCTACTATTACGATCTCATCGTCAGATCACATATTTCTCGTCATGAATTCAGTGGCGTAACTAGCATTTGAGCCGCCCGGGGCGGAATCTGAAAATGCCGCCCCCCTCCCCCCCTCCCCCCCTCCCCCCCTCCCCCCCCTCCCCCCCCCCCTCCCCCCCCTCCCCCCCTCCCCCCCGACCACTAAAGTATCTATACAAGTACATGTGTACCCACCCAGGGGTGCCTGTAGCTTTGAAGCTAAGCGAGAGCAATTAAAATTTTAATATAGACGTGGTACAATAAGTCATATAAATAGCGCCGCAGGCGAAATTTTTTTACAAAACCAAATGAAAATTAAGGTCTTGTTGTAGTTTTGTTTCCTTTCTTTGCGTTTTACAAGGCCACTTTTAAAAGGGATATTAAAAAAAGAGCGCCGCAGGTGAAATTTTATAGACAAATAGGTGAAATATGATGAACCTGGTTATCTTTCTATAGTAGGTAGGTAACACATATGGATACAGGTATTGCATAGGGGAAGCGACCATACAAGAACTAAGGAAATTTTAGTCATAAGATATCGAAAATCTAGCTTATTTATCGTGAAATAAAAAAATTACTTAAAAGCACCTCTTATGAATTCGTATCTAACACACAGACAGGTTTTATTAGCGCCGCAGGCAAATTTTTTTAATGAAAATTGTTGTAATTTAACAGTTTTTCATAATAATTTAAGAAAATTCAGAGATATTTTTTAATTTGTGTGTTTTATCAAGATGTTTTTTTAAATGTTGTTCCATTTTGCCGCCCCCTGAAATGCGCCGCCCGGGGCGGACTGCCCCCCCCCCCCCCCTAGTTACGCAGCGTAATAATAATTCATGCAGTAGCGTAGCTTACGCTACTGCATGAATTATTATATTAATTAAAGTTAATTAGACCTTCAGGTGAAATTTTGTACAAGTTTGTAACGATTTCACAAAAAAAAGATGTGTCCTCATACTGTCGAAACATTCTCGATTCAAGAGCTTGGCACTAAGAATGACGTCACAGTCATTTCCCACGGCATTAGGGTTCAAAATCGCGTGAACATCGCGTTTTTCGCGCGCTTAAAAATAGCGTTTTTTCCATTTTTGGGGTTAATTTTGTGTCTATCAAAAAACTTTTACCGTTATTCCCTAGATTTTAATGTATATTATCAGTACAAAAAAATAAATTTACATTGCGACTTTCGGGAAACAAATATCCGTCCTTCGGAAAAAAGATCAGAGGTGTTTTTCAATTATTTTTTTGAGAAGTTTATACAAGATATAAAAAATCTTTTACGGTTACTCACTAGATAAATGTTCAATGCATCTACTTTATTTTGTTCCAAAGCATATTTAGTAACGGTTGTCGAGATATAAGGTCTCCAGTTTTTAGAAATTTTTGAAATGTCGGTATGCATACTTGTAATGAATTATTGTGACATTTAATTCCAGGTTTCTTGAACAGCATATTGTCTGCAGAGGGCTGGCGTCCATTCTCCCATTTGACTTATTCAGCTTATCTCTGTAATCCTATCATTCTGTACTCACTGATTAATGACATGGAGACGGCTACTCAATTCGAAGATGGTACTTGCGTAAGTTGTTGTCAAATTTTGTAATTCCTTACCATATTCTGTTCTTCTGGTACCACCGAAAGTTCATCTTGTCAATTTTTGTTATATTTTTATCGATACTTGACTTATGCTGTTGTTTTTTTATTGATGGATGAGGATTGACGCATTCCTGATATTGACCCATTTGTTAATTTTTTTTTTGTTGGAGATTTATTTTATCATTGTTTCTATTTTATGAATTTTTGTTGATTTTGTTTGCTTATGTTTTGTGTGTTTTGTTTGTAATGTTTTGCTTTTTGTTATTTATTCACAATTACGTTTTGTTTTTACCTTGAATTTTTGTCAACATTGGTTTGTTATTGTGATATTATAATGATTGCCTGTTTCTTTTTTTATATTGTAAAGGTGTGAACCGTATAAACTTTAATAAATAAATAAATAAATTTGTCATGGTACTGAGAATGAACATTGGAGGAAAATCCCGCGGGCTTATGGCCCTCCACATCCCCGGGTAGCTCAGGCGCATTAATAGCGACCTCTTTACCCGCACTTCCAGCAAACTATTATTAAGATGTGGGCCCAGAGTAAGCCTTAAGGGAGCCCCCCGGCAAACCCCACCCCTGAATTACGTTCCTTCAATATTCTTGTCCAAGGAGGTTACAAAATTTACACCTGAGAATGAACATTGAAGGAAAATCCCGCGGGCTTAAGGCCCTCCACGTCCCCGGGTAGCTCAGGCGCATTAATAGCGACCTCTTCACCCGCACTTCTAGCAAACTATTATTAAGATGTCGTGTCGGCCCAGAGTAAGCCTTAAGTGAGCCCCCCTGCAAACCCCACCCCTGAATTACGTTCCTTCAATATCCTTGTCCAAGGAGGTTACAAAATTTCACTTATTACTACAATATTTCAAACTATATCTATACTTATATGTAAGTCTTACGAGCTATGCTACTCTAATTACAACGTATTTTATTAATTCAATCTTACATACATATATTTGATTTTATTTTTTATATTTGAGAAAGTTTTTGAGATACCAAACACGCTTGAGTTCAGTGACTGGATCCTCTTGTTCGCTCGGTGTCTTCCGAGGCTTGAGCTGAATTTCTTTTCTAACGCCCTTTCATTCTTGAATTTCTTTTCTAACGCCCTTTCATACTTGGATTTCTCTTGGATCCCTCTCAAATGCTTTACATATTTTTTGTCTCTGGAGTAGGCCAATCCAATTTGGTACAAAATTGTATTGTCACCGAGTTTAGTCATACGTTTGAAATGTTTCAAGTCTCTAAGTAATCAGGAAGTGGTTGAAAAATCGGTTACAAGATTTGCGCACAGACAAAAATGAACAAAAAACACCACAGTGAAGTTAAGGGCTTGACACCAGGAATGACGTCAAAGTCATTTCCCACGGCATTAAGGTTCAAAATCGCGTGAACAATCGCATGATAAAATGGTAAAAATAGCGTTTTTCCATTTTTTGGGGTTAATTTTGCGTCTATCAAAAAACTTTTAGGATTATTCCCTAGATAAATGTTGAATGCATCTACCCTATTTTGTTTCAACGCATATTTAGCAACGGTTGTCGAGATATAAGGTCTCCCGTTTTCGTAAATTTTTGAAATGTCGGTATGCTCTTAAGTAAAATCTCCTATATTTTTTGATTTTCAGTTGCTGCTTGGGAACGGACTGACAGTGGTCACCTATGGATTCTCTTTGGTAATAGTCTTATTAGTGGAAATTCCTGTCGACAAGGTGCTGAACATTGTCCTTGAAGATAAACCAAGCAGGTTCCAAGTTGCCAAGGATCCCAGGGACTTGGAATTGAAGAATACAAACTCTGGACAACATTGTAAGAAAGACTGAATGATAACATAAGGACGATTAGACTAATGCCCAATCCCACCAACTTTAACCTAAGAAGGAGACCCCTAAGAAATTTCCATACAAAAACAGAGATACCCCCGTTTTCACCAACTTTTACCTAAGAAGGAGACCCCTAAGAAATTTACATACAAAAACAGAGATAATATTCTATTTATTGACACGCAGGCCTACCAACCACACCCTAATTCCATACAAAATGCAACACGCAACTCACCTATGTTAGGTGCCCAAATATCTCTGCCCAGGCTATGTGAGTTGCGTGTTGCATTTTGTATGGAATTAGGGTGTGGTTGGTAGGCCTGCGTGTCAATAAATAGAATATTATCTCTGTTTTTGTATGGAAATTTCTTAGGGTTCTCCTTCTTAGGTAAAAGTTGGTGGGATTGGGCATTAGGCTTTTAAACGAATCTCATCTTAAAAATAACTATTGTTTGACTAGAGGAATATTTTGGGGTACATTGTGAATATCTGTTATTTATAAATATATGCATATATTTTCATGTCTGTCTTTTCTTTCTTAGTGTTTTGTGTCAATTCTTTCCCAGCATCCCTGAAAATAAACAAAACATTGTCTGATGGTCTGGGTTTGATTCCTGGCCGAGACAGATGGATGGACTGGAATTGGTGAACGTTACTTAAGTGTAAAGTGATCACATTTAACCATTCTGCCGCGGCCGGGAATCGAACCCAGACCTCCAACCCGAAAAGCCGGTATTCTACCGCTATGCTACGACGGCTGGTAGTTGAGTCGAGGTGAAACGTGTATATTATCTTGTACACGGCCCTCTGATGAGATTATTTTTTGGTATTTAGTGTACGCTCCAACCATTTTTACGTTTCCCTGAAGTCTTAGATCAGGGTAGATGGCGGTAAACAGATTATGCCAATTTTATGTACTTACCTACAAGTATTCAACTACGACATGTAGAAATCCGCCCGATGGTCTCACAATAATATAAAATATAAATCCGAACTGGTCATGGCAGGTGCGCAGATTTTTCCTACAAGTGTGGATGGCGAGAGTCCCCTGAATGCGATTGCAGAGCCGACAGGCAGACCATCCAACACATAGTTACCGGGTGTGCACTCAGAGCGTACAGTGGCAATGCATCAGACTTCCTCACCCTTAGCGACGAAGCAATACAATATATAAGAAATCTAGATTTAAGAGCGTGCATACCGACATTCCAAAAATTTCTAAAAACGGGAGACCTTCTATCTCGACAACCGTTAATAAACATGCTTTGGAACAAAATAGGGTAGATGCATTGAACCTTTATCTAGGGAATAACCGTAAAAGATTTTTTTTATCTTGTATAAATTTCTCAAAAAAATAATTAAAAAACACCTCTGCACTTTTTTCCGAAAGACGGAAACTCGTTTCCCGAAAGTCCCGGAGTAAATATTTTTTTTGTACTGATAATATGCATCAAAATCTAGGGAATAACCGTAAAAGTTTTTTGATAGACGCAATATTAACCCCAGAAAATGGAAAAAAACGCTATTTTTACCATTTTATCATGCGATTGTCACGCGATTTTGAACCTTAATGCCGTGGGAAATGTCTGTGACGTCATTCCTGGTGCCATGCCCTTAAGTTTCTGACGAGCAGTTCACTCTGCGCTTTTGACATGTTTTACACTTTGACATAACGAATGTTAAATGATATAGGCGTGATGTTGGCCATACGATAAATAAAATAAATAAAACTGTGATTTTCAAAATAATCTAGTATTTTATTGTTTTGAAGCTGTTGACCCGATAATCTTGGTGGAGTAAAAAAAGCCCTCCCGACAGAACGAAAATACGTGGATAATCGGCTTAAATACAAGTCAATACAGGTGTAGCGGATTACGTGATTAGAAAAAAATATACTTATGTACTGTAATTTGTAAACATATCGAAGTTCACACTTCGCCCTACAAGTGTACATCGCCCTACAATCATGATTCATTGCAAACATGAAAATAGTCATTTTTTGTTTGATTAAGTCTACATTAAAATAAATATGTTTATACTAGTGGGTACCTACCCGTGAAAAATTCACGGAGGCTTTGTTAAATATCTTTTTGTGTAACCACTATTATTACTCCACCCTTGAAAGTTCCTCGAGTAAACACAGGAAGATCACAGTGCTCCGCCTTTTCCCCGTCTCTCCAATATCGTCATGAAAGTCGTAAAACCAGATTCATATTACTTTTTTAGTTGGCACCCACCCCTGAAAGCCACAAAACATAGGTACTTTACACGTCATATATAAGGTGGGTACTTTAAATAGCGCGATTTGCAATATTAACGTGTATAGGTACGTACCATATAGTATGTATGAGAATTCTATTTTCATTTTCTGTCACGTTGTATAAAATGGTACTTACTTGATTATTTCCACGAAAGAAATATTTCAAAACTATTTTCATTCATAATTTCATTAGCAAGTAACTTCAATTCTTTTCAAACTTTTTCAAATTTATTTACTTCTTTGAATGAGACTTCGACGAAAATTTCTAGCTACCAACGAAGGCGTCGCTGCTTTAAATTTAGATACATATTCATGGAACTTGCGAAATTTTCCAATAGGCAAGCGTTACATACCTACATGACTTGGGTAATACGAGTATTATGTAATGGAATAATATGTCCAAAAATAATAATAAACAATTTATATACAGAATGATTGTGTATTATTCTCCCAAGACCCTCATCATCATCATCATCATGTCAGCCTCCCTGCGTCCATTGTCGAACATAGGCCTCCCCCATCGATCTCCATAGCTCCCTATTCTGGGCAGACCGCATCCAACCGCCTCCCGCAACTCGCCTCACATCGTCCGACCACCGTGCTTGAGGCCTACCAACACTTCTTCTGCCTGTTCTAGGTCGCCACTCCAGAACTTTCTTTGTCCACCTAGAGTCTGTGGTTCTGGCCACATGACCAGCCCAACTCCATTTCTGACTGGAAACTCTGTGAACGACATCGACGACCTTGGTCCTCTCTCTGATCCAAACATTAGTTTTCCTGTCTCTCAGTGAAATACCCAGCATTCTCCTTTCCATGGCTCTTTGTGTCACTGATAATTTGTGTAAGATTCTTTTTGTGAACACAAAGGTTTCACAGCCATAGGTGAGCACTGGGAGAACACAGGCGTCAAATAGCTTCTTTTTCAGATAATTTGGGTACTTCGGAGATTTCAGGATAAGAAGACCCTAGAACCTATGATTTGAATCCTGCAGTTCTGTTGTAGCACTGCCACCTAAGCACTCTTTCTCTAGCCATGCTGTAGAAAGGAGAATGGGCATTTTGGCCCATCGGCGGCCATTAACGAATGCTATGTCAAATGAAAGTATACCTCCTGAGGACTAACTTTTACTATGGACGTTACGCTGTATTCCATCAGGGAAAGGTAGTATTAAGGGATGTTCCCCTTAAAGGGATATTCAAAAAAACTACTAACGTAATCCTAATTGTAAATGTTTTGTAAAGATAAATAATACAAATAAACAGTACTTTATGACCTAAACCCTAATCTTACCATTTTCACTACATCCGATCACTGTACATCACTAAAATCTTATTAACCAAACGGAAGACATTTTGTTACCAGCAGCAGAATTAAGTGGCATCATACAACATGAGTAGGAACATCATATTGCAATACGTACGTACGTGTTTTTCTAAAAGTCTTATTTTTCATATCAGGCCCAAAGAGAATGATGTGCGTATTTTTTGTGCACACAGCGTTCGCTGACTACCCCTTTATTTTTTGCCCTGCCTCCTAACTCAATGATAATATGATAAACTCTTTCGATATTTTGTTTGTGTTATATTATTGTATGTATGTTGTCTCTCACTCTGCTGTTCTTTGACCAAACCTGTAACTGAAAAAAACGAAAAACCCGCCAACAGAGCCCTTCACGACTGTCGGTCCTTGATTATTGGGGGGCTTCATCCCCCTAGCCCCCCCCCCCAAAACCATGGATTACAGTAGTATATATAGAACAAATCTAGGGATTTCAGCCCCTTAGCCCCCCCCCCAAAACGTTGAGTGACGTTTCTAACAAATTTTAGACGACGACCAAAAAAAAAAGGTCATCAGTTGATTACGGCAGGATTCCCCCCCTCGTCTGCGATCTTTCCGCCGCATAAGAACGGCTCCAAATTTTTGGCGAGGACCAAAAAAAAAAAAGGTCAACAAAAAGAAATCTCGGAAAAAAATGTTTAATCTTCAGCCCCCCCCAAAATGAAATCCTGGATCCGCCACTGTCTCAGTCGCATAGTTCTCAATAAGATATAATAATGGACTTCCAAATAATAGTGCAGAGGTGAGTCAAAGATATCAAATAATTTGAGCCTACTGTGTTAGCAAAAAATGTTTAGAACATAATATTTCTTTTAGTGTTTATTAATTAGTGTAAAGTCCGTATTTTTTATATTGTTCAATGCTTTTTGCATCGGTTGGTATTGTTACCTTTATAAAAAATAATCAATACAATCTGTTAGTAAGGAAAAGGTAAAGGGCTTATATGCACTGAGCAAAAATCGTTCTATTTTCGATTCAATTTTTTCAAATTTCTTATGAGAATGTTAGCGCTCAATATGAATAACGTAAGCGACAAAGTGAATTACTTATACCATTTTAAAAGAAACCTTGGAATAATTTAAGAATCTAAAAGAGTCAATTTGTTGAGATTTTATTTACCATTATTTTGGCTAAATTATACTTTTATATCTGAAAAATTGTACATGCAACTGTGTTACATGTACAATTACATACAAAAATGTTATTGTTTATTATATTCAATTGTTATTAATATTGTTGTTTAGTATCTGATGGCTAGGTTTGTATAAAATGCTGGGTGTTTTGTAAAAATATTCTTAAAAAGACATTCAAATGCGTAAAATGTAACACCCGCAGTTTATGGATTCGCCCTATTGCGAGCAAAAACTGTGTAACATCGCCAAATAATATTGAAACCGATTATAAAAAAATGGCGAAAATACAACGATTATAGTGCAATAGTTCATGAAAACATATGCCGATGACATCTTTCGTTAATAGTTTTTCATTTATTTGATTTCAGTGCACTGACCTATGCGCTTGTCAATTTCTTAACCGAACAGTACTCAGACTCAGCTAATACTAAAGATATCATCCTAAGACTTAACACATGGATAAATGTAAGATATGCTGCAAGTCACTCTAGTGAGACATTTATTCAAACAAGAGATTATTCCCCTAGTTTGTTACATAATATAATGCTGTCATTTGGTAGTCAGACTCAGCTAATACTAAAGATATCATCCTAATTAACACATGGATAAATGTAAGATATGCTGCAAGTCACTCTAGTGGGGAGACATTTACTCAAACAAGAGATTATTCCCCTAGTTTGTTACATATAATGCTGTCATTTGGTACTCAGACTCAGCTAATACTAAAGATATCATCAAATTTGCTTAAATTAGAGGTGATCTATTTAAGTTATTGTGTCATAGATTTACGAAACTAATGTTTTTTTATAATGTTTTGTATATCATTTGAAAGACCATAAACCAGAGAAGTCTTTTCCAGATTTCTGAATCTTTGGACAATTTTTTTCTTATCTAATATCCTCTCCAAAGTCGTAGCTCGTTTTTGAAATATATCTCTTTCTCGAAACTTTATTCCGATATTTTTTTTAACATGATTGTTTTTCAGATTGAAACTTATGATTTAAATAGACTAAACACATACTCAGGTAACAAAAAATAACGATAGAACTAAGTAGGTACCTTTACTTACGATGCTCAGGTTAAAACTTGAATAATTCGGGGTTTTTAGATAAAAAGTTACAATCTCGAATATCTCGAGAACCGTGCGACTTTGTACTAAGCTAAGTTTGGCTCAAAAGATCCTAAATGACCTCTACTATCATTCTTTAAGATATCTGTATCCATCTATCAAACACCCCGTATAGGTCGGGAGAGGACTGTCCGGGAGTGTCCGGTAATAGTTAAGCCGCTGTCTCACGACCTAGTCTGACCCATAGATATATACGATGCTAACCCTGAGCCCGAAGAACACCACACAAACCCGTAGACTCCGGGTCAAACCCGGAGAGGTAGCAGCCCAAGTTGTCGCCATATCGATTTCAGATAAATGTCCCTCCATTGTGTCTAATTAGCATAGTTTTTATATAATTAAGTGCGTATTATTTTAGTCGAAGCATTTAAATTATCGTTAATTTTGCTGTCTCAATGTCAGAATATCTATTACCATAGGCGTCTTCAGGGGGGCAGGGGGGCAGCTGCCCCCTAGAGATTGGAATAGGTATATATTTTTTCATGCTAAATGATAAAACCTCACAAAAATCACATTATTACCACACGTTTTCTCATCAAATGATAATTTTTCTAAAAATGAGTTTTAAAAAACCATCAAAATACAATTATTTCATTAAAAATTGCCTGCGGCGCTACTGTTTTCTTATATTTACGCAAAAAACATTTTTCATACATATTATTGTGCAAAATATCATACTAAAACATTTTTTTTTAAATAAAATGAATCTGGTTTTATCGAAATAAACCCAAATAAACCTCTCTACACTTCTCAGAAAGCTTGAAAAGCTTGTGTCGTGAAGTGGAGTAGGTCGGAATCGGGGATCGAACCCGCGCCCACTGGATTAACAGTCGAACGCGTTACCAAACAGGCTATATACTGACCACCTTTTCAAATAAACCAAACCATATCACGACCTTCTTCACTATGTCTCACAAAAATTTTGCACAAATGCGTTCTAAATTTTATATCAAATTTTTCAAGTTTGTTGCCCCCCCCCCCCTCCCTAGCTCCGAGGCTCGCGACGCCCATTTCAATTACCTATTCATTAAAGTTAAATTTGCCCTAAGTCAGTCTTATCCTGTTAGCGGTACAAAATACATAGTTCTAGTAAATATTCAACATTACATTATTGTTCATATCCTCCACGGTGCAATGTTTGGACAGAACCGACTACTTAATTGTATAAAAGCAATTAATTGAAAATTAGCCATAGTAACTGAATATGCGAAAAATTGCTGGAGGAAAAGTACTCAGACTCAGCTAATACTAAAGATATCATTCTAAAACTTAACACATGGATAAATGTAAGATATGCTGCAAGTCACTCTAGTGGGGAGACATTTACTCAGACAAGAGATTATTCCCCTAGTTTGTTAGATATAATGCTGTAATTTGGTTGATAAAATGTTTAAGGTTAGACGCAGTGAATCTAGTGGATATTTTGTGATATTTCAATTTCAATTTATTATCAAAGAATATGGTTCACAAAGTATGTGTATCATTAGAACATTATTTATATTATATTACTTCAAATTTAGATTTCATCCCCTTTTTATCACAAATCACAGCATTATATCTAACAAATTTTGGGAATGATCTTAAGGTTCAGTAAATTTCAGAGGCATTTTTAGAATCATTTGTCATCCAGAAAATTATGAAAATCAAATGTCTCCCCACTAGAGTGACTTGCAGCATATCTTACATTTATCCATGTGTTAAGTCTTAGTATGATATCTTTAGTATTAGCTGAGTCTGAGTACCAAATGACAGCATTATATGTAACAAACTAGGGGAATAATCTCTTGTTTGAGTAAATGTCTCCCCACTAGAGTGACTTGCAGCATATCTTACATTTATCCATGTGTTAAGTCTAAGGATGATATCTTTAGTATTAGTTGAGTCTGAGTACTTTTCCTGGTGTACTTAGTTGCTCTATCCTCTCCTAAAGAAGCCTGAAAACTTTAGCAATGATTTCTCGTGTGTGTTTTCTTGTGTTGTGTGTCTGCCTTAGTGGATATTATGGGCAGTGTTCGGTTATCAGTGACTTGGAAGCCACATCTCTGGTGTATGGAGTTTCTGCAAGAGCCAATCACTATCAGAATACTTCCAAGACAGACCAACCATTTAGTCTGTGCTACAAGGAGTTGAATGACATCGCAGTGTCATTAGCCAATCTTACGAGATGGGCCGTTCTTGGTAACAATAACATTTATTTTTATTTTTAATTGTGTCGAAAGGTGCTGGATTGGTATTAAGTATTTAATAACTCACGTGAGTTTAATTTTACCCTGGATCGAATTCTGTGACCCCATCGAAAAGGATGTGTTCTTCACTATGCAACCTAGATCCAACTATGCCGTCACGGTCATTTCCCACGGCATTAAATGGTTCAAAATCGGATGACAAAATGGTGAAAATAGCGTTTTTTTCCATTTTTGTGGTTAATTTCGCTTCATTAACAAAACTTTTACCGTAATTCCCTAGATTTTAAAGCATATTATTAGTGTAAAAAAATATTTTTTTCTTCGACTTTCGGGAAACGAGTTTTTGTTATGTCAGAAAAAATATCAGAGGTGTTTTTCACAAATTTTTTGAGAAATCTATGCAAGATGTAAAAGATCTTTTACAGTTATTCCTTAGATAAAGGTTCAATGTATCAATTCTATTTTTTCCAAAGCAAATTTTCTAACGGTTATCCAGATCTAAGGTCTCCCGTTTTAGAAAATATGGAGTATGCGTATTCTTAATATCATTATCGAAAGCGTTTTTTAGAAATATTTTCAAAAAACTAAATGAATAAAAATAATATCTTCAAAACGGTTGATTTTTGGACATACTCGTACATTCAACTAATTTTATTTTCATATTTTTTCATCCTGTATCCCCTCTCCAAATATTTGACCTGCGGAACCAATTAATCTGTAGATATAGATTTTGCTGATGAGTACAAGATGTTTCTATTTCAATTTATTTATTTTATTAAACATAATAATCAGCAGTAGGTACAATGTTTCTTTTATAAATTTACAAAATGTTTTCATTTTTATTCTCCCACTAAAGCATGGCTTGTGTGTGGGAGAAGTATTTATTTTTTATTAATGACATTTTAACAAAACAATCAATTCGTCGATTTTAGATTGATAATTAGGTGAATTGATTTTAGACGAACTTACCGCACACACATGCACACAGTCTATTTACATTTTTATTCAAACAAGCACGTCACATCGCCGGTACTCAGAAATCATCAAGTATACCGACAATGCAACAAAACCAATTCTATGTGTACATTTATAACCACATATGTATGTTGTTTCTTATGTTTTAGTGCACGACTCCAGTGGAAGACCAAGTTCCGGTCTTCAATTCAGAGGAACCTACTGGCTTGGATCTAAACGGCAATGCCTCATCCATCATTCTTCACTCAGACTCAAAGTCTCGCCGTATTTGATCACAGAAGAACTAAACTCCAAGCCCCCTTTCCCACTATCTTACTTTGTCGTGTTTGCGATTCACAATTCCAGCGTCTATCAGACGCTCGAGTGGTGGGGAGAGGTACGTCTTAAATATTGTGTAAATCTATAAATTATTTATTTATTTTATTCTTATGAAGCAAAACAGTGAGTGGCATTACAGCTATGGGCCTTTCCGCCACTCACTGTAATTACAATGAAAAGTACATCACACATTAAAATTCATTTATCCATCTCGACAACCCATCATCATGAGTACAATCGAGGCAAACTCTCTATATTGAACATGAAATATGTCCGTGCATGATGCAACCCGATTGAGCAGTCTCGTAGCTCTGCCCACAGGAGAATCAACAAGAATGTTAGTTCTACCTGATGGCGAGTAGAATAATGCATGTCTCCGTGATCTGGTGTATGCATCAGGCACGTACAAATTAATCTCGGAAAGAATTATCTATCTGTCTATATCCTCACGCCACGTCCCTTGCAGGGTAGGACAGAGCGCCAGGCAGCCCTATCCTTACACACACTCCTCGCCTCCGTCGAAAACGCGTTCATTCTTGAGGATATGGTCGACATGATCGGACCAGGCCAGTCTCGGGCGGCCGCGTTTCCTCGCACCACTTCGTTCGCTCAAATATAGGTATCTTTCTTGTCATCCTTCATTCTCTCAACATGCCCTGTACATGTTAGTTTATTCACTTTCATTCTAGTTACAACACCATTCTTGCAGTCACTCATTTCCCTAATGACATCATTCCTTAAATTCAATTAAAATAATTGATATGAAAAAATACATGTAATATTGGATCAGAACTAGACATAGAAGGTTCTACCTTCTCCTCTACAAGTGGGGCAAGCTGGACAATCCTAACTGCCCCCGTGGTGAGGTGGAGTCCATTAACCACATTATCGAAGAATTTCAGTTCACTAGGTTCAGCGGCACAATGGAAGACATTCATAACTTGTATCCTGAGGCACTTTAATACATGAGCTCTCACCATCTTAATTTCCGATTCTGGTCCCTCCAATGCCATACGATATACATACATGACATTTGCTGACAGCAATTTTCTGTTTGGTTTTCGGGAGAACCGTGTGCAGATTACACTTCTTCTTCAGAAAACACACGGTTCGCCCGAAAACCAAACAGCGATGTCAAATGTTCACCGTGAAAACCTTCAACGATTAGTGACACAGGTAAAAATTAAAAGACCATATATTTAGTTTAAAATTCACATCAATGACTTCAAATTACGTGACTAGTGTTCGAAGATTTGCACCCTCATCATCTAATGGCCTGATGATGAGGGTTCAAATCCTCGAACACTAGTCGCGAAATTTAAAGTCATCAGTGTGGATTTTAAACTAAATATACAGTCTTTTCATTTTTACCTTAAAATTGGACTTCACCAGGTCAAAAACTTAGAGATTATTAGTGACATACATACCCAATTACCCACATACAATTTTATATTGTATGTCTCCAAAATACACCGTATTGTCACAATTGGTTATTGTCACAATTTTCTCTTTTACAATATTTCAGGACTTGGTGACTATAGGCTTATGCCTTCCAGCGTCGTGTTCTGTCTCCGAGCTATCCCCTCTACTCTCAGATTATCTGTCATCATTCTCTCTGGCTTACCAAAGAATTTACAATATGGATTTAAAGTTGTATGAGGTGAAAAAAACGGAACCAGATGAGTCTTTCAAGGAAACTACTATGTATTCTGTTTACGTGTAAGTTCTTCTGATGTGCTTTTCGCTGTTGAAGGAATATTTTTTAATCATGACTGACACCTTTAAACAAAATTTAAAAATGATGACACTCTTTTGTAAAAATAACCAAACCCGGCAGCATGCGGTGACTGAATCTCCCCAATCGCTCGGTGTCTAGCTATGGCTTGGGCTGGACAAAATCTGATTTTCGATATATGATTTTTTTTCCAACGCCCTTTCATACCATGTCACATATGACCCCACACAACACTTGGATCCCCTCGAACACTTTACATGTCTTTGTCTCTGGAGAAGGCTGATCCAATGTGGTACAGAATCGTAATCTAGTTACACAATATGTGAAAGTTTCAGAGCCTAGAAACGAGTTAAAATTCGATTCATCATTGTTTTATTTTATTTCACTTTTTTTAGATATACGTGTTGTCTTATAGCATTATTGGCAATCCTTGGCACACTATATGACAATCTATTTGTGTCAAAAGATGCAAAATTAGCAGAAGTCGAAGTTAAAGCACCTCAGAGTCGAATTCACGAGGATTTGAATGGTAAGAATATGATATCTCAACAATCAAAAATACTATACCTCATCATCATCATAAGTGGCGCTAGAGCCCACTGTGAGCCTTGGCCTCCTCCAGAATTCTTTCGGTCCTGGTCGGATTCTCTTCGGTCCATCACCCGCACCTTCCAGTTCGTAACTCCAATTGCCCAGAGGTCCCTCTCCACCCCATCCACTCATCTCAGCTTAGTCCTCACATCATTTCGTCTTCCATCTGGTCGCGTGAAATAAAGTACCTAGCGAAAAATACTATACATATTGAACTATACATAACTTGCCCAAGCAAAAGGGGAAAAGGGACTTACTTGTTAAATTTATTATATTATTTTTTTACGCATGGCATGACTTTGCCAACACACTTCTCAGTATTATCAGCCAGAAGAGTCTACATATTATCATTCATGATTCACATATAAACTCATCAGCCTAATACTGGGAAAAATTCACCTATCCAGATATCACGGATATCACAGGATTAGGCTCAGATGCGCGGGGCCTAAAATACAAGCATTGTGCCTGAAATATCAGTATTTAGGAATCGTCTTAAAATATTGCAAGTATTAATAATTACCGATTTTTTTATTTTTATGTATAAATTTTCCGGTAAATCTAATTTTTTAAAATTGTTTATTTATTTATTATATTATACTATTATAATTCTTACAGGAAACACCGTCTCATTCAAAGAACATATAAATAAAGAAATTAAAAAAACAGATTCAACAAATGGAAGTGAATCAGAAAATCACTCAAATGATTTTGCTGATAATTTGAAAGATGATTTTAATAATGGGAAAGAGAAAGCAGCAAAAAGCAGTAAATTGCATGATGTGATTATGTGTTTCAGTATAGCAAAAAATAATGCTAAAATATGGAATATGAATCGCGGTAAGGATGTCCTGCTTCCGATTAACGGATGGAGGTAAGTGTGACTGCAAAATCTTATCTCGCATACATTGTAAAAGAAAATTGGGTTATTGTGACCAAATGGATGACCGCACTTTTCATGCTACAAAAAAATTGACTGGGGTATATCTTTTTTCTTAGTGTTGAGGTCCCATATGCAATGCACTGAACAAAAATCGTTCTATTATCGCTTCAACTTTTTAAAATTTTATATGAGAGTGTTAACGCGAAATAAGAATAACGTAAGCGACAATATGAATTTAAAAAGAACAGGGCCCAAATTAAAAAAAAATCAAGACATTCAAATTGTTGACCTCATATTTACCAACATTTTTGCTAAATTACACTGTAAACATCTTGCAAACTGAGCGGATAACCCATGTATCGCGCAAATTTCAGAGGTACTTTCAAAGTGGTTTTTTGTTTAGGAATTTTTAAATATTGTAATTCTGGGTCTACATTACATTGAAGGACTCCCACGGGCTTAAGGCCCTCCGCATCCCCGGGTAGCACAGGCGCATATCGCGTCCTCTTTACCCGCACTTCTTGGCAAAATCTTTTTAAGAGGTGGGCTCAGGGTTAGCCAGAAGGGAGCCCCCCGACAAACCCCACCCCTAACTTACATTCCTTCAGTGTCCTTGTCCAAGGATGGAAACATATTTACAATTATTGACAGATACATAAGTACATGAGTACAAAAAAGAAAATAAAACAGTAGAATTCTGGGTCGTTGAAGTTGTAGTCAATACTATCATGTTTACTTGTCTTCAGAATCAAAACGATCTTCTCAGTATTGGCTGAGAAAACCATGTATCGCCAAAGCCAATTTAGTGCATATCGGGCTTTAAATAATTACTATTTTCAACCAATATTAATATTTTTTATTGGCTTTCGTCATTTAGCGACGTAGATAAACGGTTCACGTGGTAAATTTAAATTATTCTGAATCATCAATATAAAAACGGCATTGTTGTGCGTCATCCACGAAATGGCAAAACACAAATGTTCGGAAAAATTAGATCAAAGTTTGAAACACTCATATCTCTTACAGACAGATTTAACCTTATTAGCCTCTAGTAGTTATTTACAAAACTACACCACTTTAGAGTGTTTTTGTTAACTGTACCACTACTCTGTACCACGAGCTCTCTCTTTCTCTAGCCTGTAGGATTAATACATACATAAAATGTTAAAGACGAGGTAGGCATCAACGTCACTAAGGAAATGTATGGAATAACACTCCCTGAACAACGAGCATGACGGACCACGTATTATATTCTGTTAGGAGATTTAACAGGAGTAGTGGTCCTATGCGATCATTATGCTATGTTGCCAACTGTTACAACACGGCTAGAGTGCCTACTCTAGGAGGCAGTGACTGTATTCATAGATTATGTCGATTTGAAACATTTTGCGTTATCTTGTTGTCGTAAAGAAATGTAGAATTGTCTAAGTAAAGTTCATATGCAAATAATCTGTTTTATTCCAGAGTTCTCAACATGTTCTATCTTATATTCTTGCACGGCTTCATGTATTCCATCGACAGGAATTCTGTAATGGGCTTCGTCCATTACCAGGACACTGAAAATCCAAATTATCTCCAACAAGCAATCATTACCAGTCACATCTCTGTGGATTCCTTCTTTTGTCTCGGGTAATAATGTCAAAATATGACCCTTTTTTCAACATCTATAACAATCTTTTACTGCAAAACCATCTGACATTGGACCAAAACCGCTAGGTTACCAGGTTTCTGGTCCAATATTAAAGAGTTCTTCATTTTTACTCGTGTATTTTAATACGAATTTTGTGATTATATTCCTTTAGTGGTTTCCTGTTGGCACGATCATTTCTAAAGAACAACGACATTCGAAATATGAAAGAAAAACCATCTCTCGGACGCTGCGTCAAGGACTGGCTCAATGGAATATGGAAAAGGTTCTTTAGGTTCGTAAAAAGGACTACTTTACTAGTTCCTACAAATTTTCAATAGATTTTTAATGGAGACCCTCATGGGTCATACTTGGGCCCGATGGTATTTAACTAAGTAAATAATTAAATCTTTTTAACAAAAAACAATCTTCAAGAGTTACAAAACAAGACAATAGCAGTGCGCTAAAGGGGGGACTTATTGCAAAAGCAATATCTTACAGTCAACCCGGCGTACATAAAATATACTGTTCTCTGTTCTAATCAAGATATTGGTTCTTCTTCTTCCTCGTCAGCCTACTCCCGTCCACTCCTGGTCGAAGGCCTCGTCCATCTGCTTCCACGCCGCTCTATCCTGGGCTCTCTGGATCCAGTTGGTACCCACGTATTATTGACCACGTAGATATTGATTAATTCGCCTAAAAGACATAATATTTTTGAACCCATTAGACTCATTAGAGGACAAGCATCTATATTCTATACCCCTCCGATTTTAATGTCAATGTAATCTTATTTTATCGCCAATATACCCTTTTTTATGTTTTTGTTTACAGTGAATTGCCAATGAATTTGTATTTCTTTTTCTAGATTGACCCCGCCATATGTCTTCACAATTCTGTTAGCAACGTACATGCATAATCTTCTATTGCCGACATCAATCATAAAAATAAGCGAGAAGCTTGATCAGAACTGTCCCAACTTTTGGTGGACCAATATTTTGTACATCAATAACATATATCCTGACATAGGGGGCAAATGTTTATCATGGAGTTACTATTTGTCCAACGATATGCAGTTTTATATCGTTGGCAGTTTCTTGCTGCACTTGGCTATTTAGTAAGTACGAATTTACATAATAAAATAAAATAAAAATAAAATAATCTTTATTGTACCAAAAAAACAATCGTACAATGGGCGGATTTATTGCCAAATGGCAATTTCTGCCAGCCAACCCATAACAGAGATTAAATTGAGATATATCTAATTATAATAAGTACCAAAAGGGTACCTTAACTTATCAATATTCAAATTAGAGAATAATCAAATTAGAGAATCGATTTTAGACAATGTCTCGGTGTCTGACTAATCCATCTAGTGTAGTCACTCGCGAAACGAGAAATGAGAAACAGTCATTGTACAAATGGGCCAGGTGTCAGAGCTCCGCGTCAATATTTCACAAGTATTCAATTGCCCTTGGCGTCACCTCATGGATCTCCCAAATATCCCCGGCACTATCTTCACGGGACAGTGCCCCACAATGTAATCGATCTGGCTGCATCAAAAAGGAATGTTCCCTCTTGTCCCGTAGTTTAGTCGCTAATTAGTGGCTATAACTGTACAAGATTTATAACATTATATTCCATATCACTGGGATGCTTTTATTACACCAAATTCTCAATAGATGGAGATAGTACTCAAAACTTGGTGCAATGTGAAATAGTTCAGAACATGCACTACTTACTTAATATTTTCTTGTTATAACAAGTAAAGTTTTTAAAGTTTAAAAGTTCTAAAGGTTTTAAACAAACAAGTTTTATAAAAGAGTCTATACAGATTGCTTAAAAGCAAATTAATATAAAATGCACATAGCATTTTAGATCTTAACTTGCCTGCTACGTTGTTCGTCATTTGAGCATTTCAACACTTTGGCTTGGCACATAACTTGCTTGTTATGTTTTCAGTCACTTGAGCATTTTAACACTTACCTTAATGTATGTTTTCAGTCGTTTGAAGACTTCAGCGGCCATAGGACTTGGCATGATCGTCACGTCTTCCATGTTTATAGGATACAATGCTTACGCAATGAATCTTTACCCATAGTAAGTATTTTAATAAAGGCACCATTTAAACAATCTTGCAACAGTACTTGCATACTACCTAGCAATTTTTTTTTCATAACTTACTACTTATTTTTCGTATCCGGAACACCATCAAACTTGTAGCCCCCAATATTCAGCCTCCCGGATAGCCCTGGCGTTCGCCAGTAGCGCATCCTAGGGCGTACTTTTCGCCCTATTTGGGGACATGAAAACAGGCGACTGTGGTCCTGTTTGGCACCACTATCACAGGTGTCTTCCTCTCTGTAAGGTTGAGGTTGCTGTAACAACGGGAGACACCTGTTCTCAGTCTATTGAATTAATATTTTCTTCATTACAGCATGCATATGATGAGCAGTACTGTGGATACCTTTTATACTCTTTCCTGGATGAGAGTCGGGCCTTATTTTATTGGAATTTACGGAGCTTACGTCCTTCGCTATCACAAGGATACATTGTTAAATACAAAGGTGAACTGTGTCTTCACATTTTTCTCTCTAAATTTTAATAACTTCTCAATGTCTTAGCACATGGGCGTGATGTGGTTTGGTGTATTTGAAAATGTACATAATAATTTGCTCAATAATATGTATGAAAAATGTTTTTTTACGAAAAGTAGAAAAAACAGCCCCGCATGCATTTTTTTAATGAAACAATTGTATTTTGATGGATTTTCACACTAATTTAAGAAAATGACATGTAATGTGAGAAACATGAGAAAATGTGCGGTAACAATGTGATTTTTTTGTATGAAAAAATATATAACTATTTCAATCTCTAGGGTGAGGCAACTGCCCTCTGCCCCCCCCCCCCTCTCCCCCCGCTGACGACGCTCATGACTCAGCACCTTGAAATTTTGCTCCGTATTTTTTTGACGATTTCTTATTCTGATTTCAGATTGTCAGATACCTTGGTTGGGCATTGACACTCCTCGGCGGTTGGTACGCTTTGTTTGCACCTCTTAATGTGGAGAACATGAACCAATGGGAGGCTGTGCTGTATACTTCAACCTACAGGCAACTGTGGGCCATTTTGACCATCTGGTTCTTTCTGACACTCATCTCTAAAAATATTTGTAAGTTAGATACAACTTTTACATCTATCGGAACTGGGGTTCCAAGATGTCCGGTTCTGGACCCGACAGTCCGGTTTTTCTTACATCTGTCCGGTTCCGTCCGACAAAGGGCTGTCCGGTTTTTTCAATCGGACCTCAACAAGTTCAACACGATCAGGCCTGTAGACTTACAAATTAATAATAAATAAATAAATAAAACTTTATTGGCCAGTAATATATGTAACAACAAAAACAAAACAAGATAATATACAGTGTGCCAAAAGGCGGACTTATTGCAAAAGCAATATCTTACAGTCAACCCAATACAAAATTACCTATTTTTTACAGAATTATTCCATTATGTTCTCACTTTTCATACTTACTAAGTACCTACATTCTTTGTGAAAACCCGAGTGTTTAAATAGGCAGCATTTTTTCTAAAAAGTAGTTCGTAAAAAAATGGGGAGGGGAGGAGAGGGCAAAAATGATAAATTGTCCGTTTTTTTGTCCAACATATCTGGCTGTGGACTGGACCTCCGACTTGCAGAAACCCACACTACTCCACTGTATCAAGTGAATTTTTTATCTTCCAGGGTCTTGGCTCTACAACTTCCTCTCACTAGACATTTGGATTCCTCTGGCCAGGCTATGCTACTGCACCTACTTATTGAATCCAATATTTGTCTATCAGGGGATCTTCAAAGCAGAAAAAGAATTACATTTCGATGACGATGCACTGGTTAGTATTAAGCCTTAAGTACGATCAGGGATACAGTTGCAAATTAAAATTACGGTCAGCGCTGGAAATATTCTCCCATGAAAATCCAGGGTTATCAAAATTTGCAGCCCTCGCCCTTCAATGGTGTCCGGTTAGTTCGTCTAAAATCAATTGGTCTAAAATGAATTACTCTAAAATCATTTCGTCTAAAATCGACGAGAATTGATCGTTTGGCAAATTGATTTTGGCCGAATTGATTTTAGACGAATTGATTTTAGGCAAATCGATTTTGGCCGAATTGATTTTAGACCAATTGATTTTAGACGAACTTACCGTAAACCAATAATGACATGGCCCTAGGCAGGGGGGAGGGTTTGGAGGTTCAAAAGTTCATCAATTCCACATTTTTTTTATTCAGTGATTTTTTTTTATGAAACAACTGCATTTTAATGGATTTTCATACCAATTTTTGAAAGTTTAGGATATGATGAGAAAATATGTGATAAATATTTTGATTTTTTGAGAGGTTGAAAAAGTAAATACCTATTCCAATCTCTAGGGGGGCAGCCCCCCCCCCCCCCATGACGACGTCCATGGTCGGGAAGCTTAACTTTGCACGGTTTCTAGAAGCGTCCCGAACTTTGTAAACATGGAATCACGAATGAATGCCAAACCTATACATAAACAAATACATAATTTGTATATTATTTACGTAGATAAATGTGTGGTAAAATCCCGGTCCCTGATTGGTTAACACCTTTTGGAGACAATAGCAAAAAATATCAACATACCCATTTTTACGGTGACCATGTGTTCGAAATTGGGAACGGTGAAACATTTGTGTGGACAAGTAATATGGAATAAATATATATAAAGAAAAAAAAATAAAGAAAAATCTTCGCATTATATTATTTTATGTACAACAAAGTGTTTGAAACAGAATATTTTGTTCGAAAAATATCGTATAACTAATGATAAAAATAAAATAAATTTTATTATATTCGTGCACCATGGTCATGGTCACACTTTTCAGGATTCGTGACTTGTACCTACGAATGTGAATTTTTACGTTTTTTTTTTTGTTCCAGGTAAATAATGGCTTAGGTCTGATGATCGTCTCTTTCCTGGCAGCATATCTCTTGGTGCTGTTTGTAGAAACTCCCGCAGACAATTTAGTGAATGTTTTTACCAAGAAAGAAACATCCAAGAACAGTAGTGTACCTGAATGTGAACAACACAAAACACATTATGTTAACGATGAACTAAAGAAAAAACAAAGATAATTAATTAATCTTTAGTCTATCAATCTATATTATACCCTCACGCCACGTCCCTTGCAGATAGAGCGCCAGACAGTCCTATCCTTACTTACACACACTCCTAGTCTCCGTCGTCACATTCATGCATGCAATCATGCACGCTCTCCTATTTCTTTTAATCAAAACGTGTCGATCCTTGAGGAACTGGTCGACATGATCGGACCAGGTCAGGTTCTTCGCTCACTCATATATATATCATTTTTGTCATCCTGTCATCTTTCATTCTCTCAACATGCCAAACCATCTTAGTTTTTTTAATTATTCTTTAGTCACAAAGCTTGGAACCGATCTTTCACATAATTTGCTAGACGACAGTCTGTCCAGAAAGAGGTGTTTATCAGTGGGGCCTTTTGGCATCAACCATCGTGGCAACACTTGTAAAATTTCAAAGGAAATGTCATTGTTGCCAGCAAACAAAATTATAGTTCACAAAAATATTCGAGACTAAAAATCTAGTGAAAACACCACAGTGAAGTTAAATAAAATCTTGTATTATTAATTCCACCCGTCTTGGCCACCGTGCGGACGTTGCCTGCAAGTGGAGATTGTATTGTTGGTAGCCCTGATTGTCGAATCTTGTCATAAGAGCTGTCAAAGGTTCGCCATATTCTCACATTATATCTTTTACAAGTAACCTACAATGCCGAAAATAGTACAGAGTAGCGCTAGAGAAATCATTTTAAAGAAAAGATAGTTTTGCGAGTTGGAAAAAGAAAAAAATACCTCAATAATCCCTTCAAGCCGCCATCACAAGTTGGAAAAACAATGTTGCCAGTTTATTCTAACAATTCGAAAATCGGCAAATTGTTTTAAACAACAGTTCAGAAATATAATTTGAAAGTAGCGAAAAAATTTAACCATATCGTATTATCACATTAAGCAACACCAAACCAATTTTGCACCAGAGGACTTCTAACAGGGAACTGTCTGTAAGCAGGTTTCTTGGCGACTGGAAGACATAGCTGAAACTCCTGAAAAATCACGCTGGGGAGGAGAGGGTTCATACTTAATTAAACATAAACTAATTCTAATTATTTAATGTAACAGGCAGATGATGACATCGTGATATTAATCCAAGAATATAATTGACATGAATATTAATACTAAAACATACAGACTACATATTATACGACATACTTATACAATTTATTATTTACTCTTAATATATGTTAAAGGCACCTATACTATTACTATCACAATATTCTGTATTGTTCAAATGATTACAGTCTGTGTAAACTTGATGCGTGAGTGCAAATATAACACTCAAAAGGTTTTTCACCAGTGTGAATACGTTTATGTTTGTTTAATTCTGACCTGCTCTTGAATATCTTCATGCAAATACTACACTCAATAAAGTTTTGAACCAGTGTGAATTCCTTTATGAGCTTTCAAATGCGAACTACGCGTGAATGTCTTTGGGCAAATATTACACTCAAAAGGTTTTTCACCAGTGTGAATTCGTTTATGTCCACGTAAACTTGATGAGTGAGTGAATGCCTTCATGCAAATATTACACTCAAAAGGTTTTTCACCAGTGTGAATTCGTTTATGCATATTTAATTCTGACCTGCTCTTGAATTTCTTCATGCAAATATTACATTCAAAAGGTTTTTCGTCAGTGTGAATTCGTTTATGTATGTTCAAATTCGAGGCTTGAGTGAATTTCTTCTCGCAAATGTTACACTCAAAAGGTTTTTCACCAGTGTGAATTAGTTTATGACTATTTAAATGTGTCGACTGAGCGAATGTCTTTATGCAAATATTACACTCAAAAGGTTTTTAACCAGTGTGAATTCGTTTATGTCCACGTAAACTTGATGAGTGAGTGAATGCCTTCATGCAAATACTACACTCAAAAGGTTTTTCGCCAGTGTGAACCCGTTTATGCTGGTTTAATTCTGATCTGCTTTTGAATGTCTTCATGCAAATATTACACTCAAAAGGTTTTTCACCAGTGTGAATTCGTTTATGTATGTTTAATTCAAACCTGTTCTTGAATGTCTTCATGCAAATACTACACTCAAAAGGTTTTAGGCCAGTGTGAACTCGTTTATGTTCTTTTAATTCTGATCTGCTCTTGAATGTCTCCATACAAATATCACATGTTAGTCTTTGTTTACACTCATTCTTCGGGACCTCTCTGGAAGGTGCAATTCTTTTGTCACATTGAGAAGATGAACTGGCCACTGAAGTTAAATAGTTTTCTCTACTAGCTCTCTCACACTCTGCTTTAATGTCAGGTTCATAGATATCAATTTCTCCATAACTAATAGCATGTCCAACATCACTCTCCTCCTCAGTAGGTTCTTGTTTCACAGTGACATTCATTATAAAGTCCTTGTTGTCTTCATCAGTTATAATATCACTCACTACACATTGTTCAGCTTCATTGTGTACACTAGCACTAACTTCCTCCATAATTATGACATGATACAGAGATTGTCCAATATGTCTAAATACAGTTATCCACAGAACACATATATTAAACTCTCAGTAGTTATCCGTCCACTGGGCACTGATAGACCAAAGATTATACGTGATAGACTAATTTATAAGGGATGATCTGAAACCAATGTCTGTTTCTTTCTCATAGTGTATTGTTACTAGCAGTTAAAGGGAGTTAGCACGAGTCAACTCATACAGGGCTTAACCGTGTTGTACGGTACAGCTACCGTACAATATCGATGTAGACGGCTGTAGTGTAGGGCTGGTCTGCTCTGCGAAGCGCCAATGCTTGTCGCCGCCTTGCGTCGGGGAACGTCTCTCTATTGCGCCTGTAGACAGCGGTGGATACACGATAAACGGGTTGTAAGGCCGCTCCGTGTCGTCCAGGATCCGTGTCGTCTCTTCTACTCGTTCAGGGGGCGCGTCTGACACACGGTAGCAGGTTGTAAGGCTGCAGCGTGTCGTCCAGAATCCGCGTCCTACTCGTCTTCTTCTTCACCCGGCAGCTCGTCTGCTTCTTCGCCCGGCGCCGTCCCAGGTACGATCTCTACCAGCCAGTGAGGAGTGTTTGCTGAGGGCACCCAAGGTCGCACCGTCAAGCGGTACTGACCTGCGACTTATACCAGACAAACACACACACACCAGTAGATAGCGATCGCTTACCACCCTTACAATAGTCACTACCCGCTAGCGGCGTGATGTGTACTAATTAAATAGCACAGCTCACTGCAGCCATTAGGTATCGCGCAACTATATGCAAGGCAGCCTGCGGTCCGTGGTGAAAGCGATGGTCAATGTTGATGAGCTGCGTAGTCCAATATCCAATCCGTGGTAGAGGCGAAGGTGATCCAAGAGAAGTCCAAGGTGAGTAGTAGAAGAGAAGGTCAGAGAGATGTAAACAGCGTTGTGGTCGGTTCAAGACTAACTTTATTTTCCGTTTGTACTGCTTATATACTATTTCTGTGTGGTAGGGGTAGCGCGCGGGTAGCGGGGAGGTACGCAGTCGTCGTACACGGCCCGTGCGCCGTGTACGCACGCCTGTTTTTGTGCTATAAATCCCTCGGTTTTTTCGCGCGCCGCCCCTAATAGCATCCGTCTCTCGTCGCAGACGGTCGACTGGCGATGCGGCCACACACATACAATTTAACACAGGAAAATAGATCATACATATTACCCTATGCACGGGCCTCCTAGCGACGGTTACGTATATTTGACGTTCTATTTATTGGTCTGTGGAGGCCCGTGCTTACAAAACTACATATTTCAATACATATCAGCATAATTATAATTCTATAGCCTACTGTACGTACTTTGAATATCGTATCTTGTAGCTGCGGGTGTTGGGGGGGAGTATCATCTGGATCCCGTTCGATACACTCCCCCCGTGAGGGTTCCCCTTACTAGTCTGAGAACGGTGATCCGTCGACGGTCTTGGCTGCAGGCCGAGTGTGGGTCCTGTGGGCTGTCTTCACTCGTGCTTGCTGCGTCTGTCCATCGGCCGCTGGAATCACCTCCTCTGCACGATGAGTCCTTCGAGTCATGTCGATACCTTCGCCTCCGGGCCATGGTTGAAGCACGCTCGCGTTCTCGTCATCGCTGCAAGTCAAGGCTGCACTTCTCCCATGGGGGCCGCCTGTGTCATGTGGGTCCTCTTCTGGGCTTACTGCGTCCGTGATGCAAAGTTCAGCCGGGCATCGTGTGTGATTCACCGCATAAATGGGTGGTGACGTCACTTGTTGTGCCAGGCTCGAATCTCTCGTCACTGCGCGTTGCTCGCTCGGTGTGTATTCGTCTGTCACCGCAACATTTAGTGAACGAAGAATACTGTACTTGGCGCGTTCTCTTCGTGCCGAGCGAGTGGTGGGTGCGTCCAGTGCGACGCGTTGATCGTCTGGTGGGCGTGTGTCTCCGGCAGCGATCATAGGTGGAGGCATCACTCCTTTCAAGGCATCACCCAGCTGGTATGTGTCTCTCACAGCAACAGTAGTTGTAGAGATCAATCCTTTCGTCTGGGTAGATGTATGCGCGCCCCTTCCGACGCTCTGTTCGCCCGGCTGTAGCACGTTTATCACCGCAACAATAGGTGAAGGCGACGTTTCCCTAGCCGGACTTCTGTTGTATGCGCCCTTCTCGACGCTCTTTTCATCTGGTTGGAGTGTGTCCCCTGCAGCAACAATAGTAGGTGGCATCACTCCTCTTAAAACATCACCCTGTCGGTATGAGTATGTGTCTCTCACCGTAACAGTAGGTGAAGAGAGCAAACTTTCGTCCCGGGTTGATGTCACTGCGCCTCTCCCGACGCTCTGTTCGCCCGGCTGCAATACGTCCCTCACCGTAACAGTAGGTGAAGGCGACGCTTTCCTAGCCGGGCTTTCGTGTACGCCCGTCTCGACGCGTTCTGCGCCCGGCTCGTGTGTGTCTATCACCGCAACTTCTGGTGTAGACATCTCTCCTTTGTCCGGGCGCGTTTCCTGTGCGTCTTCTGCGATGCGTTGTAGCCCCGGCTGGAGTGTCTGTCTCACCGCAACACTAGGTAGACAAACTCTTCTCGCCGGGCCGGATTCACTTCCGCCTTCTTCGACGCGTCGTGCGCTCGGCTGGCATGCGTTTCCCACCGCAACACTAGGTGGGGACGACGATTCTACCGCTGGGCTTGTACTCTCTTGTTTGCCCGGCTTGTGTGTCTGTCTCACCGTATCACTTAGTGAACATAACACTCTTCTCGCCGGGCCGGGTTCCGATGCGCGTTCTTCGACGCGATGCTCGCCCGGCTTGTTTGTGTCCTTCACCGCAACTTCTGGTGAGGACATCTCTCTTCTTGCCGGGCGAGTAGGGGTGACTGTGGCTGGGATATCTTCCATTGGCCCGTGCATCGTCCATCCTAACGATGTGCGCGACTGAATCATGGCAGCTCCTTCCACTTCCTTCACCTCTCTAGTTGTTAGCAGGTGTGCGTGGTCTTGCCCTATAACCAATAAGGGCTTCACCCGCACACCTGTCGTCAGTAGCCCCTTTCTGGAGCTTGCTGTAAACAATCCTGGGATGCCTAGTCTCGCGATGGTGGCGGCGTGAATTTCGTATTCGTCTTCGTCGCCTCGCACTTTCAGCTTCACCCTTCTCGATGATTCGATGTTGGATCGGTTGATTCCGATGACCTTCAACGATCTCCCGGGTCCTCGCGCCCCGATCTCGTCGGCGACGCTTTCTTCTAGGAGGGTCTTCTCGGCTGCCGAGTCCAAGAGAGCGTACACATCCCTACTCCCTGCCGGCCCGCTTACTCTGACTGGAACCATCGGTAACATCACTTGGTCGTCCTTATAGAAGGTGCAGGCGATCACGGTGTCCTCGGGTGTGACGTGAAGCGTCGCATGGTGCGGCCGGCCGCATCCTTCCACTGTACACTTCCACTTACACACATGTGACGTATGTGCGTCACTTAGACACGAAAAACATAGTCCCTTTTCTTTGGCGTAGGCCCACCGTTCACTAACACTCTTCAATGTCCAATCACGACACTTTGCACTGTTATGTCCCGTACGCGCACATATCACACAGCTCTTCACAGGCCGTCCTTTAGCCGGTGCGACCGCGGTCGGTTCAGCATGTCGGGGGGCCGTTTCAGCACTTGGCCCCTCCTCATCGTCCCGGTCGTCCGGCTCAGCATACACGGTCAGCACTGTTGCATGTTTGCGCGTCTTGGGTAGTCTCAACTTCCTGGTGAATCCCGCCTTTGTCATCGAGGAGCGCCATCCTCGATACCACTCACACAGTTGTGCGAGGGTTGGTGATCCTGGTTTGGGGGCCACTGCATTCATCCAGCCGGCGGCCTCCATCACTGTCATCTTCGCCAAGAACAGCTGCAAGATCCTGGGATTTCTCAGCAACTCTCCATCCTTCACAGGGGCGAGGGTGGCTACTGCGTTCTCAAGCAGCAACCCGAACTCGTGGACTTCGTCGAGGCTCACAGCATGATGGGTTCTCTCTGGGAATCTCTGGACCATGTCTCGGACGACGCTTTCGGCGGCATCAGCTCCTCCGAACGCCTGCTCCAGTAGGTCCATGATCTTTGATGCTGCTCCCGGCTCCGCCCAGTACAGCGTCGGTCCAACCGCCCGCTTGGCCTCCCCCCGTAGAGCGTTGAGTAGACGCACCCTGTTTTCGCCGTCGGACATCCCAAACATCTTGGTGGTGTCTGCGTAGACCAGCCGGAACGCCTGCCACTCTGCGGGGTTTCCATCAAAGGGTGGTAGGTCCTTGGTTCCCGACTGCCGCGCCAGGATAGCGTCCCTCCACCTCCGGTCAGCTATGTCTTCATTGATGTAGCCTGGCCGGTTGTTGTAGAATCTGTCGTAGCCGCCCGGTAGATCGTAGAACCTCTCGTAGGCCTCCGGACGCTCGTTGATTCTCTCGTAGCCGCCCGGACGATCGTAGTACCTCTCGAACTCGCCGGGCCGGTCATTGTTTCTCTCGTAGGCGCCATGGTTATCACGAATCCTCTCGTAGCCACCGCTGGGATGATCTGGGAACCGCCTGTAGCTCTCGTAGCGTTGGTCGTAGTCCCTCAGGCCTCTCGGTGGCTCAGCGTCCGTGATAGGCATCGTGCTTTGTCCTCTTGTAGCAGCTGCAGTGGTTGTTGTGGCGGGCTGCGTTGCATCTGCTTGCGTCGGGGCGGCATGCATAACGGCGGTATGCATTGCGGTGGCCTGCATCGTGGAGGCTTGCGTCCCGGCGGTACGCGTCGCGGCGGCGACCATGTCACTGTGGGTCTTCGCCAAGGCGTCGTACTTCAGTTGCAGCTCTGCCATCTGTTTCTGCATCTGCTTGAGGGTCTCGTCTGTGCACGTTCCACTGGTACCGGTAGTGCTCCTCCGGTCACCATCCTGGCTGCCTTGTAGGGTGACGTCTGCATCGCTGGCGCCATCCCGTTCTTCCTCGTCTCGTGCTGTACCCGATCGCAGCGACATGGGCATCTCGCGTCTTCTGGGGCAGATCCGCGGTTCGA
The DNA here is from genome assembly GCA_963576895.1 of Ceraclea dissimilis. Taxonomy (NCBI): domain Eukaryota; kingdom Metazoa; phylum Arthropoda; class Insecta; order Trichoptera; family Leptoceridae; genus Ceraclea; species Ceraclea dissimilis. The sequence continues at coordinate 9,035,545 of OY756381.1, read as the reverse complement.
AGGACCAAATGTACGGTACAGCTACCGTACAATATCGATGTAGACGGCTGTAGTGTAGGGCTGGTCTGCTCTGCGAAGCGCCAATGCTTGTCGCCGCCTTGCGTCGGGGAACGTCTCTCTATTGCGCCTGTAGACAGCGGTGGATACACGATAAACGGGTTGTAAGGCCGCTCCGTGTCGTCCAGGATCCGTGTCGTCTCTTCTACTCGTTCAGGGGGCGCGTCTGACACACGGTAGCAGGTTGTAAGGCTGCAGCGTGTCGTCCAGAATCCGCGTCCTACTCGTCTTCTTCTTCACCCGGCAGCTCGTCTGCTTCTTCGCCCGGCGCCGTCCCAGGTACGATCTCTACCAGCCAGTGAGGAGTGTTTGCTGAGGGCACCCAAGGTCGCACCGTCAAGCGGTACTGACCTGCGACTTATACCAGACAAACACACACACACCAGTAGATAGCGATCGCTTACCACCCTTACAATAGTCACTACCCGCTAGCGGCGTGATGTGTACTAATTAAATAGCACAGCTCACTGCAGCCATTAGGTATCGCGCAACTATATGCAAGGCAGCCTGCGGTCCGTGGTGAAAGCGATGGTCAATGTTGATGAGCTGCGTAGTCCAATATCCAATCCGTGGTAGAGGCGAAGGTGATCCAAGAGAAGTCCAAGGTGAGTAGTAGAAGAGAAGGTCAGAGAGATGTAAACAGCGTTGTGGTCGGTTCAAGACTAACTTTATTTTCCGTTTGTACTGCTTATATACTATTTCTGTGTGGTAGGGGTAGCGCGCGGGTAGCGGGGAGGTACGCAGTCGTCGTACACGGCCCGTGCGCCGTGTACGCACGCCTGTTTTTGTGCTATAAATCCCTCGGTTTTTTCGCGCGCCGCCCCTAATAGCATCCGTCTCTCGTCGCAGACGGTCGACTGGCGATGCGGCCACACACATACAATTTAACACAGGAAAATAGATCATACATATTACCCTATGCACGGGCCTCCTAGCGACGGTTACGTATATTTGACGTTCTATTTATTGGTCTGTGGAGGCCCGTGCTTACAAAACTACATATTTCAATACATATCAGCATAATTATAATTCTATAGCCTACTGTACGTACTTTGAATATCGTATCTTGTAGCTGCGGGTGTTGGGGGGGAGTATCATCTGGATCCCGTTCGATACACGTGTCATCTCTATAGGTAGGAAGGTAGGTACTACGTACGGTCGTACGCACACTCTGAGTACACGACACGACTAGAGTTGGCCAAAACGACGATTTTCAGAAAGCATTTTTTATACATTTAATAAAAAAGCGTATTAAAATGTAAGCTTTTTGCTTTTAAGTGCTTTTTTTAATAGCCTAAAAAAATGTGGGGTAAAAATTTGGGGGGAGGGGGGGGGGGGGCAGTGGAAGGAGCACACATTTATGAATTAAATTTGGCGTTTCTAGTATAGTGAAAATGAGGTCGTTAAGAAGAATGGTACTGAAAAAAACATCTAAAAATACGTACTAAACAATAATAACAAATAATAAAACACCAAACATTGGACTGTCTTTGATAAAATAATATTTCAATTTAAAAACGTTTGCAGTACGTTATCACGAATATTTGTAATTTGCAACTCATTTATCGAGCGACAACCTACCGCGACGAAAAACGAAAGCGCTCTTAGAAAACTTAAGAATTGAAAGAACTCATATACGTTAATAATCAGTGTTGCTGTTTTTAATATTTTTATTACTAAACTAGTATTTTCAGAGGCAAGAAAAATATATTATTTTGTTAGTATTTTCTGAAAATCTGGTATTTTAGTATTTTTGACATAATTCTATATATTTTAACATAATTCTAGTATATTTCAACATAATTCAAAAAAATATTGCAGGAAAGTTTTCGTGCACGGAAAAAATATTCGACCCCCAGCCGACATTTTTTTGTGTCAAGGTCAACAGTTTTTTAGTCATTCACCGTTTCCTAGGGACCCCCCTCCCCCCCTGTCGACAAAAATAAAATCTGGTATTTTTTTTAGTACTTTTTCGACGTCGACCTAGTATATTCTGGAGTAAAACCTGGTATTTTTGCAACCTCCTTATTCTGTCTATTTGCTGTCAACTGTCAAAAGCTGCTAGTGGTCAATTATCTTGAATTATCTTTGTATTTTATTTGTTGCTGCTCCTCGTCACCCAGTTTCTCTGTAGTTTTGTTACCAGTGAGAGTGCCTACTGTATAACTAATAGTACAAAGTGTTCTGTGATCTAATGCCGTGCAGGACAGTGTTGCCGTTTTTAGTATTTTTAATACTGAACTAGTATTTTCTGAGGCATTTTTAGGAATCTAGTATTTTCTGAAAATCTGGTATATTTTAGTATGTTTTGACCTAATTCTAGTACATTTTGGCATGTTTTTATTTGGAACACGGTTTTTTTAGTACTTTTTCGACGCCACCTAGAATTTTCTGGAAAAAAATCTAGTAGTTTTGAAAATTTTGAAACGGCAACACTGGTTGGTACTCGCAACTCGTGCATCCTCGGTGTCACTGTGGCGAGATTTGAAATGGCAAAATACCCTTAGTTCAAAAATTTACCACGCGCGGCGCTAGTAATTCTTTCATGTCTCTTACCTACTCCTATATCATGACATTGTCAGTAAATTGTTCTATCTATCTATATTCTATACCCTCACGCCACGTCCCTTGCAGGGTAGGCAGAGAGTAAATTGTTCTATTCTATATCCTCACGCCACCTCCCTTGCGGGGTAGGCAGAGGGAACGGATCGCCAGACTTTCCTATCCTGACACACACTTCAAAAGTCGCAACGTATCGACAAAGGCAAAGTTGTTGGTGCACAACGCCATCCTGGTACCAACACTGATGTATGCAAGTGAGACATGGCTGAAGAAGGATGAATCAAGTATAAATGCTGTCGAGATGAGATCATTGAGAAGAATGTGTGGAAAAACATTGAGAGATAGAATAAGGAAGGAAATGATTAGAGAGTTGAGTGAATGTAAAAAGGATGTTGTGACTAAAATGAAAGTGAACAAGTTGAGATGGTTGGGTCATGTGGAGAGAATGAACGATGAAAGAAATGATTAGAGAGTTGAGTGAATGTAAAAAGGATGTTGTGACTAAAATGAAAGTGAACAAGTTGAGATGGTTGGGTCATGTGGAGAGAATGAACGATGAAAGAAATGATTAGAGAGTTGAGTGAATGTAAAAAGGATGTTGTGACTAAAATGAAAGTGAACAAGTCGAGATGGTTGGGTCATGTGGAGAGAATGAATGATGAAAGAATAACGAAGAAAATTTATCAGGGTGAAAGAAGAGGTGTAAGGAAACGCGACCGTCCAAGAACCACATGGCTGGACCATGTTGACCAGATACTCAAGGACGGACCTGTTTTGAGTAAAAGTAATCGGAGAATATGTATGAGGAATTGCATGAATGTGATGGAAGTCCGAAGTGTGTGTCAGGATAGGAAAGTCTGGCGATCCGTTCTCTCTGCCTACCCCGCAAGGGAGGTGGCGTGAGGATATAGAATAGATAGATAGAACAATTTACTGACAATGTCATGATATAGGAGTAGGTAAGAGACATGAAAGAATTACTAGCGCCGCGCGTGGTAAATTTTTGAACTAAGGGTATTTTGCCATTTCAAATCTCGCGTCACTGTGGTGTCACCACAGGGTGTCTCTAGTCGGTAGCAAAGATTATATATACTTAAGATTGCTAACTTCACAGTACTATTTGATACAAATACGGTACACCATGGTTGTATATCTATATGAACTTACTACATTTGCTTATATCTATAGCTTGTTTTGTCACGGTGTGAGAGGGACAGACATATACGCAAGAAAGAGAGAGCGCTATACCGTGCTTCCCCCCCCCCCCCGCCGTAGGATTGCGTACGGACGGGCTCACCCCTTACCTCCCCTCCCGTAAACGGTTTATGAATCGTAAAATATTGAAATTTTCTCAACATATTCGCAATGTTTTCTTTTTCACATTGCAAATCAATTGAGAAAATTTCCAAGACTTTGTAAGAGGTAGATTTAGCAAATTAAAACAAATTATATGTTTTTTAAAATTGATTTAATAAAATAGAACAATGAATATGTACAATAATTTTGTATGATGTACGTACTATAATGTAGCCAGTCGAAACTATTGACGGAACGCCTCCTTGCGCATCACATGATGGAATCCGGAGTACGGAGGAGTGCTGCATCCACAAACAATACACTTTTTTGCAATCCACACAATATTTAATGAATTAAATTATATAAAAACGGCAAAAATGCACCAAACTGCAGTGACGGTTTGTTTAAAATATCCATAGAAAAATGAGGAAATGTCAAAATGTCATTATTTTGACAACCCCAATAGCCATAGATGAACTGAAGAGAGATTCTAAAGTATTTCTATCTCTTTTTTGTTGGTGAAAAAATATTTATTCTGTCCCTTTCTAACCCTGCCAGGTCATGGAACGAAATATGGGAAGTTTCGGTGTACGAAGTTGAAGCCACCTATATATAGTAATAAGATAAGATATAAGTACCGAACACACATACAAGCATTAATTATAGTAGTTTAATCATTATGGATGAAGCTAGTGTACATGATGAAGCTGAACAATGTGTAGTGAGTGATATTATAACCATCGACATAATATATGTACTTAATATGTAATCTCTTTGATTATAACTGATGAAGACAACAAGGACTTTATAATGAATGTCACTGTGAAACAAGAACCTACTGAGGAGGAGAGTGATGTTGGACATGCTATTAGTTATGGAGAAATTGATATCTATGAACCTGACATTAAAGCAGAGTGTGAGAGAGCTAGTAGAGAAAACAACTTAACTTCAGTGGCCAGTTCATCTTCCCAATGTGACAAAAGAATTGCACCTTCCAGAGGGGTCCCAAAGAATGAGTGTAAACAAAGACTAACATGTGATATTTGTATGGAGACATTCAAGAGCAGATCAGAATTAAACCAACATAAACGAGTTCACACTGGCGAAAAACCTTTTGAGTGTAATATTTGCAGGAAGACATTCATGTATAATTCGTCTCTGAAAGCTCATAATCTAATTCACACTGGTGAAAAACCTTTTGGGTGTAATATTTGCCTAAAGACATTTACGCGTAGTTCAAATTTGAAAGATCATAAACGAATTCACACTGGTGAAAAACCTTTTGAATGTAATGTTTGCAGGAAGATATTCACATATAGTTCGCATTTGAAAGCTCATAAACGAATTCACAGCGAAGAAAAACCTTTTGAGTGTAGTATTTGCATGAAGACATTCAAAAGCAGATCAGAACTAAACCAACATAAACGAGTTCACACATATTATGAGTGTAATATTTGCAAGAATAAATTCACTCAGGCTTCGAGTTTGTACACACACAGACAAACTCAGACTGGTGAGAAAAATCATACCAACAGGAAGGTATTTACGGAGGTGAAAAACCTTTTGAGTGTAATATTTGCAAGAAGAAATTTGGTCAAGCCTCGAGTTTGAAATTAAATAGAATCTGGTGTAGCAGTATTATTTCATGTTTTTTGTATAGCAAGTTAGTCTTAAAGGAAACATCGATTGTTTGCAATTTTCAAACAAGCACAAAGTAAAACCACAATATGTTTGCGTGTGATTAAGCTTTTTAATCCCCCCCAAGTTTTAATTTCATCACCAAAAAGTCAGGGTCTATTCCTATGAAAAGCGTAAATGTACATGGTTGGCGCAGTTGATTGAGGTGGCAGTTTCGCAAACGGGAGGTGCCAGGCTCAAACCCCAGCGCTGGTGATGTATTCCACACTTTGCGATACAGGCTTTTATCCTTTATCGCAAAGTGTGCAGGAAAGTATTTGGGTTTGTGTAAGCAACCCCTTGTGCCCTGTACGTCTAAGCTTATTAACTTTCATTCTAGTCACCACACCCATCTTAAAATCACTCATATCTCCATCAATAAATTAATACTAAATTCTGCTGATGAAGGGATGCGAGGGGTCGTGTTTGGTATCGTATTAAAGGGCATTGAAATAGAAATTCAGATCGTAAGTCATATTTTGTCCAGCTCAATCCATCGGGAGGGATCCGGTGGAACATCGTAGAACCTTCTAGAAAGTCGTGAAAGTTAAGAGAACATTGCAGAACTTTCTAGAATGTTGTCAGAACGAATGTGGTTCGGGTCGTACTGTCGATGTACTTCACCATCCAAATTTTCCGTTGCGAAGCACGGGTAACTTAGCTAGTGAGAAATAAAACAAATATGTGCATGTATTAAAAATTCATATTATGTATTTACATGTATCTCTTATATTAATGGACTAGTATAACATCCGTATGATGAACTGTCACTGGGTAAAAATTCTTCTATTATCGCTTAACATTTAAATTTTGTACGCGGGCATAATAAGATGCAAAAATTGCTGGGGGAAAAGTACTCAGACTCCGCTAATACTAAAGATATCATCCTAAGACTTAACACATGGATAAATGTAAGATATGCTGCAAGTCACTCTAGTGGGGAGACATTTACTCTCAAACAAGACATTATTCCCCTAGTTTGTTACATATAATGCTGTCATTTGGTTGATAAAATGTTTAAGGTAAAACGCAGTGATAGCGGATATTTTTTTGATATTTTAACTCCCTTTTTGTGCAATTATGTCACCCACATTATTCTTACTTTGCGCTTACCCTCTCATACAAAATTTGAAGCGATAATAGAACGATAATTCAGAGCATATCGCCGTTTAAAATTGAACAATGATAGGACATATTAAGGAACCTGTATAAAGGTGGGAAGAACTATTGAACATTGAGCCCCTTCTGTTATCTATGACAAATCTATGGTGGACGCCATTTTCATTGCAAACATATGATTGCGTGTCATGTTGGTTGTCCACAATTGCATGAATCCTGGTGATATTTCAGTGATTTTTGCGACTCATTATGTACAATCAGTGTGGAAATTACCTTTGGAATATAACTTGCGTATACTTAGCGGAAATTCGGGCGGCGGTCAATTTTTGTCTATGGCTTTATCCGTTAGGACTTCCTACATTTATACTGGTTCCCTAGGACATATGGATTAGAATCAGTGGGACTGAATCATTAGTTGTTGATCATTATCGTCAGTTAAATATTTGTCTATTTTTTCTTTATCTGGCAACATTTTCAGTTCTACGGTTTGATCGTACAGTCCGCCGTGTAGCTCCGACAGCTTGCGACATATCTGCATGTTGTCCACTACATGTTGCAGACTCCAATGCTTCATCAGCAACGCATGTTCCAGAGTGAATATTCCTTCTCGTATCCTAATGACTTTAGTGCAATGTGCGACTGTACGTAACTGCATCCCGATGTCGTGTATGAAACCGTGGAGATATTTTTCGTATTCGTTTATTGATTGTATTTCTGCAATAAAGAAACATAAAAATTACAGTACTTTAAATCAAAATATGTTAAATAAATAAATTTATTGTAAAATAATAATTTCTAAATGGCGGGTTAATCGCTATCGGCAATTTCTGCCAACCAACCACTTGTGACATTCATTTGAGATAAAAAAATACGTACATATTTAAGTGTATGAAAACGAAAGACAAAAAAAAATTAATAAATATAAGCAATAATTACAATACATATACCCGCATAAACACATACATACATACAAATAAATAGGTGGATGGGATGAAGGACAAGGAAGGAAGGAAACTTGGGATTGTCAGTTAGAAGGATTATTTATTCTTGTGAGAACATCGGATTTTCTGCGTGTTGGAGTTGAATATAACAAGTAGCTTTCCCAACAGATATACAGCAAAGGATGGACAGGTCAAGCGATCACTTTATGTCTAGGCACCGCGCCCTTGACATCTTTTTCTAGCCATGCTGTAGGATTGGCAACATCGCATAGGACCACCACTCCCGTCAAATCTCCTAACAGAATATAATACGTGGTCCATCATACTCGTTGTTAAGGAACAGTTATTCCATACATTTCCCTAGCGAAGGTGACGGCAACCTCGCCTATAATGTTTAATGTATTAATCCTACATCATGGCTAGAGAAAGAGAGAAGGTCGCGGCGGTAGCCTAGGGCAACATTCACCCAATTCGCCACATTTTACTGTGCAATTCTATAATAATTAATCGAAATGAACAAGTTGAGATGGTTGGGACATGTAGAGAGGATGATTGATGAAAGGACGACAAAGAAAATATAATTGGGTGAGAGGAGAGGTGTGAGGAAACGAGGCCCTCCGAGAACCACACGGCTAGACCATGTCGACCAGATTCTCAAGGACCGTCGTATTTTGAGCCAAAGGAATCTGAGGGTGTACGACGAATTTCATGAATGTGACAGAAGCACGAAGTGTGTTAATGTGAAAGTCTGGCGATCTGTTCCCCAAGGTGGCCAAAGAATAAAAAAAATTGTACGCTAAGTAATATTGATTAAGAACTTCACCTATAATAAAATCTGGACTTTGGAAGTGAATACACTTGACTCCGTATACTATGGGATATTTAGATGTAGCGGGCCTGAGCAGCCCTCGACATGCCAAATCATATGCGGCCTGTGAGGTCATGTCCACTCCACACATTCTGGAATAAAACAAACATTTTAAAAAATTACATTTACATGAGTACATGGTTGGCGCAGTTGGTTGAGGCGGCAGTCTCTCAAATGGGAGGTGCCAGGTTTGGACCCTGAAGCTGGCGATGTATTCCACACTTTGTGATACAGGCTTTTATTCTTTATCGCAAAGTGTGCAGGAAAGTATTTGGGTTTGTGTAAGCAACCCCTTGTGCCCTGTACGTCTAAGCTTATTAACTTTCATTCTAGTAACCACACCCATCTTAAAATCACTCATATCTCCATTAATAACCTCATTCCTTATCCCATCTCCCAATATTTTCCAACACATTCTTCTCAATGACCTCATTTCCACTGCATTGACCCCTGATTGGTCCTTCTTCAGCCATGTCCTTGTCTCACTAGCATACATGCAGGTTGGCACTATAATAAGACAGCATTGCTTTGGTAGCCACATTGCTACTACTAACAATTGGTCTGAGTGCACCATATGTCCTAGTACCCAACAGCTTTTTTCTTTCAATGTCGGCTATCATATCCGGTGTAGTAATATAAATACTTACTCATACATCTTCCTCTGATGCACGGCCTGCATGTGCGCCACTACATTATCAATCTTAGGTCTTGTGACGTGTTTGTGTTGAGCCTTCTCCACGACTTTTCCCGTGTAGAAGTAGGTGTCCGTCGCCATACCAAACTGTCCATAAACACGATAAGCACGTACGGGGCGAGATTCACGAAAGTTCCTGGTCAGAGTCGTGCCGTTATCTAAACCAAACACTGCAAATATGCAAAGAATAATTAACAAATATTTCTTGAATTCACAATTATTCTCATTTACATCCAACCCACGGAAACACTTCCACAACCAATATAGCTGTCAGTGCTTGGAATCAGTTGCCAGACTCAGTGGTACTTGCTCCCACCACCAACACCTTTAAGAATATTATTATTATTTCGTATGGCTTCTGCCAACGCTGGGCGGCAACGTCAGAAGATAAGAGAATTATGCTATCTGTTACATACAGGAGACATGTACCATACAGAGCAACATTCAGGCTTCCAAGCCATTCAAGGGCATTGTGGATATCTGCATATGGTCCAGGGAATGCTCTCAGAGGACAGTCTTCGACAATGTGCTTAAGAATAGACTAGATAATATAAACACAACTTAATAAACACAACCCGCCCCGTACGTTAACTGGGATTTGGGTCAAAACAGCCAAAGCTGCCTACCCAATAACAGAAAATAATAGGTAATTTATTTGTACTCGTAAACACCAGATTTTTAACATCTCGAGACGGGATAAGAAGTACAATACAAAAGAATGTTCTGCTCACAAAAAACTCCGCTGCTATTTTTTCCGAGGTGGCTTCCGAAGTTGGATCTGAAGTCCCTGACTTGATACCGGGGCCCCACTACCAGAGGATGGTCTGCGAGATTCTCCACAACGTCCACTCTCATGGGGAGATTAGTGTCACCCGATATTTCCACCATGGGAGCCGGAGGGCGCACTTTTAAGCCATTCAATTCTGAAAAAAAAATTGTTCGTGTGAAATATTGCATCAGAAAAAGTACTCAGACTCAGCTAATACTAAAGATATCATCCTAAGACTTAACACATGGATAAATGTAAGATATGCTGCAAGTCACTCTAGTGGGGAGACATTTACTCAAACAAGAGATTATTCCCATAGTTTGTTACATATAATGCTTTCATTTGGTACTCAGACTCAGCTAATACTAAAGATATCATCCTAAGACTTAACACATGGATAAATGTAAGATATGCTGCAAGTCACTCTAGTGGGGAGACATTTACTCAAACAAGAGATTATTCCCCTAGTTTGTTACATATGCTGTCATTTGGTACTCAGACTCAGCTAATACTAAAGATATCATCCTAAGACTTAACACATGGATAAATGTAAGATATGCTGCAAGTCACTCTAGTGGGGAGACATTTACTCAAACAAGAGATTATTCCCATAGTTTGTAACATATAATGCTTTCATTTGGTACTCAGACTCAGCTAATACTAAAGATATCATCCTAAGACTTAACACATGGATAAATGTAAGATATGCTGCAAGTCTCTCAAAAAATAAAAAAAAAAACAAACTAAACATTTGTCATTTAACTAAACTCTTTTTCTACTACTTTTTTTCGCTCGGCTGCGGGTTGCGACACAATAGTGAAATAGCACCGAAAGACCTACACATAATACAATAGCAAGAAGTGGAAAAAAGTGGGAAAGGGGTTCGCTACACTGTATTAAAACTTTTTGAGGTTATGTTTTGTTTTCACAGTTGTCAAACTTTGTTTAGTAAAAGTTCATCAACAGCACAACACACCAAGATGTAAGCATTTAATAATTAAACCTTGATATTTTCTTTCACGAACGTAACACTTAGTTTTTGAATATTATTGATTGTTAATAAATACGAGTAATAAACAAACCTTCACACAATTTTGACAGGAATTTTTTTCTCAACGATTCCACAATACACCCGGGAGGCTTGTATATGCAAACCATTCCATTCAGCGCTCTCTTTACCAGAGCAGCTTTATCAGTGACTGGCATTTTTTAATTCTTATAACAATTTAGTATTTATTTTGCAAACTACAGAATAACTGAGAACAAAATTGGATCACGCGACGCGCCAATACAAAACTCCAAAGAATGACATTGACATTTGAAAATAAAAAGCATAGAGAAAGAAAGAAATTACCATAGATTATTTTCATAATATTATTAGACCTGCGGTTCTCAACCTTTTTTGTGAGGCTCAATCAATAGCCATCAACATATTTTAAATATCGGGTTATCTGCTTTAGAGTTGCCAGAAACAATTATTACGAATCTAATTTGATTAAGGCAGTCATAGTCATAGGTTGAACTCAACCGACTCAACATCAAAATTTCCACTTTTTTTTTTGAGTCTCGATTCGATATACCAACATTTGCATTTTGTGTACTTACATATATATTTCTTGTTTCGGTCCGCTCCGGGCACATCTTGGGAAAAATATCAATAATAATACATTAAATCACGTTCGTTTCAACATAACGATTAGAATGTATAGAATTTCTAGCAATAGGGTCCTTGCATGTTTTTTTTATTTTTTTATTTTGGTATTTGGTGCATTAACTATAAATTAAGGTTTTCCGAAAATCTGAGATTTTAATTTTGTATCTTTGTGGATATATTTATAAAATAAAGTCTCATATTCGATTCTAGCACAAAAAGCAGGTTTTTGACTGGCAGCCATATTGTGACATCACGTTCCCCAATTCCTCCATACATAACTCACAAACAATCCAATTTCTGACTAAGAATTTAGTGGGGTTATGACGTAACAATCAAGTTAACCGATGAGCGCCCGTTTCAGAGCACCTGAGAAAAATGGGTCAAATTAACATTTTCAATTAATTATTATAAATTAACGGTGAATTAAAATTACATTTCGTAATTTTATTTGTGATTCTAGTAGGTAAGTAGAACTATCGATTTAATATATTTTTCGATCGATTAAAAAAAATGCAAGTACCCTATTGCTGCGGCATTTGCAGCAACTTCACTCTCCGCCATTTTCAAATGTCTCAACCACTTTTAACACAAAAAATGTGTGGGACATTATGAACACCTGACGATCAGTCTATCCTATACTCGGTCTGAGGAAAAAACTGGTTAGATTTGTAGGAGACAGAGGTTTGATGGAATAAAACACAACAAGAAATTGGTACAAATATTTCATACTATTTATTACAATTTTAATAATACATATTAATATACTTAGGATTTCAAAATAACGCAATCGATACACTACCCAACATTCACGTTCATAATTTTTGCATGGATATTACTGACAAGCGATCAAGAAGGAAATGGTATCAGTCACCGCCTCCTAGAGTAGATACTTTAGCCATGCTGTCACAGTTGGCAACATAGCATAATGATCAAACAGGACCACTACTCCTGTCAAATTTCGTAACAGAATATAATACATGGTCCATCATACTCGTTGTTAAGGGACTGTTATTCCATACATTTCTTTAGCGATGGTGATGGCAACGCTGTAAAACAAAGTGGTCTCAAATTTCTACAGCATGGCCAAGCATGGCTAGAGAAAGACTCTAGGTGGCAGTGTATCAGTCGATTTCGAGCTACAATTTTATGTGTTGGCAACAATGTCATTTCGATGATTTGAGATACCTGTACCTAAATTATTTTAGGTATTGAACTGGATTTATCTGAATTGCACAAACGGAAATACATTAGTTTTTTCCTCAACAGAGACGAGAGGGATCTTCATTCACATAATGTAGCGTTATGTGAACTCTCTCAGGGAGAAAGCAAGATGGGTGTTCCGACACTTTATACCCAGGGCAACGTTCACCCATTCCACCACATCCTGCTGTCAATTGTGTAATTTTTTTGAAGTTGTATATACTCGTATGCTACTGCTGGAAATTATTTCACATTGACCCAATATTTCAGATGCTAACGCCATCTGCTTCACTTAAGCCAGCCAAAGCCGACTCGTAAGCGTCGGAACACCCATCCCGCTTCCTCCCCAAGGGAGTTCACGTAACGCTACATTATGTGAATGAAGATGACTCTCGTCTATGTTGAGGAAAAAAAAACAGAAAAAAAAAGAAAAAGGACTGTAATGACATTTCTATTGAAATTCTACAAGTGTTGCCGCTACGGTTTCCAAAAAGCAAATTTAATTAATGTTGCCAGAATAAACAATATGCATATGATTAATTAGTGGGTTTTATTGATATTTTAATTTGTAAAAAATAAATAAAATATATTTCAGTACGGTTAAACCTCAACACACAGTAAATCAGGACCAATCGCATCATAAAAAATATTACATATCGTCGAATAAAATGTCCAAACCAATTGGATATTGAGTAATTCATATAAATCATTGCTGAAGTCCAAATTGTGAAACATATATCTATATACTGTAAATATTAATAGTGATTATTGTCAGTCTGTCTGTACCTGCAAATTAGTCTTTACAAACCATTTCTCATGTACTTTCGATTTGGTATTTCATGTGTTTTAATGTTTCAGATGTACCTAACTTACTTATTTTTGTTGTTGCTTGTATTGTACTGTATAAAACTATTGTTAACAGTGGCGGATCCAGGATACAATTTTGGTGGGGGCTGAATGTCGTCACATGGTAAAAAGTAGAGTCACTCAATGTTTTGGGGGGCACTAAGGGGCTGAAACCCCTAGATTTGTTGTATATAAAGTAATTTCACTCATGCTTTTGGGAGGGGCTTCAGCCCCCTAGCCCCCTAGCCCCCCCCTTTGGATCCGCTAGTGATTGTTAATGTTAAAGGCTTGCGCCGTAGATTAATAAATACACAAATTTGTGTCGCAGACATCACAATTTTCGTTCTAGTTTACATGTAATATCGTTGTCTTGCTTTAAATATTGCTGAAATAACGCTATATATTGCGAAATAATGTTAATCCTTCCGATTTGTACGAGTTGCCGCAATAGGGTACTTGCATTTTTTTTTATCGATCGAAAAATATATTAAATCGATAGTTCTACTTACCTACTAGAATTACAAATAAAATTATGTAATGTAATTTTAATCCACCGCTAATTTATAATAATTAATTGAAAATGTTAATTTGACCCATTTTTCTCAGGTGCTTTGAAACGAGCTCTCATCGGTTAACTTGATTCTTACGTCATAACCCCACGAAATTCATAGTCAGAAATTGGATTGTTTGTGAGTTATCTATGGAGGAATTGGGGAAAGTAACGTCACAATATGGCGGCCAGTCAAAAACGTGTTTTTGCGCTGGAATCGAATATGAGACTTTATTTTATAAATATATCCACAAAGACACGAAATCTGTAATTTTCAGAAAACCTTAATTTAATGTACCGAAAATCAAAATAAAAAAAAATCATGCAAGGACCCTACTATTGCACCTTTAGACGTGATGTCCTGACTTACTGCAAGCTGACCACATTAATTAGTTATTAAAGAGACATTTCATAAAAAAAGTAGTTGTATTTTATTATAATACAATTTGGAATGAGGTCAATGGCTCTCTCCCTTCTTCCCCGCGATCCTCTTGAAGTCCCCCATGTTGGTGGTGCTGATCGGAGACCCGTAGAACGCTAAGTGATCCACCTGGGTGACCTCGGCCCCGGTTTGATTGTCGACAAAGAACAACTGAAGATTCTGGACGTTTTGGAATTTTACGAAACGCAACGGAACCGGATTCCCCTCCAAGTCTTTTGGAGTTAAACTGAAAAAAAATTATTGAAAAACTATTAGAGATCTATTTGTTTCAGTCGTTGGACTACTGATGTATGAAAAATTGCATCGGGAAAAGTACTCAGACTCAGCTAATACTAAAGATATCATCCTAAGACATAACACATGGATAAATGTAAGATATGCTGCAAGTCACTCTAGTGGGGAGACATTTACTCAAACAAGAGATTATTCCCCTAGTTTGTTACATATAATGCTGTGATTTGGTTGATAAAATGTTTAAGGGGACTAGATCATATTGTGCAAAATATCATATTGATTATATTTTAATTATATTGTACATAGATATTTACGGTAAATAAAATTTATTTATTATTATTATTATTATTAAGGTAAGATGCAGTGACTCTAGTGAATATTTATTTGATATTCGGTCCCCTTTTTGTATAAGAGCCAAAACTGATTTAGTAGCTTACTTATATTTAGACTTACGTAATTTCTTGCACGGCCTGGTTGCTGGTCGCCTGATCAAAGTCCATTGTCCTGGGTTGGTTGATGAACAGTTTCAAGTTCTTGGGGCCCTCGGCCACGGGTGCCTTAACCTTCACGGAGTGGATCTTCACGGCCTGATTGAATGTGATGGACACAATGAGTTGCTCATCGCAGTCGCTGGCGAGGTGGCCCCCCTGAGCAGTGAGTGCGTGAGCGAGCGGATGATCGTCGCTCTCATTCAGACACTCGCACTGAGCCTTCATGATGAATGTTGACAGATCCATCTGAAACATGAGGATGCAATCACAATAAGAAATAAAACACCGTTTTATGTTAATACTCCATGCGGGAAATACAGTCTTACCATAAAGGTGCATGGGCCCAGTGCCCTGAACATCACATCATCAAAATGCCGTATATTTCCCTAGACAAGAGCACAATTTTTTTTTTTCGGATTGTTTGCTGTCGAGTTTAATTTTTTTTCCAGAGAGTGAACAATGAACGTTTTAATTATAAACTTTTTTTACTTTCCAACGGGACCCCAAATCTTTGTGTGTCCAGCATGTCCTGGTCCAGGACCCCGGCATGTCCAAAGATGGCCCTAACGGCCGCGCTTCCTCACACCTGTTCTTTCACTCATATATCCCGCTAGTGATCTTATCAGTGCTCCAAGTGTTATGTGTTTAAAAATAAATTGGACAAGTATTTGAGAGACAATTGATTGTGCAAGCTAAATATATATATTTGAGGTGGTCGGTAGCCTGGTTGGTAATGAGCTCGACTGTTAATCCAGTGGGCGCGGGTTCAATCCCCGACTTACTCCACTTCACAACACAAGCTTTTAAGCTTTCTGTGAAGTGTATACAGATGTATTTGGGTTTATTTCGAAAAACCCAGATTTATTCTATAAAAAAAAAAGATATAGGCATGTCAGGTATAAGCTGCTCGCCCACTAGCACTAATAATCTTATTATTACATCAAGCAACACCAAACTCAGTAATACCAACTTTATTACATACTAAAAAACATGAGATCATAAAATATGTACAGGTCTCTAATGTAATAAATATTTAAAAAAATAAAATTTATAAAGTCCTGGCGAACATTTAATAACAAATCATGTGCAGAATTACGGACTGTATTGGTGGCACGCAGATCAAATTTTCGAAACAAGTTTTTAATGTTTTGAAGGGTCAATTTTGGTTTATCAAAAAACTATTTTAGCAAAATGAAAGACTGAATATTTACATAGTTGAAAATCCACAAAATTGACTTTAGATTACGTGACTGGTGTTCGAGGATTTGCACCCTCATCATCAGGCGATTGTGAATAAAGTTTTTAGTTAAAAAGAAAAAAACTTTATTCACAATCGTCTGATCAAATCTTCGAACACTAGTCACGTAATCTAAAGTCATTTTTGTGGATTCTAAACTAATTTTTTAATCTTTTATTTTACCTTAAAAATGGACTTCCACCTTGTACTGACGGTCAAAAACATATATTTTTTAGTGATTTGGTAAATTTTAATGTATATTATTACTACGAGAAATAATTTGTTCTCTGCGACATTCGCGAAGGGAGTGAAAACTGGGTTATTTTTCTGTCAGCCCCTCTACAATTAGCACTACATTCTAAACTGTCTCATACATCCTTTGATGTATCTTTCTCTGCATCTATCTTTACATCTTTCTCTACTGGCTGTGGTACTATTTCTACAGGGTGGAAAATTACTTCCACCGGCTGAAAAACTATTAACACTGGATGCGAAATCGTTTCTTTTGATTCTATAGGTTCGTCCTCCAATGGAGGTAAAACATTTCCTCTTCCGTCAGTGAATTTCTCATCGCCGTCTTTCAATTTCTTCTCGCTTTCCTCGTCAACCGATTCAGTTACTTTAACTTCACCTCGTCTACCACAACTTTGCTTAATTCTCATCCAAAATCTTCTCAAACATCTTCTGACACGCATCTTCACACTCTAAAACATTCGGAAAACAGTTTGGCATCAGTCTAGGACTACGATTCGACGAAATAAAAAATTCACAACACTACTATTGGGCCGAAGAAAAATTTTAGACGAGCGCCACAAGTGGAATCACAGCAATGACCCTGTTTGCGACTGCGGTGATGCGGTCCAGACTAAGGGACCTATATAAATGTGGGAAGAACTATTGAACATCGAGTCCCTTCTATTATCTATGACAAATCTATGGTGGACGGCACGGGAAATCCTGATGTTGTCTGATCTGATGATATTTACTTGATGACTATTTTTGCCCTTACCCACGCAACACATACTGAGTAAAATACAGGATTCATCAAATACATACAATAATAGCTCAAGATTCACTGGACAGATCACATCACAAACAGCGAGGTGTTGAGTAAGGCCGGAGAGGCAAATCTTGAATAAGATTGCCCAACAGAGAGCGCGATGGATAGACCATAACATCAGGCACCCCGGCCTGCTCATCACCACAGCAGAAGGAAAGGTAGAGGGCAGTAATGTGAGAGGTCGCCCAAGAAGCAGTTATGTGGACCAGATTATTGAGAGCGTGCACTGTAGCACCTACACGGAAGTGAAGAGATTGGCGAGTTACAGGACGGTGTGGAAAGAAAGAACGAAAATACTTGGTTCAAACCAATCTGCAAGATTGTAGTCACATCATCATCAGCACACAATAATCTTTCCTTGAAGGGTACATATATACACAGATATCAGGAAATCGGGAGTGGGTAGGGGCTGAAAATAGGTCGACGTGTAAAGATAAAAATACTCACATGTCCTGCAACGGATTCATCATCCTCTCCTTCGTCCCCGGTCCCGTAATGCTGTCGCACTTTATTCTCCAGCGTGTTGGGGTCCGCACCTTGCAGCTGATCGATCTTTGTCTGGAAATATCATAAAACAACTTTAAAGCAGGTTTCGCCAAAATCTTATATTTATTATAAAGATCGGATATATATTTAAAATCCAATTTATATCAATAGAAAACCTACTTTTTGAAATAAGGTTGCTTATTTTACAAATTTTAATGTACAGGATGGTGTTATATGAGTATACAACAGACGACAATCATTTACACAAGGCACACATCTGAAAAAATACGAAAAATCTTAATAAAGGTTTTGCGGGGTGACTGGTATTCAAACCTGCGACCCCTAAATTCTTCGGGATACCAACTTCGCTACTTGATTCCATACACTCTAGAGTTTACACAATGTGTGCCTTGTGTAAATGATTGTCTCTTCATATAACAATGCATGAAAATCCAGGATTTGAGCAAAAAACTTGGACAAATTAAAATATTTGCTATCAATTAATAATAAAAATCACTTGATGCATCGGCGAACCCTGTTCTTGACAAACTGTATATCTCCCATCTTAGTAAGTTCCATCTTAATATTTAAAGGAATGTACAATGAATGGAATACCTTGCTTATACGTTAATAAATAAACAATGAAAAAATTGGACATAGCTACCTTCTTTCTGTAAAATATAAATGTGGGCATAGCGGAGACTCCCTGAGCCGCTGCGGTCTCGGCACACTTGTCCACGTCCACCTTGAGGAACAGGGCCCGGGGGAACTTGGCGGGGAGCTGCTCGAAGAACGGAGCGATGCGCTGACATGGCGGACACCTAGACGGTTAATCGTAAAAGTTGTCAATGAGGCAAATACGTAAAGTGTTCCCTGAAGATTTTCATCACATTAAATTTACACAATTTAACCCTAAATGCCACAGATAAAAAGAGTCCTCGAAATGATAACCAACTGGAGAGAGTTCAGAGAAGGGCAACAAAGATACCACGGACCATCCGAGACTTGAGTTATGAGGAGAGGCTCACCAGACTGGGACTCACAACACTTAAAGCCAGGCGATCTAGAGGTGACCTTATCGAGACGTATAAGATTATGAATGGCTACTATGATGTTCCCGATATCGGCTCCATTTATACTCTGAATACTAATACCCATTTGAGAGGACATTCAATGAAGCTCACCAAGGAGCGGTTTCACAGTAATCCGAGAAAGAACTTTATTTGCAATAGACAGGTGAATATGTGGAACCGTTTGCCCGAAAGTGTAATACAAGCACCATCAGTGAACGCTTTCAAGAACAGATTGGATGACTTTCTCAGAACGACAGATGGCACAGGCATTGATTTGGGCCCATCAGCCTAGGCTGCTTGCCCAAAATTAATAATAATAATAATAACATCAACCATACTCCGGCCCCACCCACAGTCGAGCAACGAAGTGACAGAAAAAATTACAGAATACACAAGGTGGTCGGTAGCCTGGTTGGTAACACGCTCAACTGTTAATCTGGTGGGCTCGGGTTAAATCCCTGATGCAGACTTACTCGACTTCACGACACAAGCTTTTAAAGCTTACAGTAAAGTGTACAAATATGGGTTGGGATTTATTTCGACAAACTCAGATTTATTTTAAAAATTCTCTTGGCTAGATGTTTTTATTGTTCACTTCTTTGCTCGGTTGCGGGTGGAGCCGCAACAGCGGAAGAGTACTGAAAAATCTAGTGAGAAAGCAACATTTCACGTGGAATACTAGAGTGGTCGTCCTAAATTGTATTAGTAGGTCGTTTCTTTTGTTTAAAAACTAACAGTTTTTCAATCAAGTGTTTAAATTTCCCATATCTCTTGTATTGGAAACGTCTACTGTATCAATGAACAAGATTATTCTAGATGTACTTTAGAAAATGTTAACATGACAAACAAATCATGACTAAGGTGCAAGGATGAATTGCACAAATTTACAATTCAAAATATTACAACAAATAGTACTAAAAAATGCTATTTAAAGCATTCACATAACAAATACAACTAACAAGATCAATCTAGGATTCTTATTGTAGATATATATTTAGTAAAATATGGGAAAATGGGGGAAATATAAACAGTAGACAAAGCGTATAGGTTATGTTAAATTTACCAAGTTGCTGTAAAGTCCACGACGACTAATTTTGTACCGGCGCTGGTCATTTCACTTTGAAAGTGTCCCTCATTATTTATCACTGTCGCTAAACCCATTTTGAATTATTTTAATTATGTTTTAATTAAATAGGTTACGAATTAAAAGAGAAAACACAAAACTGCTAACGAAACAATGCCAAAGATAAATTTGATGACAGAATTTTTTCCATAAGAAATGTCAAACAGAAATTTTCTATGGAAATATGGATGAAGAATAAAGGAAGCGAATATGATTTGTTTTCTTAGGTATACAAAACTATACCTACTGCTATTAATTGTCTAATAAAAATAAATGTTTTAGTTTCATTTAGTTTTTCATAAAAGGAATCTCATAAATTAATACGAATTTGTAAATATTTGCCTCATATTTTCTCGTTAACGTGATATCCTTTGCGTGTTGCATCCATGGATCATAGATGAAAAATTTAATGTCATCTAAAAAAAAACCTAACCTATTTTTGTTGTCAAACTTTACGCTGTGAAAGAGTGTGAAAGTGCCGCTACGATATTTATCGCGATGTTTCATTTCGTTGGTATATAATTTGAATTAGATACATCTCTTATTATGTCGGCGGTCACTCCTGAAAAGCATCCATTAAAGCGTAAGGCTGTGGATGCTCTGGAAGACAGTCCCAGCGGAAAACGTAGGGAAATAGCGAATGAAAGCGCTGCAGTAGCCGGGAAATCAAGGAATTTAGATGTTATTGATAAGGAGAAGTCCCCTGTCAAGAGAAAGGCTCAGGATATCAGCGATGAAGCTACTCCAGCCAAGAGAAAACCAGTGAACATTGTACATTCAGCAGGTTAGTTTTTGCTTAGAGATTGATTGGTTCTGTCCTTTATAATATCAATAAGTTTGTATCTGTATAAACCCAAATACTTTACTGCAGAGTTCACTATAAGCTAATAGTTTGTGCCAGGAAATGCATCATACATAATCAGCATGCTGATTTGTAAGATCCATTTTTTAAGTATTGTACAGTCTGTCGATAAAGATAATTTACGATGAGAGTGCTACATGTAGCTTTCTGGCAACACTTGCAGAATTTCAATAGAAATGTCATTATTGCCAGCAAACAAAATTGTAGTTTATGATTAATCCATCTCTTTACTTGTTGTTTATAACACTTCCATTTAATTACTTTGCAGGAGCCCCGACACACAGGCTATGCCCCTATCTGGACACAATCAACAGACAGTATTTAGACTTTGATTTTGAGAAGCTGTGTTCCGTTTCTCTCACCAGAATCAACGTCTATGCGTGTCTCGTCTGCGGGAAATACTTTCAGGTAAGAACACCATTGACAATAGCTTTCTAGATTTTCACGGTCCTTGTTTGTGTAGGTTGTCAAGCCCTGGATTTTCATGCATTGTTATATGAGTAGACAATCATTTACACAAGACACACATTGTGTAAACTCTAGAAGAGTGTATGAAATCAAGTAGCGAAGTTAGTATCCCGAAGAATTTAGGGGTCGCGGGTTCAAATACTAATTGTCCCACAAACCTTTATTGATTTTTCATCTTTTTTCAGATGTGTGCCTTGTGTAAATGATTGTCATCTGTTGTATACTCATATAACACCATCCTGTACATTAAAATTCGTAAAATAAGATATTTATAAGACATATTTCAAAAAGTTTTACGACTCGGGGTTGAACGATGAAATGTAAATAAAAATAGTGAAATGTCTAGTATTGATATTGTTTTGTTGTTTTCCAGGGACGTGGCACCAACACGCACGCATACACTCACTCAGTCTCGGAAAGTCATCACGTATTCCTGAATCTACACACTCTCAAGTTCTACTGCCTGCCTGATAACTACGAAGTCATCGGTGAGTCAACGTTGATCTTATACTGACAATAGGTTTTACTTTACGATTACGTAGGATTGTAAACAGTTAAAAGAATAAAATTACATAATTATGATATGAAATCAGGTAACAACCATCAATATCTATAGGGGAATAAAACAATAAGTGAAGTGTAAACAATACTAAGTGAAGTGTAACTTGTATCAGCGTGCATTATGCAGGTAGTATTATACAAGTAAATAAACTGTTCACTCTATGTCCCTGCACATCTCTTAGTCCCAGGTACCTAGAGCATTGAATCTCCTGATTTATAGTGATCACATTAAACCAGTTGACGATCGGTCATAAGCCCGATGGAAAGTCTATCCTTCGCTGTGTATCCGTTGAGATGACTGATTGATACTTGACTAATATTTTTTATCTATCTAATTGTACCCTCATGCCGCGTCCCTTCCAGAGTAGGCTGAGAGAACAGAGCGCCAGACAGCCCTATCCGTACACGCACTCCTAGCCCCCGTCACATTCATATGCATGCAGTCATACACGCTCTCCGATTACTCTTACTCAAAAGTATCCATTCTTGAGGATCTGGTCGACATGATCAGACCAGGTCAGTCTCGGGTGGCTGCGCTTCCTCACGCACCTCTTCGCTCACTCAAATATATCTTCATTCTCTCAACATGCCCTGTACATCTTAGTTTATTCACTTTCATTCTCGTCACAGCACCAGTCTTGCACTCACTCATTTCCCTAATAATAATATATTTTTATGCACGCATTTCAGATTCTTCGTTGGACGATATAAAGTACGTAGTGAATCCCACATTCACACCCCCGCAGATTGTGTCTCTAGACACTAACACTAAGATGTCCAGAGCAATAGATGGCACAATGTACATGCCGGGGATTGTAGGACTTAACAACATAAAGGCTAACGACTATTGCAATGTAGTCTTACAGGTGACAAACATACGTATTTAGATTATTAGAACATCCGAAAAATTGTGTCGGTAAAAGTAAGATGTCAAGTCACTCTAGTGGGGAGACATTTGATTACTGTAAATATGTTTTCATCCTTGGACAAGGACACTGAAGGAATGTAAGCTAGGGGTGGGGTTTGTCGGGGGGCTCCCTTCTGACTAACCCTGAGCCCACCTCTTAAAAATATTTTGTCAAGAAGTGCGGGTAAAGAGGACGCTATATGCGCCTGTGCTACCCGGGGATGCGGAGGGCCTTAAGCCCGTGGGAGTCCTTCAATGATACTGTAAATTTTCTCCATAAAAAAATCCAAAGCTATCTCTGAAATTTGCTGAAACTTGAGATTATTCCCCTAGTTTGTTACATATAATGCTGTAATTTGGTTGATGAAATGTTTAAGGTAAGACGCAGTGACTCTAGTGGATGTTTTTTTTATATTCGGTCCCCTTTTTATACAAAAGTTATTAGTTATTCTTACTTATTTTCTGCTTACATTTTTATTTCGTGCAGTACATGTTAATGACCTATTATTTCTAATGTTTCAGTGTTTGAGTCACGTTCATCCCTTGCGTAATTACTTTCTCCGCGAGGAGAGCTACGCCTCTGTGTCCCGCCCCCCCGGCGACTCGTCCTTCCTTCTGGTGCAGCGCTTCGGGGAGCTGCTCAGGAAGCTGTGGAACCCTCGAGCGTTCAAGGCTCACGTGTCTCCCCACGAGATGCTCCAAGCCGTCGTCCTCTGGTCCCGGAAGAAGTTTCAGTTTATTCAACAGAGTGAGTTTACAATTCCATCCAAAACAATAAAACACAATCGACTGAGGAATGTTTGGAGTTTGGTTGTGACATGTAGAGAGAATGAATGATGAAACGATAACAAAAAAAAATTACCTGAGAGAAAGAAGAAGTGTAAGGAAGTGCGGCCATCCAAGAACTGCTCAGCTTGACCATGTAGACCAAATTCTCGAGGATGGATGTGTTTTGAGTAAAGGGAATTGTAGAGTGTGTATGATGAATTGCATGAATGTGACGGATGCAAGAAGTGTGTGTAAGGATAGGAAAGGCTGGCAACCTGTTCTCTCTGCCTACCACGGAAGGGACACAGTCTGAAAGAGCACAATAGTTATGCTACTCCAGTATCTAGCAGGCTTTTAAACCGTAGTTTATTTAATGTTTTTGTTTGTTGTCAGGTGATCCCGTTGATTTCCTGAGTTGGTTCCTGAACTCCCTACACATGGCACTAAACGGCACTAAGAAACCAAACAGCTCCATCATTTACAAATCTTTCTTGGGCCAGATGAACATATACACCAGGTAAGTCTGAATTCACTTAATATTATAGGATGTCATGGTAGCTGGATTATCCGGGCTGTATGGCCGTGGTCTATATCCGTCCAAGAACCACATGGCTAAACCATGTAGACCAGATTTGCAAGAATGAGCATGTTGTGAGTAAAAGGAATCGTAGAGTGTGTATGAGGAATTGCATGAATGTGACGGAAGCCCGGCCTGTCTGGAGATCAGTTCTCTCTGCCTACCTTGCAAGGGATGCGGCGTGAGGGAATAGAATAGGTATATTAAATTATTAATATGAGGTTATCAGCCAGGCAGCTATGGTGATATATCTGATCTCACAACAGTATTCACTCATTCAGTCTGTCAAGTCCATTGTTTAAATACATTAACACTTTCCGCCACAACCAACTCTGGCGGCAGACCATTCCTTCCATCCACTACTCTATTGGATAAGAAATGCTTCCAGGTATTCTGCTTGATACTGTGTTTGTTCAATGTTTTTTTCTCTCCCCCCAGGAAGCTCCCCCCCACGGACGAGGAGCCCAACAAGGTCAACATGAGCAGCGAGGAGTACAAGGAGGTCATCACCACCTCCCCCTTCCTCTACCTCACCTGCGACCTCCCCCCCACCCCGCTCTTCATTGATGAGTTCAGAGAGAACATCATCCCACAGGTAATAACTAATTTTGTAATCTTTTATTTAAGGTACTATATGCTGTCATTCAGCTTCGGCGCCCTGAATTCTTCTCAGCCCATACTGAGAGAATCGTCTTGAAACTGAAGACAGTCATAGATGAAAGTATGGACTACAGATTGCCAGTTTTAGAAATACAATATTTGGAATTCCTTGAATAAAAATATATTCTGAAAGTACCCCTGAAATTTACGGGATCTGAGGATTTTCCGTTCAGTTTTGCAGATATAAAAGTATAATTTAGTCAAGATACCTACTGGTAATTATAAGTTTAACAAATTAAGTAAAAAATTGGTAGCAATCTCAATTATTAGAAACTCGTGGTTTGGGCATGTGGAGAGAATGTCTGTGGATAGAATGATGAAGAAAACATTTAAGTCTGAAAAGGAAGATGTGTGGAAATATGGCCATCTGGGAGTCACCCTTACTTAAGGACAGACATGTTTTGAGTGAAAGAAATCACAAAGCATTATGAACATGGTGGAAGTGATAACATATGTTAGGATAGAAGGGTGTAGCGTTCTGTCCTCTCTGCCTACCCAGCAAGGGATACTCCTGAATAAATAGAATAACGGTGTATCAGGTGTGGGTTTGATTCCCGGCTGCAGTGGATGGTTGGACTGGAATTTGGGAATGTTACTTGAGTGTAAAGTGATCACATTGAACCAGCTGACGACTGATCAGTCATAAGCCTTCGCTAAAATTCATCCTTTGCTGTATATCTGTTGAGATAACTTAGTTATTATTATTGTTCCAGGTAAACTTGTATCAACTCTTGACGAAATTCAACGGTCAGACAACCAAAGAATACAAAACATACAAAGACAACTTCCTGAAGAGGTTTGAGATCACTCGCCTGCCCCCCTACCTCATCCTATACATCAAGAGGTTCACAAAGAATACATTCTTTGTGGAGAAGAATCCCACTGTAGTCAACTTCCCTGTCAAGTAAGTAAAGGGTTATTCATGCAAGACTTACCAATTCTCACAATATTGCATGTATTAAATATCTTCTTCTTGTTCTTAATATAGGCCTTGTGGCCTGTTATGAAGATGGATTTGCCTCCCGCGATGTCCACTCCCGGGCTGTCGGGAGTCGACATCCAGGATTATTAAATATAATTTATCTAAATTATTGATTAGCTAATCTCGATGTTTTTGACCGTCAGTACACGGTGGAAATCCATTTTTAATCTACAAACGAAAAACTAAATATTTAGATTTAAATCCACAAAAAATGACTTTAGTTTTCGCAGCTGGTATTGAAGGATTTGCACCCTCATCATCAGGCGATTGTAAATAAAGTAAACAGGAATATAGAGACAGTGATTATTTATAAGAATTGAAATAATATATTGGGAGAAGCCCGTAATTAAAAAATGTAAGAATGTAGATTTAAATAAAGTTTAGTAAACAAAAAAATAACTACAGTGATGTATAACTATCACAAAAGAGTGCCGTGTGGACGGACTTTTTCTGGCTAAACTTTCTCCAGCATTTGCCTCTAAGCGATGTAATATAGAAAAGTGAAATTTTCCTAGAAATGCATCGTTTAGGAGTTATTAATGAAAACCTGAAAAAAGTTCATTTCACGATGGCGTGTCGCATTTTTTACTCAACGACGGCTGAGTCCACGACTGCGTGGCGCTCATAATACATACACGCAATCTCTCCTCCGATTTTGTTTTTTTCATTTTCTGTTGTGTTGTTCATTTTGTATTTTTATTATAGGAATATAGATTTTGGCGACTTCCTCACGCCAGAAGTGCGAGCCCAGCACAACGGCAAGACTGTGTATGATCTCGTGGGGAACATTGTGCACGATGGCACACCGGATAAGGGCACTTACAGGGCGCACGTATTACATCAGCCGACACAACAATGGTTCGTAATAAACATACATATTTTATTAATGTAGATATGGAATAATTTGATGTGAATGTACTAGCATATTATATTAATTAATTATACGATAGTGGAGCAATTTTTTGTACATTATTGAGGGCTTATATGCACTGAGCAAGATAATTATATTTTAGCTTTAACTTTTTCAAATTTTGTATGAGAATGTTAGCGATCAATAAGAATAACGTAAGCGACAAACTGAATTATACCTTTTTAAAAGAAAGTTGGGAAGGAATTTAAAAATCTATAATGGCAGATTTGTTAAGATTATAATTACCAGTATTTTGGCTAAATTATACTTTCATATCTGAAAAATTGAACGGAAAATCTTCAGATCTCGTAAATTTTAGGGGTGCTATTGGCACACTTTTTTATTCAAGAAATTTCCAAATCCTGTAATTCTAGAACAGCCAATCTGTAGTCCATACTTTCATCTATCACTGTCTTCAATTCAGGGCGCCGAAGCCTATTGACAGCATATAGGGCCTTAACTTAAGGCCCTAGGGAAAATTTTAACACGTTTTTTTTTTAGAAATTAATTTATGCGTATTTGTTATTTCAGGTATGAGCTGCAAGATCTGCACGTAACGAGTATCCTTCCTCAAATGATTACGTTGACTGAGGCGTACATACAAATATACGAACTGAAGAAAGACTAAATTGTCGTTGCATCATTCAATTATGTATACCTATGGGTTTTTTCCTTCTAATCACTTTTTGTGGCTCGGTCGAGAGTTGAGATTTGATAAGGGAAATGAGATGAATTATCCGTTTACATGATAAAATCACACGGGAAAAAACATTGCCAGGAAAAACTCTGACATGCAAAGGTATCGAATAAACCGAGTATATCGAGGTGGTCGGTAGCCTGATTGGTAACGCGCTCGACTGTTAATCCAGTGGGCGCGGGTTCAATCCCCGACTTACTCCACTTCACAACACAAGCTTTTGAGCTTTCTGTGAAAGATGTATTTAGGTTTATTTCAATAAACCCAGATTCATTAAAAAAAAAAAAAAATCGAATAGGTATTTCACACATTAAGCAATTGATTTTGATGATGCCACATATGCAGTATTTAATTACTCATTTTTACCTATCATTTGAGTTACATTTCGTTCATTCTCCTTTAAATATAAAATATCAATTATAGTGTTTTGTTAATCATTAATACATTTTGAATAAAAATCTGAGATTTGTCCGTGAGCTTTTTCCCGTGAAATATTTCCCTGTGTGATTTTTTCCTGAATTATCCAACTTTTGTGTTGAATTTTATTTTACATCAGATTAAAACAATATTAGTAAAAACAGGTGGATGCACATATTTGAGCCAGGGAATTTAGATGAAAATTGTGTAAAAATTGTGATGTTTTATAAACTGTAGAATAATGATGTTATCTTATTAAGAAATAAACAATTTTTAAAAGGATTGATTTTGTTTTTCTATTTGATATCATCTGTTATCCAACCTCAAGAAAAGACAACTGAATGTCAAAGAATTGCTGGGAGAAAAGTACTCAGACTCAGCTAATACTAAAGATGGCGATGTATTCCACACTTTGCGATACAGGCTTTTAGTCTAGTGCAGTATTTCCCACACTATGAGTCGCGACCAGTGTTGCCATATATACAGATTTATCTGTATTTATACAGATTTTAGGCAACGGGAACAGAGAAATACAGATAACAAATTTTACTCTGTTTTATACAGATTTTTGGGATTTTGGAAATTTTCCATGATAAATCAGAAGGATAAAGTAAAAAATGAAGAGATTCGATTACATTTGTCATTTGATAATATGTAAATAGATGAAAATCTCATTTGTAGAATAAGTAAAAATATGTACAAAAAGAAATTAGTATATTTTATGTAAGCACGAGTACTGTTATTTTCACAAAAAGGTTAGTTTTTAAATAAACTACCATATTTTGTTTGTTTTAAAATTTAATTCATACAGATTTTTTGCCTTTTTATGCCTGTTTATACAGATTTTGGCTTATTATAACCTCATACAGATTTATACAGATTTCTAGACTTTGAAATACAGATTCGTATTTTAAAAGTGTGGCAACACTGGTCGCGACCCACCAGTGGGCCGCGAGCATGGATCTATAATACTATTCTAGTAAACTGGATGGAGAACATAGGTGTTTGTCTATACATTCTGTATGATTCTGGGGAAAATGGCCAGTTAGGCAAAAGAAGCAAAATGGAGGATTTTCCATACTAAACGGGCTATAGGAAACTGTGGTTTTCACATGGATTTTTGATTTTCACTGTTTATATTTTAACCGAAAATGAATTATAGACATCATATTGTCATAATTAAAGGACCAAGGGATGTAAAAAGTCCATTAATCAGAATTTATGAGCAATTTTATAACACAGGAAACGGCACACGATGGAAGTAAATTAAATTACTTTTATTTATTTTTCTTATTCTTTTTTCAGATTTCCCTTTAAGAATTAAACCTTTTGCATAATTTAAGAAAAAAAAAATTGTGAAAAAATGTGTTTTCAGTAGTTGCCTATCACTAATTATGATATTGAATATCACGGATGTGAAGACGTTTTAAATATATCATTTATTATGTAGGAATTTATTTTTTCATATTTTTTGTTATTTAAAGCTAATGTGTATGTATTTATGAATTTTTGTGCAATGTTTGATTTATGTTGTAATTAATGACAATAAAATAAAAGTTATTTAATTTACTTCCATCGTACGCTGTTTCCTCTGTTAAAAAAATTGCTTATAAATCCTGATTAACGGACTATTTACATCCCTTGGTCCTATAATTATGTCAATATGATGTCTATAATTCATTTTCAGTTAAAATATAAACAGTGAAAACCAAAAATCCATGTGAAAACCGCAGTTTCCTATAGCCCGTTTAGTATGGAAAATCCTCCATTTTGCTTCTTTTGCCTAACTGGCCATTTCCCCTAGAACCGCAATAGTCGGCCAAGAGATGAATCCAGTTTACTAGAAGTATTATACATCCATGGCCGCGAGCGAATATTGAGTGGGCCCTAAAGAATAATTAACAAAAACATTATATTATCACTATACATCGGCGATTTGGATTCTTTTCCTACGGAACTTTGCCACTGCGGAATCTGAGCATTACCAATATTAATGCCCTCTTTAGACATAAAAAATTTCGCCTGCGGCGCTAATTTCTTGGTGCGTTTTTTATAAGGTAAAATTTACATGGTGAAGGGAGGGCGGCGAAAACTCTGTGAGTGCCTATACCGAGAAAAATTGTAAATCTGGCGCTAGTACACCCCCCCCCCCTCTTTTCTTAAAAGGAGGGTCGCAAGATTGGAAACTTTTGTTAGATGAGTCAGCACCCAGTCAACTTTGGGAACCACCGGTCTAGTGCAAGGTGTGCAGGAAAGTATTTGGGTTTGTGCATGCAAGTCAAGATCCTTTTTTTTTAAAAAAAGAAGATATAATTCTAAGACTGTAACACATAGGGCTGCCACCTTTGTAAGAGCGTCGACCCGGAGATTCGGAAAAAACGAATTTGTGGTCCACACCATAATTCCAAACCCGAAGTTTACTATATTATTCCAAACGCGGAGATTTACTATGCTGACCCGGAGACCCAGTTTTTCTATGGGGGGGGGAACGGGACCCCAAGTATTTTCCTTTTTTTTTTTTAGTCCTGACAAAAATTTCAGACCCGGAGCCCGGAGAACACCACTCAAACCCGTAGACTCCGGGTCAAACCCGGAGAGGTGGCAGCCCTAGTAACACATGGGTAAATGTAAGATAATATGCTAAAAAGCAAATTTCTTAAGGGCTATTGTCTTTTTTGAGATTTATTCATATTGAGCAATATTCTGATGTGTTGTTCTCCGGGAACCATAAAAAACATCTTATTGTGTGAACATATTTCTGTATTTTGTTCACATAAAGTATAAATATTTGCAAATATTGAAATTGGCCTATGATTAAAATTCATATGATTGGCTTGGGGAAAGTAAGATAAGGGTCATATAAGGGTTGCGCAGTTTCCCTCCAAATGCGGTGTTATCTTGATAAAATTAGTTCAGAATTTTCCCGTTGGCGCTGGTAGTTCTTGACTACGACGTTTTAGTGTTGCCAAATTAACAAACTGCTTTCGCTACTTTTTTTGTACTACGATTCCTTATTATTAAAATATAATCAAAAATACTTAACTGCACACAGGCTTCTGTCGTGAAGTGTAGAATCCATCGTCAGCGTTGGGATTCGAACTCGACGCCTTCAGTTTGGGGGACCCATGCGCCAACCATGTTTACCTACTCGCAGTGTCGGACTATCCATACGGGAGCTTAGCTTGAGAAAAATGCCGGTGGCCTTCGGGGGCCGTTTGGCCCGTTCGTGGGCTGCCTTTCAATATTTTGTTTTGGATCCCCCCCCCCGCTCAACGATTTTTCTTGGTCATGGCCAAGTTTCCTAGGGAACCCCTCCCCCCTCGTCGACGCGAACCACAGCGAATTTTAGCATTTATTTTATTTATAAGCAAAAAAAAAAGTAAGACAAATAGTCCATTAGTAAGTCAGCTGTCACCAACAAGTGCACTGACGATATGCATTATGAATTCTCCCAAAACATAGTAAATTCATAAGGAAAATATTGTTGCATAATGGCTGCAATTAGCGAAAATTGCCGAGATCGGAAAATCTTTCCGAACGCTGACAACATCCAACTGTCTACGACAGGTACCTATGTACGTATTTTGTTCAAAAGGGGACGAAAAGCACAATACAATGTCACATACATAATTCCCAATACATCCACAAGTACGTCTAGTTATATGATTAGTGGCGCTATCATCGCGCCTAGTATGAAAATGATTCAGTAATTCGAAAGATTTTCTCGCGGCAGGCGTCCGTGATGGTTTAGCGAAATGCGTTATCTACCCGTTCGATATTTGAACGTACCATAGATACACAGACACAGCCTTGTATGTTGACGTTTGATTGT
The DNA here is from genome assembly GCA_963576895.1 of Ceraclea dissimilis. Classification (NCBI taxonomy): domain Eukaryota; kingdom Metazoa; phylum Arthropoda; class Insecta; order Trichoptera; family Leptoceridae; genus Ceraclea; species Ceraclea dissimilis. The sequence continues at coordinate 9,003,525 of OY756381.1, read as the reverse complement.
ACCAACATGGCGAAGTGTCGCGGATGAAATCGCCGTATTCATTAAACCTTAATTTCTATCGTTAATTTTACACATTCAACAATAAAATTGTATTGAAATTATAAAAGAAAGATCCATTTTATTGAATGCGAACGAAAACATATTGTTTTTAACACCGGAAATGCTGAAATTCATAATTTTGTCTGATATTTGTAAAGGTGTTGTGTTATTTTTCCAAATTTCCTGGAAAATTGTGTAGGTATAATGTTAATTGCAATTGATAAGATAATCTACAAAGCTTGGCTTTCGTTGAAAATAAAATATTTAGCGTTTTGTGTTAAAAATTGTGATTAAAATGTGAATTTAAGAAAGTGTTCAAGAAATTTAATACATGAAATGTAAGTTTTGTTTTAAAAATCAAATGTTTGTTGTTTTAAAGTGTGTTTATTGTGAAAAATGTTGAGTTGAAGTGTTCTAGTAGTGATAAATTTATAATTTTGTTTATTTAATGTAAGTATTTCCCGTTTATTGACCATTTCTTTCAAATAGACTGCATGGTTATTGCAATTTTGATGATTGCTATACCCTCACGCCGCAGGGTAGGCAGAGAGGACAGAGCGTCAGACAGCCCTATCCTTAAACACACTCCTAGCCTCTGTCACATTTATGCATGCAGTCATACACGCTCTCCGATTCCTTTTACTCAAAACGCGTCCATCCTTGAGGATCTGGTCGACATGATCGGACCAGGCCAGTCTCGGGCGGCCGCGTTTCCTCACCCCTCTTCGCTCACTCAAACATACCTTTTTTGTCATCCTGTCATGTTTCATTCTCCCAACATGCCCTGTATATCTCAGATTATTCACTTTCATTTCTGTCACAACACCAGTTTTGCAGTCACTCATTTCCCCAATAACCTCGTTCCTTATCTTATCTCTCAGCGTTTTCCCACACATTCCTCTTAACGACCTCATTTCCACTGCATTCAACCCTGATTCGTCCTTCTTCATCCACGTCCAAGTCTCACTAGCATACATTAGGGTCGGTTGACGATTGCAAATACTTTTTATTGAAAATAGGATTTGTAAATCCACAGACATCTTTCAACAACAGTAGACATACAATTTGAAATCCGATATCATAATCTGATATTGATACTGTAGTTTAACTAGTTTGGTACCTACCTACCTGTGAAATTTTATAAGGCAGACAGAGAGGACAGAACGCAAGACTGTCCTTTCCTTAAACACACTCTTTGCTTCTGTCACATTCAAGCAATTTGTCATACCCTCTCATTTCCGGTTTATTTTACTCAAAACGCGACCGTCCTAGAGGATCCGGTCGAGGTGATCAGTCCTATATCGCTTTTTGGTCATCCTGTCGTCATTCATTCTCTCAACACGCCCAAACCATCCAAGTTTATTCACTTTTATTCTAGTCACAACACCCTAATGTCTTACAGTCACTCATCTCTCTATTAATAACCTCATTCCTTACCCAATCTCTCCACACATTCTTCTCAACCATCTCATTTCCACAGCATGGAAATTTGCTTAAATTAGTATAGTGATCTATTTTTTTTATGTAACTAACGTTTTTTAAATGTTTTGCATTTGAAAGAGCATAAACCAGAGAAGTTTTTAACAGATTTGCAAATCTAAAGACGATTTTTTTCGTAACGAAAATCCCCACCAAAGTCGTAACTCGTTATTGAAGTATCTATGTCTCGAAACTTTAATCCGATATTTTTTTATCGTTATGATTTCTTCAGATTGAAACTAATGAGTTAAATAGACTAACACATACTCGAGTAAGTAAAAAAAAACATATAGTACTAAGTAAGTACCTTTCCTTACGATGATATTGGGGCAAAACTTGAGTGACTCGGATATTTTCCAATATCAATTCTATAGAGTTTAGCTGTTAGCATTTCGTCAGAGACAGTAATATAGTATGAAGCAAGATATAATGAACTACAAACAATTTATGATATAGTCAGTTCAATGCTGGAGTGAATGTAAATGGTTCACTCCAGCATTTCGTCGACAGAGTAAAATGATTTATCAACGAGGTACGTTTTCACTGCTCCTCTAAATTTACTATCACTCAGAGGCTTCATTTCTTCAGGAAACTTATTGAACAGGCGCACGCTGAGGCAAACAAAACTTTTTGACAGCTTTGCCAATCTGTGTTTTACGGGTCGTATTCTTCCCTTGGAGCGAGTGTTGTAGTCGTGATAGTCTGAGTTAAGGAGGGGTGTTGGGCATATTCTTGCGTGCAAAGAGCAAGTATAGTCCTGTATATTCTTCTAACTAAATATTCGTATAGACGATTTTATATTATTGACCATATTGCTTCTATTATTGTTGTATCTGAGTATTAATAGTATATCATTTTATTTTATCGTTTCCCCACACCGCCATACTGGCAATAATTTCTCTCTTTGACGATTTGTTTATTTTGCCATAACAATTGTGCAATTATAATCCGGCGGCGCTCGGGAGGAATAACGACTCGAGCGCCACGTTTTATTTAAATTATTGTGGTTTTAATTTCAAACTACCGAATATGTATATTAATTTCCACTGACAGGATCCGCCTTTGTGGAGTCTTATAAATAATTATGAATAATTCGTTGATTAACTAAATTGAGTTGTGAAATATCGCAAATTTTCATGGAGTAGTGTATAACGTATATTATGTTAAAAGTAGGCATATTGACATTTCAAAAAAATTCAAAAACGTGAGACTATAGATCTCGAAAACCTAAGTACACTAGTCTCGCGAGTTTAAGACTCTTTTTTGTAGTGTTCGTAAAGGAAGGATATACCTGCCTAACGCATCTGTGTGCATTCTTGTTCATTGTGCGCTCACTAATACTACTATAACTGCGTGTACGGACTTGCGTGTAGTTACGCTGTCTCACACTACAAAAAAGGCCTCTTAACCTCACGCGAATAGTGTACTAAATATGCTTTGCAAAAAATGCAGTAGATATACGTTGAACCTCTAATTAGAGAATGATCGTAAAAGATTTTTTATGCCTTTTTTTAAAAAACTGGCAAAAGCCTCCACAATGATAATTTCAACATCACAGAGGCATGGAGGACCAGATGGGAGGAAAACTCAGACCCGACGGTTCGCTCTCTGCCCTGTATATCGCAAAAACCACCTGGCTTTGACCACCCACGCAAATTATGGACTGCACTAAACAGAATCCGTACAGGCCATGGAAGATGTGCCGACTTTTTCTCCAAGTGTGGGTGGCTGCACTCCCCTGCCTGCGACTGTGGGGCGGAGAGGCAGACTGTGGGTCACACTGTGACTGAGTGCGACTTCCGAGCATACGAAGGGAGCTTCGAAGACTTCCTATACCTGAATGAGCCAGCGACTGATTATATAAATAACGTTCAGTTTAGTTTCTGACGACCAAGCATGCTTGCGAAATTTATCATTGCCCAATGTCCAACCTTCAAACTTTTTCCTTTGAGGGATGTGATATACTTCTTTTGACCATACGATAAATAAATAAATAATATGCCTTGTATAGATTATTAAAAAAAAGTGATCTTTTTTTCAGAAACAGCAACTCGTTTTCCGAAATTCGTAGAGATTTTTTTTTGTATTGATAATATGTATTAAAATATAGGGAATGACTGTTAAAGTTTTTTTTGAATGAAGCGAAATTAACCCAAAAAATGAATAAAAAAACGCTATTTTTACCATTTAATCGTGCGATTGTTCATGCGATTTTGAACATTAATGCCGTTGGAAATTACCGTGACGTCATAGTTGGGTCGGGAATCTGAACATGCATGCAATATGGCCAGTGGCGGGGCTAGGGTTTTCGCGTCAGGTAAGCCCACGTATATAAAAAAAAAGAAAATTTAAAAAATACATGTGTAATGAAAAAAATTGTATGACTAAAAATTTTCGGAATTTCCTCCGGTAACTGCGGGTAAACGGCTAGTCTTATGAAAAAATGTACTGAACCTTTTTTGTAGAGAATTTATAAACGATTATTTTTGTCATTGACAGTTTTCTTCTATCTCTTACCGTTTTTCTAAAAATTGAGAAAAACCGCACAGAGGGGGGTGGGGACGGTTGGGGGGACGCGTCTGATGGGGGTTCTGGCACTCGATATTCTGAAACACCCTACCCCAAGGTATCATTCTGCGCAGGTTTCAAAAAATTATAAATACTTCTGACTTAGAACTGCATAATGACTGAACTATTCGAAATGACCGAACTATTAGTAACTTAAAAGGTATTGATAAATTTGATATTGGTTTTGGCGAAGTAATAATATTTATTTATTTATTCTTTAAGAAAACAATGAAATGAACATAGTACAGATTACAAAGAATTGTTCACTGGGGCGAACTTATCGCAGAACTGCGATCTCTTCCAGTTAACCCCAATATCATTATTTTTAGTAAATGTTAGTATTTTCCTCTTACCTCTAATCGCTAAAACACCAATACACTTTATTTCTTCGCACCTGATAATAAAACACTCACCCATTTTATTAAAACAACATCTAATAATATTTTTAACCTCAAAAAGTTAAACAATCGAAAATCGAAGAACCATTTGAACATTTACCGCATAAAGTTTGTTTTGACATTCAAATGCAAAGATAAAGCATATTAGAATAGCATGATTAATATGTGAAAATATTTTTATGTTGGTACGTCTACAATTTGCATCTATACTCACAGAATAAGCCCGGCTTATGAATTCATACAAAATTTTGACAGGAGCCTATACATACTTATGTTAATGGTATGTATGTTACTATTATCATAATAATGAGAGTGAAAAGGTAAGGGAGACAAGCCCAAATGATATTAGTGGGATAGAGTAAGATGGCTGTATTATTGTGTGACTGTAGTTTACGTGTTTTTCGCGGATTCTCGGCAATAGGATGAGTGAACTAGCGCCATCTAACGATAATTAATACATCTTCGGTATTGAACCGCGCGATATTTAAATGAACGAGTACCATCGGAAAACGCTTTTTATAATATTTCGGAGATTTATTTCTTATTTCCACTGGGTAAGCCCGGCTTTTGAGCATGTATGGTAGCTCCGCCACTGAATATGGCGAAAGGCGGACTTATTCCGCTTACTGATGAGTTGCAGTTTCTACCAGCAAACCCTGGTTCTTCCGTATGACAAAACACTCACTCTCGAGTGATTTCTGATAAACTCTGACTAAACCAGGGCGTAATTTTGGCATACCTAATTAGGTTCATTTTTCTGAAAGAATCCTGAAATTATGCTTAAAATGAAATATCTTTTTATGGCCATTATAATTATGAAAAACATTGAATTTGGCGTACCGACTTGATAGGGAGGCATATTATATTAACTTATGTATCAACATCTTTTGTATTGGGGTTATAATATTGTAGATTTACCTATATACTTTCTTACATTGTCGTCGCCAGTCTCGGAGCTAGAGGGGGCAATTTATTTATCGTATGGCATTTAACATCACATCTTAAAATAAGGACATAAAACAGTAATAATAGCACAGGTAGGTCTGATTGTCAAAGGTTTAGGTCAATGTTTATTAAAATATATTCAGTCGCTGTATCTGTCAATATTAAGAAGTCTTTGAAATTCCCCGCATACGTTCTAAGGCTGCATTCGGATACAATATGGTGTAATAAAATTTTGGAATTTGGTATAGAATGAATGACGCGTAAATAGCCCCGCAGACGAATTTTTTTTTGTGAGATATAGTTTATTTGATGATGTGTATGATATTTTGCACAATAATACGCATGAAAAATGTATTTTATAATAAAAATAGTAAAAAATAGCGCCGCGGCCATTTTTTTAATGAAACAATCGTATTTTGATGGGTTTTCAAACTCATTTTGAAAATCCATCAAAATCGCGTCGTAATAATGTGATGTTTTGTGAGATTTTATTATTTAGTATGAAAACATATATACCTATTCCAATCTATAGGGAGGGCAGCTGCCTCCCTGCTCCCCCCCTGACGACGCCCATGCTTCCTTAGCTAATCTGTAATTAATGACTTATTGTTGCTTAAGTCGTTATCCGTCTCACACTCCCGAAGCGGTTATATGAAATTATTTTGGTATTAAATCCCTATTGGACGAACACTTAATTTAGTTTATTGTTTATTGTTTGATCTGCACTATAATAATAATGTGACATAAATCACTCGGCAACGGGTGCTTTGCCGAACTGGTTTGCCGAACGAACTGGAAGATGGTTGGTAACGCGCTCGACTGTTAATCCGGTGGGCGCGGGTTCGATCCCCGATGCCGACTTACTCCGCTTCACGACACAAGCTTTTCAAGCTTGCTGCGAAGTGTACAAAGATGTATTTGGGTTTATTTCGATATATTCATTAAAAAAAGTACTATATTTTGATCTAATATTAATAGGCTGTGTTTGCTATATTTTTTTACAATCTTTTTTGATTCTTTTTTACCGAATAGTCTTCATTCTTCCCTAGGGACCGAACTATGACGTCACGGTCGTTTCCCACGGCGTAGAGGTTCAAAATCGCATGATAAAATGTTAAAAATGGTGTTTTATTTTTACTTTTTGGAGTTAATTTATTTCGCTTCATAGTTCCTGAAGTAAAGGAAACTTTGAATATTCAGATTCTTGACACGTAGTTCTTTCGAGTCAGCGGAAAACCAATAGTGAAATTTGATTTTAAAAGTTCAAATACTAGGGTTGTCCGTAAAGTAAGTTTCCCTGTTCGCCACGGGCGAGCGGATCGTGGTTAGGTGCGAATCGGCAACACTAGATCGTAGCTTGGTCTTTCCCCTCCACATCGCCACCCGGACGAACTCGCTGCGACGCTCAGTGTCGGTTTGGCAGCCGTAAAGAAAGGAGCTGCCGATCGCATCTTCCCCCCAGGTATGAAGCACGCTCCGTGATTCGTTTTTTGTGTCTCAAAGGCCATCCGGCGACGGAAATTCATTCTCAACTGACAGAAGTGCATGGAGATAGGTGCATGAATGTTCAAATGGTGCGCAAGTGGTACAAATAATTCAAATAAGGGCTTACATTTATCCATGTGTTAAGTCTTAGGATGATATCTTTAGTATTAGCTGAGTCTGAGTACCAAATGACAGCATTATATGTAACAAACTAGGGGAATAATCTCTTGTTTGAGTAAATGTCTCCCCACTAGAGTGACTTGCAGCATATCTTACATTTATCCATGTGTTAAGTCTTAGGATGATATCTTTAGTATTAGCTGATTCTGAGTACTTTATTCATCACATGTATTTATCACATGTTCAATTACTAATGGCATATAAAGTAGGTATGTCACTCTCATATAGAGCGAAGGTTTATTATTTGGCAAAGGTAATTACTTTCTGTAATTAGTGGGTAGTTTCTGTGGGTACAACATTGTTATTTGATACCGTGTATTATGTTTGATATACAAACAAATCTACTTTTTTAATTAATTAAAAAAGTAGATAGATTCATATTGATATCATGCCGCCATTAGACTTTGGCGTTTACTCGTTGATTCAGCCAATACTGAAAGCATCGTCTTGAAACTGAAGACAGTGATAGATGAAAGTACTGACTACAAGTTGACTGTCCTACAATTACAATATTTGGAAATTCCTTAAACAATATATAATTCCGAAAGTACCCCTGAAATTTGCGGCATGAATCCATATTTTCTCGTCCAGTTTCTCAGATATAGAAGAATAATTTAGCCAAAATATTGGTAATCATAAGGTTAGCAAGTTGACTGTCGTACCTAAGTCTATCAATTTGGATTCAGGTTTTTTTAAGGTATGATTCACATTGTCGCTTACGTTATTCATACGTATTTCGCGCTAACATTGTCATACATAATTTGAAAAAGTCGAAGCGATAATAGAACGTTTTTTCCTCAGAGCATATCGACCCTTAAATAAATCCTATTGTCAAACTCAAGTATACTCGTATATGTCTCGAAAATGGGGTAACCAGTCAAGGTTGTGCGCGTTTAAAATACATCTGAGCAAACATTTATTTACTGACTTCCTATGTTGCGAATCTGAGTAAAATGTGAAATGTCTGGTGGAAATTTACGAATACCTACTTCTTACAGGACACTTAAATGAATGTCAAAAAAGGTAGGCGGCCCTTTTATTCGACTCGGAGATCACACGTGGATTTATTTGATGTGGGTAGTAAGTAATATTCACTAGGGCGAACTTATCGCCATACCTACGGCGATCTCTTCCAGTCCAGATACTCATTATATATTTTTTTTCAAAGAACACAGAACACATTTACATAATTATATCTTTGCATTGTTTCCACGACTGCCTGTTCATTGTATCTACCTGTCTCTGGCGCCTGTTAAGTGGGAAATCTACATAATCTAGTTTAGCGGAAAAATCTATTCTACTTGTATTATATTTGTATAAATGTCCCTCTCTTTCGAGCCAGTGAACACGATACAAGGTAGCCAGTCTCAACGACATAACTATATTACATTTGTATTTGGAGGTATTATCAATTATAATAACGCAGTAGTTCGTTTCGCAGTAGGCAAATAAAAAGTTTTCAGACCTTTTCAGGAGCCCTGAAATTATGTGATAAGATTCCTTAGGAAATATGTGAAACGGAGCTAAAGTTCCCATATGCACTGAGCAAAAATCGTTCTATTTTCTCTAAATTTTGTATGAGAATGTTAGTGCTCAGTAAGAATAACGTAAGCGACAATGTGAATTATGCCTTTTTTTAAAAAAAGGAAGAAATAAAAAAATCTACGGCAACCAACTTGTTAAGATTATAATTACCAGTATTTTGGCTAAATTATACTTTTATATTTGAAAAACTGAACGGAATACCTTCAGATACTTTAGGAATATTTTTTTATTCAAGGAATTTCCAAATATTGTAATTTAAAAATAATAAATCTGTAGTCCATACTTTCATCTATCACTGTCTTCAGTTTCAAGACGATTCCCTCAGTATTGGCTGAGTACAATTCAGGGCGCCGAAGCCCAATGACAGCATACCTTTAGGACCTTAGGGGTTTCGGAACATACCTATTATAACTAGATATTTCATTTTTTATTTATGTTGTTCTACGCAACAAAGTTGCATTTACATTTCACTTAATAAAGACAAGTACTTATACCATACATAGGAAATACAATAAGAGAAAAAAAAAACAAAACAATTCATTCACGACAACAAAAAGCAAATAATATTTGTCCAAGGAGCAATCACAAAGACCGCGAATCAAACAAGAAGATATTTAAAACGTAAGAAAGTATAAACAATTCATTATATATTTCACCAGTGCATCGGATGATTAGGCATTACTGCAACAAAACACAGAGAAAGTACATACATCAATTCACAGAGAGATATGTCACGTATACTGTAGTAGATGTAGCTAACTGTTTTAACTCTATGTGAATTTTCACTGGTGCCAACTAGTACACCGGACTAAGCAACTACGACATTACATAGAGTATCGAATTACCCTCTATGTTTCATTCGCATTCCTATGAATGATCTAGAATTATTCTGTGATCGTGAATGGTAAAACCTATTATTTAAGGCTCACGACCCAACGCTCATTTCCTGCGGCATTAAGGGTTTTATTGTTTTATTGTTCTCTATCGTCCGTAGGCCCATTCGGGCACTTGGATTCGTCAATTTTTACAATATGTATCATTATTCATAGCATATCATTAAACAAAGTAAGTATCATAAACAATATCATTATCAGATCAATGCCAATCAGAGTGTAAAGGGCTCTGATTGACATTTCGTCATACATCAAATCAATTTTTCAACATATCGTCAACGGAATAAAAATCGTATCGGTCAAAATCGTATGAGCAATTGCATGATAAAATGGTAAAATATAGCGTTTTTTACCATTTTGGGTGTTAATTTCGTTTCAGTCAAAAAACTTTTGCGGTCATTCCCTAGATTTTAATGCATATTATCAATACAAAAAAAAATCTCCGCGACTTTCAGGAAACGAGTTGCTATCTTAAGGAAAAAAGATCCGAGATGTATTTTTATTTAGAAATCTATACAAGATATAAAAGTATTAAAAATCTTTTAAGGTTATTCCGAGTATCTACCCTCTTTTGTTCCAGAGTATATTTAGTAACGGTTGTCGAGATATACGAGTATATAAGGTCTCCCGTTTTTAGAAATTTTTGAAATATCGGTATGCATACTCTTAAACCTCAGTTATGCGAATTATAACTTTCTGTGTTTTTAAGTAAACCTAAGTTTTTCTGTTCTTTATTTCAGACGGCGACATCACAATGCATCAAACGACGTCTACTGAATACTCGGAGAAAGTTAATAAACTTTCCGTAACGGAGGAATCCTTCAATATTCTGAAACTTATTCTTTGAGGAAGCGGCAGTCCTTGAGAGGAGGAAACTTTGTCTTACCCATCATCTTCTCAATCTTACTTATTAATCTCTAGTATCTCAAGTAGTGTTTACAACAGAAAGAGGGGGTGTATTTAAGTATATTAGGGACCAACAGACCAAGTAGAGAAACTAATATTCTGAAATAATATCACCAATCTGAAAATAAGGAGTAAATTAATTGAAAAAATAAATAAATAATAGATGAATTATTCAATTTTAAAAATTTGACAAACAAAATACGATTGTTTTCAGTTGTTGAAAGTGAAGTTATCCAAAGGTGAACCGTTTAAGCAGAGGTGTGATTCAATCACCAAACGGATTGGGGGAATCGCCTGATTTATAATAACGGAGATCCATGCAAAAGTGACGCGTGTAATATCATCTTTAAGTATAACAGTTTGAACTGCGTTTAAATTTGTGTCGACGCTCGTAAAATTCTGAATATTTTTTTTTGCATTTCTGCTCAGAAATTCACAAGTATTTTCCAAAGTCTGTGTGATGGAGATTCGAAGGCGGTTGAGTAAGATGGATGTGATATTGGTAGACGACGACTTGGATCTGAGGATGAGATCGTAGTAGGGAGGACTGGAAGACCTGGGAGAGCCATGGGGTGCGGTCAGAGCAAGATCAACTTGTACCCCAGGAGAAACAAGAGCGGCGGAAAGGGACACGGCAGCAAAAAGTCTGGTAAGTTAGACAATTACTTATTTTAAGATGTGAAGTTTTGGATCGAACCTTTAAACAAAGTGGCATTCTTGGACACGAATTTAGGAACCCATAGTGATCGAAATAATATTCGAGTCCGCAATCTGCCATTTGGCATATCCATGCTTGGACGAGTACTATTATTTCTCAGCTTATGAGGCGAAATGTTCTTTTGTTATTTACCCTTTAGTATTTATTAGAGAAAAACTTTCAACCCTATTTTTTACCCCCTTAGGGACGGAATTTCCGAAAATCCCTTCTTAGTGGTCCGTAAGATCTCATATCTGGGTCACATTCTGCGTGGAGATAAATACAGTGTACTCCAACTGATACTCATGGGGAAGATTGAGGGACAGCGTGGTCCAGGTAGAAGGCAAACGTCTTGGCTGCGCAATATAAGGGATTGGACCGGAATGAGACGTGTGGAGGAGCTGTTCCGGGTCGCGCAAGACAGAGAAGCCTTCGCCAGAGTGATTGCCAACGTCGGGGAGACCTGACAGGGCACATCAAGAAGAAGAAATGGAGGGTTTTGGATTAAAACCTATCTGTCTTCAAAATGTTACTCTCTAAGATTAGCCGTTTGGGCTCTGCGTTGATGAGTGCGTATGTCAGTCAGTCAGTCGGGACACTTCGGTTTATAGATATACGAGTAGATTATAATGATTTTGCTGAATACATATAGCAGGTTCTATAGTCTAGTGTGTAGTTAGGCTTAGATATATTGTGGGTCATTGGATGAAATGCGATACTATTATGAAGAATAGAAGCACTATATAGGCATCTAGTAATCAATGTGTAGGACGATATATCTAAGTAATGAGTATACCTACATTATAGACATATTCTATTTCCTTGCGGGGTAGGCACAGAGAACAGATCGCCACACTTTCCTATCCTTACACACACTTCAGGCTTCCGTCACATTCGTACAATTCGTCAGAGAGATTCTACGATTATTTTTATTCAAAATTAACGACATCTATCAGCACTCATTCATCATTTCATTCATTCATTCTTTCATTGATTCATTCATTCTCATTTTATGATTTGATGATATTTTTAAATTTTATACACTTTTGTCTTTGTATTTTTTCTTCTTCCAATTCGGCCTAAGATCACTCGCAAACGAGTGGAGGGCCTTAAATAGAATAAATAATAATAATAATCAGCACTCACGTTAATCATTCGATTCGTTCCATGTCATTTATTTGTTCTCCTGAATATAGTCACTATAAAAGTTGTCACAGCTTGTCTATTATCTATTCACTATACGTTGACAGCTGGCGGACATTAGCTGCAAGTGGAGTTCCAGATTGTATTGTTGGTAGTCCTGATTGTCGAACCTTGTCATAAGAACTGTCAAAGGTCCGAAATATTCTCACATTGTATCTTTTACAAGTAACCTACAACGCCGAAAATATTACAGAGCGGCGCTAGAGAAATCATTTTAAAGGCAAGATAGTTTTGCGAGTTGGATAAAGATAAAAATACTCCAATAATCTCTTCAAACCGCCATCACAAGTTTGAAAAACAAAGTTGCCAGTTTATTCTAACAATCCAAAAATTGACTAGTTTTTTTAAACAACACTTTTGAAATATAATTTGAAAGTAGCGAAAAAATGTAACCAAATCTTATTATCACATCAAGCAACACTAAACCAAGTTTGCTCCGTGAGACTTCTAAAAAAAAATAGACTGTAGTATCTACATCAATATTCATAGGTTGAAATGATCGAAATAATACGTAAGTGTCTGTTTGAGAGGAGACTGTTTCATAATTTACAGTTATCTGAGGGAACACAGGTGGTGACCTACGCATAAATTTCCTACCCTCAGCGACCTCTCTCAATAAGCCACCACTGTACCTTGTAGCTCTCAGAGGGTAAGATAGTCATATGGTTATGTATCTACAATACACTGGGCCCTAGGAGGTAGATATTCCGCCCCTCAATATTTTTTTTAAAATAACCTTCGATTGTTTCGATATTTATTTATTTAGAAATAGACATGTTTAAGTACAATAAGTAAGGAAAAAAAAAATATTTATATTAAAATCCACAAAAAACGACTTTAGATTTCGCGACTAGTATTCGAGGATTTGCACCCTCATCATCAGGTGATTGTGAATAAACTTTATTCACAATCGAATCGGACTTTATTCATAATCGCCTTATGATGAGGGTGCGAATCCTCGAATACTAGTCGCGAAATCTAAAGTTGTTTTTTTGTGGATATTAATCTAAATATTTCGTTTTTCATATTTTCCTTAAAAATGGAATTCCACCAAGTACCGACGGTCGAAAACATCGAGATTGAAAGATTAACTAATCTAACCGACCTACATTGCGATTTGTGTATTTTATATGCATCGGTTCAAGTTCCATGTCTGCTGGGTGACGTATTCGGGTTGACTGTAAGATATTGGTTTTGCAATAAGTCCGCCTTTTGGCACACTATAATTTTCTTGTTTTTGTAACTATTTATATTTTCTCTGGCCAATAAAGATTTATTTATTTATTTATTATTTATGCGTGTTTGACATTAGACCCTGACGTGTGTGCTGCCCCCTTGTGTGCGTTCCCGAAAACTGCTCATAAAACATTCCATTATTGAATTAATAGACGAGAAAACTATAGACTTTTATGTATATCCTAAATAACGTCATTCATACAGTTTTTAACTATGAAAACAAAATTTCGAAAACGTCGGCTACGAAATGTCAAAATTCTCCATACGATTTGACAGTGTGTGGGCACCAGTTTACTTTACTACTAGCATTGAGTACGCCATCTAGGTACTTAATGTAAATAGTCTATGGTTTGACATTAGACCCCGACGTGTGTGCTGCCGCCTGGTGTGCGTTCCCGAAAACTGCTCAGAAAACATTCCATTTTTGAATTAATAGACGAGTAAACATAATTCCACCAGTTTTAAAATAACCAAACAATAATTTGGCTAATGATAGAGATGGAGTATTTATAAAGTTATTATATAAATATTAGTGATTGCTAGTAAAGTGCTCACTTGTGTGTTAATTTTAGAGTTGTTTAATAATGTATGGGTAATGCATAAATAGTACTAATATACATGGGCGTCGCCAGCCGCGGGGTAACAAAAAATTATTTATTTATTTGAACTTAAAGTAAACAACAAACACGTATAAATATAAAAAATGGACATAGTAAAGATTATAAAACGTTGTTCACTAGGGCGAACTTATCGCAGAACTGCGATTTCTTCCAGTTATCCCCAGGAAAAAACAGAAAAAAAAAAGAAATTGAACAAAAATATTGGAAAAAAACAGAAAACAGAAATTGAATAAAAAAAATATACGAAGTAGAAAATATATACAATATACATACATATATATGTGAGAAAAAAAAAACAAATGAAAACGGAATAAAAAAAATAATAAACAAGAAACAGAATGCATACATACATAAAAACATATATATTGAAACTACAAAATTGATATAGGACGAAAAATGCGTAATTTATTTGTGAGACATGGTGAAGAAGGTTGTGATGTGGTTTGGTTTATTTAAAAATGTGCATAATAATTTGCACAATATTATGTACGAAAAACGTTTTCTATAAAAAGTAATAAAAAATAGCGCCGCAGACAATTTTTTTGTGAAACAATTGTATTTTGATGGATTTTTTATACTAATTTTACAAAATTTATGACATGGTGGGAAAATATGCGGTAAGAGTGTGATTTTTTGTGAGGTTTTATCAATAGTATGAAAAAATATATACCTATTCCAGTATCTAGGAGGGGCGGCTGCCCCCCTGTCGACGCCCATGCTAATATACTAGTTTTTGGTTGAAATAATGTAGTACAATTCAATGGAGATTTTCACATTATTAATAATTTTCTTTAATCGATTTAACGTTCAAAATACCTTCGTCTTTCATCATCAGCCTTCTGCAGTCCAGCAGCACAGAAAGGATGCAAGTGTCAAGTACCCTTTTCTTTAAGCGGTTTGCGAATCGTTTAGACTTGAGGATATAGGACAGTTTTCAAAAAGCAGCCCTCTCCAGAATCCTTCATCGTCTTTACAAGCTTTTATTAAGCTTCACTTTGCATTGTCTGTCCAGATCTTGAAATCGAGTTTTAATTCTTTACCAGACTATCTAGAGCTCTGAAACTTTCACCGTACACTAGATGCCGTTACGATTGTATGTATCACATCGGATCAGCCTTCTCCAGAGACAAAAAATATGTGTTTATTTATTACGTTATTTAGGTGAACTAAATTTAACATGATTGATGCGCTGTGCCATTTGTGAATTATGGAGGGCTTATTGCAGTGCTACAAGGATCTCTGCCAGCTAACCCCATTATGTAAAGCTTATATAAAACCCTGTATAATCTCAATCGTCTGAGAGTTCTGTGGAGTCATGTTTGGTATCGCTTGAAAGGGCGTTGGAAAAGAAATCAAGATCGAAAGTCTTCTCAAGCCTTGGAAGACACTGAGCGATCGAGAGGATCCAGTCACCGCATACCGCCGTGTTTGGTATCTCATCTGAATGAGGGAATCCAAGCGCCCCGTAATTGCGTGTTTGGGTATCGTTTTGAGGACCGTTCGAGGATGTGAAGCCATAAAATCTTGGTTTAAAAAGTATTTTTACCGCATGAAGATTCCCAAAAAAATTCGTTCATCGGACAATAATTTTGCATCGGTCTGTACTCTGCGTGTATTACATTCACGAGATATTTGTTAGTAAACACACATCTGTCAGAATTACTGCGGTGGTTGTGTCGGGAAATGATTTCATCACCTCTGAGTCTGAGACTACAGTAAAGGGAAAGTAAATCGACCTTATAAATTATTATTATCATCGTTTGGCGTTAGCCACTTAAGGTCATATATGCTGTCATTGGGCTTCGGCGCCCTGAATTGTACTCAGCCAGTACCGAGAGAATCGTCTTGAAACTGAAGACAGTGATAGATGAAAGTATGGAACGTATGTTTTAGAATTACAGGGTTTGGAAATCCTTGAATAAAAATATTCCTAAAGTACGATATGCTGGATGGTCTGTATTGGTTCTCCACAGTCGCAGGTAGGGGATTCCCGCATCTGGCCACACCGGCCGTGTCCCGTGCGGATCCGATTTAACGCTACCAGTCGCCACCCTGGGGAGATCAAAGCCAGACATTTGCAATCCCAACAAAGAATCGTATGGTGTTTATGACGAATTTCATGAATGTGATGGAAGTAAGAAGTGTATGTAAGGATAAGAAAGTCTGGCTATCTGTTCTCTCTGCCTACCCCGCAAGGGACGCGTTGTGAGGAGATAGAATAGAATTGCATTATTTTGTTTATTGCAATAGAATTGCAATTAGAAAAAATCGCATGAACAATCACATGATAAAATGGTAAAAATAGCGTTTTTTCAATTTTTTGGGGTTAATTTCGTTTCACTCAAAAATCTTTTACGGTCATTCCCTAGATAAAGATTCAATGTATCTACCTTATTTCTTTCCAAAGCATATTTATTGTTATGGTAAAACCTAAGGTCTCCCGTTTTTAGAAATTTTCGAAATGTCAATATGCCTACTCTTGCAATTCTCTCTCTCTCTCTCTTTTTAGGCAAAGCACCCGGTTTCGAGTGATACATGCCTTCTATAGTACCTTTCATTCATAGAACACAATTTGCGAGCAAATACCTTGCAATTCATCACGGTTCGAATAACTTCCCTTCCATAGTGCGTTAACAAATTTTCTTTGATATCAAAATGTAAACAAACAACATTAAAAAATAACTTGGCATTGATGGAATTCACCAGTAGTATGTCTATCTACCTATCTACCTAATACTCGTATATCTACAGAATGATTCCAAGCATATGTTTTCAGTTATATTTTATTCGGTATCGGAATCTCTCTCTTCTTCACACCATATCCCATTTATTTGGGGTCGGCGGCTCGGATTCTCTCTCTCTCTCCACTTGCACCGATCGAGGAAGTCTTCTGGAGTAAGCTCCAGGTGTTCCATGTCCCCTCTGATTTTTATTTTATTTTATTTTATTTTATTAGATGTGGTGTATTATGTACTGCGACCTATAACATCTATTGTACTCCCCCTACTTTGCCCATCTGGTAACTACCCAGTTAGAGCAGCCCCTCTAGTCCTAGACGTCTGACAAAGTTCAGTACTCGGAGGGGGTCCAGGCTGAGAAGTGATTCCACCATTATGGTGCTTGCCCAAAGTTGTCCCCTCTGGTGTCCCCATGTCTCCTCAAGGGACTTCTTTGGCCGTCCTCTCTTCCTTGGTCCTTTCACTGATAAGTTCGTTGCCCTCCTCAGAGCGGAATCCCCGTCCCTTCTCTGGACGTGTCATCATCATTGCATTTCATATGGAATTAGGCTATGGTTTAGCTGGAAGCTGATGTTCTTTATTCAATAAATAGAATATTATCTGTGTTTTTGTATGGGAATTTCTTAGGGCTCTCCTTCCTAGGTAAAAGTTGATGGGATTGGGCATTAATATATTACTGTGAATGTATTGACTATTCATATCACCTATAATACAGCTTTATTAGTATATAATAGATAGTTTACATACTACCTGGTAATATAATATTACCCTATGTATACATATTCTATATCCTTGTGATGACTTCCTACACACAAATAGAATGTATTTCATTGATTTCCTCACGTACGTATAGTACTGGTATAGGTATATTAAATGGATATAGGGGTATATAGTATGTTATGTAATGTCATTCCTTATATTATATGATGATTAGGTATTAGTTACATAACAATATTATATACTTATTGTAGTACCTATACAGTCCCCACTCGCATTATTACTGTCCATTTTCATTCAGAAGTCTCACGAAAGCAAGCCCGACCAAACTTGGTTTAGTGTTGCTTGACGTGATAATAAGATATGGTTAGATAATTTTTTTTTATTTGGTTTAAAAAAATTGCCAATTATTGGATTGTTAGAATAAACTGGCAATACTGTTTTTTATTAAGCTTGTGATGGCGGTTTAAAGGGATTATCGGAGTATTTTTTCTTTTTGCAGCTCGCAAAACTATCTTGCCTTTAAAATGATTTCTTTAGAGCTGCTCTGCAATATTTTCGGCATCGTGGGTTACTTGTAAAAGATACAACGTGAGAATATTGCAGACCTTTGACAGCTCTCATGATAAGGTTCGACAATCAGGGCTACCAACAATACAATCTTGCAACCCCGCTTGCAGCTAATGTCCGCCAGATGCCAAGATATAGAAAATGCACTGTACACTCGAAATACTCACGTCAGTTTTTGTTAATATTTTTGAAGCTACTGTGGGTACCTTTTTCTTCTTCTCAGCTTTCTCGCGCCCAGTGTTGGACATATTTCTCCTTCTTAGACTTCCACTGCTCCCTATCTTGTGCCGACGCCATCCGCCCCCCGGCAACCTTCCTTATGTCATCCGACCACCTTGCCTGGGGCCTACCAATGCTTCTTCAGCCTGTTCTTGGTCGGCGCTATTCCCTTGTATATTTCGCTAGGTGCCTTTTTAAACGTTCGGGTGGGTGCCCCTTACAGGCAAGGGGAGTGTGACATAGTGACTTTAAGAGATACTTAGGGGGAGCGTGTGTGGTAAACAGGTTTGGAATCCCTATTAATTAATATTATAGTGTGTATTGATTGAGGATATATGTAGGTAGACCTATATACTGATATTGCATTTCGATTGAAGTATATTACTGTATAGTAGCTACCCAAATATCATATCATATTCTGTGTAGGTTGTATGAATATTAGGTATCCCTATTACATAGGTTGTATGAATATTAGGTGTCCCTATTACAGAACTTATACAATAGCTAGATGAATAGTTTTACTAGATACTCTATGAGTATATTATCTTCAAAAGACTTTATCTAGAATGCGACGTGATCTTAGGGAGCCGCTATGGATTTGCATTCCTTTGCGTAAGCATAGTAGGTACATTCTTTTATCATTATTTCTTTCGTTACATCTACCTGTTTGTAGAGGTCATTTAAAGGCTTATATGCACTGAGCAAAATCGTTCCATTTTCGCTTCAACTTTTTTAAATTTTGTATGAGAATGTTAGCGAGAAATAAGAATAACGTAAGCGACAATGTGAATTTTACTTTTTTAAGAAGGGCCTGAGAACAAATTAAAAAATCTAAAACAGCCAATTTGTTAAGATTATAATTACCTGTATTTTGGCTAAATTATACTTTTATATCTGAAAAACTGAACGGAAAATCCTCAGATCCCGTAAATTACAGGGGTTATTTTTCAATATTTTTTTATTCAAGGAATTTCCAAATACTGTAACTCTAAAACAGCCGAGCTGTAGTCCATACTTTCATCTATCGCTGTCTTCAGTTTCAAGACGATTCCCTCAGTATTGGCTGAGAGCAATTCAGGAGATCGGAGCCCAATGACAGCATATAGGACCTTAAAGATTTCACAGAAGGTATCTCTCCCATAAATACGAGATACAGATCGTTTCTTCTACGTAACTTGGCTGCCGGCGGATGTTAGCTGCAAGTGTAGCTGCAAATTGTATTGTTATGGTAGCCCTGATTGTTGAATCTTAATTGTTATAAGAACTGTCAGAGGTTCTTAATATTCCCACATTGTATTTTTTGACAAGCAAACTACAATGCCGAGATTTAAATCTGAGAGCCGTATGTTGGATTTTTCCTACTCTCAGCTGAGCGATATTATGTCATCTGTCGGTCATCTTATGTCGACCTTGCTCAAGGCCTGCCAATACTTCTTCTGCCTGTTCTAGGTCACCAGTCCACCTAGAGTTTGTTGCTGATTTCCTAGTACGTTTATTTATTTTATTTATCGTATGGCCAACATCACGCCTATATCATTTCACATTCGTTATATCAAAGTATAAAAAAGTTGAAAGCGCAGGGTGAATTTTCCTGCTTGTCAGAGACTTAAATCTAGATCTCTTATGTATTGTATTGCTTCGTCGCTAAGGGTTAGGAAGTCTGATGCATTGCCACTGTACGCTCTGAGTGCACACCCGGTAACTATGTGTTGAATGGTCTGCCTGTCGGCTCCGCAATCGCATTCAGGGGACTCTCGCCATCCACACTTGTGGGGAAAATCTGCCCACCTGCCATGACCAGTTCGGATTCTGTTTAGAGTCGACCAGATCCTTCTCGGTTGATTGAATCCAGGCGGCGATATAATGGTAACCCTAACTGAAGTCTGTGTCCTTGAAGAAAAACTAAATAAACAATCGGAAAAGCTCAGTGCAACCAAATGATTAATTGAAAACATATTTTATTTTATTGGTTATTTCAGCGTTTACAATGTAAACCTTAGTTTTATTACATGACGTCATATCAAGTTTATATTCCGGTGACCTTTACGAGATTTTGCTTAATCCGAACTCCCGAATGTCCAGTCTAAATTAATAATAACTATATGACGATCGTCACCATCACTGTTAGTCATGGTCTGGTCTTGTATATGGCTTGAAATGGATTTAAATAAAATTGGCGGAGGATCATCAATGATTACACTGGCCTGGCCTGCAAAACAGAACAACCCACAGACTCGTTACAAATGAGTAGCAGCCTTGTTCAAAGTGTGACAGAGTGTGCTTGTGCAGAATCAGCCTCCATAGTCACTTTCAATGGCATCGTCGGCAGGACCACTAACAATGTGGCAGCGACTCTTCTTCTGAGTTAAGGACATGCTCGGCAACGGGGTCTTGGCATTATTATAATTAAGTTAATGGTTATCGCCTTGGCACGGTTGTGTCAGAGTTTCGTGATGGTCACACACTCTCATAACATGGAACCCGACTGACTTCGCAAAAATAAGAGGAACGTAGCGACGAAATCGATTTTAACTTGTTGTGTAAAAAGGGGACCGAATATCAAAAAAAATATCCACTAGAGTCACTGCGTGTTACCTTAAACATTGTATGAACCAAATGACAGCATTATATGTAACAAACTAGGGGAATAATCTCTTGTTTGAGTAAATGTCTCCCCACTAGAGTGACTTGCAGCATATCTTACATTTATCCATGTGTTAAGTCTTAGGATGATATCTTTAGTATTAGCTGAGTCTGAGTACCAAATGACAGCATTATATGTAACAAACTAGGGGAATAATCTCTTGTTTGAGTAAATGTCTCCCCACTAGAGTGACTTGCAGCATATCTTACATTTATCCATGTGTTAAGTCTTAGGATGATATCTTTAGTATTGGCTGAGTCTGAGTACTTTTCCCGATGCAAGATTTTCTAAATAGAATACAATACGTGTTAAATATTAGATTTTTTTCTTATAATACGGTGCCTTTAGATTTCTCGATGGAAAGTTGTGGGGTAGTCTGTTTTTCTTTCATTCTATACGTATTTTGGGGTGCTGAATCCGAATCCGAGGTTTGCCAACAAAATTTCGTGACGGAACATGGCGAAAAATTGGTAAAATGGCGAAAATATTCCTTTTCTGGCGATTTCTTTATAAGGACTCGAAAACTGACAACTTTCGTAAGTTATTTTTCTACGCAAAATTAAAGTACGTAAAATTTACTACAAAATTGCATTATAAAATTTTTCTCTAAAATAACTAGCAGCGGAGCTGTTAGCTCCAAAAATTGGCCAAATTTTCTCGTTATTTTAAATTGTGAGAATGCAAAATGTATGGAGAATAGGTCACCTTGTTAGAATTATCACCAAATTTTGACAATTATTCTTCAGATTTATGATACATATTTTACCTCGTTGGAATCAGTAGACATGGAGAAAGGTTTCAGGATAAATTTTATTTAAAAATATAGTGAAATGTTCACGCTAAAAAGGTTTAAACATTTTTAGCCTAAACAAATTACTATATTTTTAAATAAAATTATTAAAATATGTCTAGCTCAAATATTTCACGGTGTTTTTAAATAAAAATTTCGTTAATTACTTTCTTTGTGTTTTCTGATTCCAACGAGGTTAAATATGACTCATGAATTTGAAAAATAATTGTTGAAATTTGCTTCTGAAGGCAACAAGGTGAACTTTTTCAATACATTTTCGATTCTCGTAATGTAAAACAATAAGAAAATTTGGCCATTTTTTGGACCTTGACAGCTCCGTTGCTATTTATTTTAGAGAAAAATTTTATATAGCAATTTTTTAGTAAATTTTACGTACTTTAATTTTGCGTAGAAAAATAACTTACGAAAGTTGTCAGTTTTCGAGTTCTTATAAAGAAATCGCCAGAAAAGGAATATTTTCGCCATTTTACCAATTTTTCGCCATGTTCCGTCACGAAATTTTGTTGGCAAACCTCGGATTCGGATTCAGCACCCCAAAATACGTATAGAATGAAAGAAAAACAGACTATCCCACAACTTTCTATCGAGGAACTGTTTTGTGTTTAATTTCACCGGATTATTATTTATTGTTGGAAGTTTACGTCAATCTTGATTTATTTGTGTTACACACACGTACCATAATACAATATAATTATTTTGATGTTCCCTATATTGCTAGATAGAATCGACACACATATTATGTACATACTATCTGTAACCCGCAAAAAATGATGCGGTTTGCGGGGTAAGCAGGCTGCACGTTATTGTACGAACCTACATTCTTATGGTAAATCTATTTATCTATTTATCACATTTTAAAATCATAGAATAAGGACATAAAACAGTAATAATAGCACAGGTAGGTCTGATTCTCAAAGTTTTAGGTCAATGTTTAAAATATATTCAGTCGCTATATCCGTTAGTATGAAGAAATCTAAAATTTTTATTCAGAAAGGTAGTATTTTTTATTCTTTTTAATAACATTTTGTACTACAATTCACTTTATGTGCAACAAAATGTGCAAATTTAATATGAAGGAGCTCGATATCTATCGATGACTGTTCAAAACATTTTGTAGACTCGTAAAATGTCAACGAATATCAAAGGGTTTTGAAAAACGACGATATTTTTGTCATATTACGCAATATTATTCAATGAAAAGTAGTACGTACTTACTTACACTTAACGAAATAACACATAGGACACTCGATTTCAAACTCTGACAAACAATTTTCATTGCAGTGTCTGTCTGATTATTTGGTATATTGTTTTATTAATGTGATGTACTTTGTATAAATTAATAAGTACACCTTTGGATCGTAGCTGAAAGCATTGCAATCGACAAGTGTGTTATAAATTTCACATATATTCGAACAACTTTCAAAAGTTGCCACAGGCCCTGCGTTACATTGTTACCCGACTTCCACCAGAATTATGTAAGTAGATTATATACCATAGTGTGTGTTTGTGTTGTAAAAACAAATCTAAATAAATAAAAACACATCGCCTGTTCATCAAATCACTGAAATCACTACTACTAGCTGACGTTATGTATTCGGTGGTCCATACCTTAGTTGCGATTATTGTCAGATCTAAATCTTAAAAAAAAAATTGTCAATGTAGTATACCTACAACAGTGTAGAAGAATTTAGGGTGAACATTGTCGGGCTTACGACCGACCTCGGCTGGCTTAAGTGATCACTTTACATTCGAGAAAAATTCGCCATTTCAGTTCACCCTGGCTGGGATTCGAACCCAGACCTTCGTCTCGCATAGATGGATAAGATCCCTATCTCGCATAGTAGGGATCTTATTCACTACACCACGAGGAGCGACGCTTTGTACAAGGATAATTTGTAAAACAAAAATAATTCAAGTAAAAATGCTAGTCAATAGTGGTTATCTAAACTTTTTCCTGTTTATCTCTCTATCCCCTCAAGCTGCACCCCTTATGAAGTAGGTAGAGAGAAGAGAATGTCAGACTGCCAAATCTTTACACTCACTCCTGATTTCAATACATTCGTACTCAAAACGCGTCTGTCCTTGAGATATGATCGTTCCAGGTCACGCTTCCTCACACCCAATGCCGTCTTTACCAAACGGGCACACGGGGCTCGGGCTCGGGCCTGGGCCAATGCTGATATATTTCCTTAGGCAAAAAAATAAACTCAATTTTTTTGGTCAGACTTCATACAATATCTAAGAAAACGTTATAATGTGCATAGTAATGAACATGTTTTCAATATTACCACAAATGTCCAAAAAATATTCGTCAGCGGCGCGATTCGCCTGTGTTTTCTGGCACGTTAGGGTGAGGGCCCCAAAATCTGTCGTTGCGTAGGGATCCCAGTTGTTTTAATCCGACACTGAATAAATACCTAGTATTATTGCTATGGGGGACCCAAATTTTTGTGTGCCTGTGGTCCCCGTAATGTCTTAATACGGCCCTGCTTATACCTCTAGTAGGCTTCGTTGAAATTCGATATTTGTAATAAATATTGGATAAATATCAGTGATATAATATCATGAATTTTTTTGACTTCTAAATGCTGATAGTATGAAAAGTTCATACTATCAATATAATGTGTGTTTGGACCACCATT
Source organism: Ceraclea dissimilis (assembly GCA_963576895.1). Lineage (NCBI taxonomy): Eukaryota > Metazoa > Arthropoda > Insecta > Trichoptera > Leptoceridae > Ceraclea > Ceraclea dissimilis. The sequence continues at coordinate 8,978,990 of OY756381.1, read as the reverse complement.
TCAATATTATTCGTGGTATATTTATATAGTTATTTTATTTTACTATAATATAAATAAAATATTATTTAAAGTAGTAAGTAATTTTATATGTTGTATTATAGCTGGTATGATACACATTTTTATATAAAGATATACGTATTATAGTTTGGTTGTCATAGGTTTCCTGTAATTTAGAAGCTATAAGCAAAAAAAAATCATTCAAAAAATTGAAAATTTAGACATTTTACGCACCTTCCCAAGTAAGCACAAGAAAATTTCGTTCGATAGCTCCACTGGGCATCCATGACCGTAGGCAGGGTGGAGTTTTTGGAGGACCCCCCCCCCTCGAAATTCCTCAGCCAACCCACTGTTTTCCGGAAATGAATAGAGCTCGAACCATACCTCGAACCTCCCCCCCCGAAGTGAATTTCTGGCTACGGCCCTGTGGTCATCCATGTATTGTAACCTCCTTGGGTAAGGACACTGAAGGAACGTAATTTAGGGGTGGAGTTTGCCGGGGGGCTCCCTTAAGGCTAACCCTGGGCCCACCTCATAATAAGATTTGTCTAGAAGTGCGGGTAAAGAGGTCACTATTAATGCGCCTGAGCTACCCGGGGATGTGGAGGGCCTTAAGCCAGCGGGATTTTCCTTTAGTGTGGGCATCCATAAATGCCATCCGAAAGTTTCAACAGCTCAGGATTTTTTGCAATGCATCGCGCCAATTTTGGCCGCATATTTTGCAAATATACTCTCAGTTCGGCATCATCTCTAATAATAATTGTCATTATTAAGAGTGATTATTTGATCAACCCCCGCGACTTACAAAATGTCCTTTTAATTATTGAAAAGTTTCAGATGAAGAAGGTAGATACGTATAAGAAAATTTATAGCCAATTTACCCAATCTTTATGATTATTTTACTTAATTACCCGAATACCTGCTCACCCTAAAGTACTTACCTACAAATAATCTGGCGCAAAGGTCATACTAATTAAAAAAATTACATAATTAATTTTCGAAAACTCGGGGTCGTATTTCTCCTTTCCTTGACCACCGACGTACCAGAAAATACCTCATTTCAAATCGTTTATAAAAAAAAGTATTTCTAGATAATATGATTTTTGGTTGAAAACGAAAGTGAGTTACAGGAAATTATATCCTGTGTGCATGGTAGCTGCGAAAGAAACGGGATGAGGATGAATGTCAACAAGACGAAAGTAATGGTATTTGAAAGAGATGAGATAAGGACGAACTGTGCGATCAAAGTTGGTAATGAATGCTTGGAGCAAGTTGATGAGTATGTGTATCTGGGAAGCTTGTTTACAAAAGATGGTCGATGTGAAAGTGACATTGAAAGAAGAAAGTTAGCAGGTACCAGGGTGAATGGGGCAATTGGGCCAATAATGAAAAGTCGCAACGTATCGACAAAGGCAAAGTTGCTGGTGCACAACGCCATCCTAGTACCAACACTGATGTATGCAAGTGAGACATGGACATGGCTGAAGAAGGATGAATCAAGTATAAATGCGGTCGAGATGAGATCGTTAAGAAGAATGTGTGGAAAAACATTGAGAGCTAGAATAAGGAACGAAATGATTAGAGAGTTGAGTGACTTTAAAAAGGATGTTGTGAATAGAATGAAAGTGAACAAGTTGAGATGGTTGGGTCATGTGGAAAGAATGAACGATGAAAGAATAACGAAGAAAATTTACCTGGGTGAAAGAGGAGGTGTAAGGAAACGCGGCCGTCCGAGAACCACCTGGCTGGACCATGTCGACCAGATACTCAAGGACGGACGTGTTTTGAGTAAAAGTAACCGGAGAGTATGTATGAGGAACTGCATGAATGTGACGGAAGCCCGAAGGGTGTGTCAGGATAGGAAAGTCTGGCGATCCGTTCTCTCTGCCTACCCCGCAAGGGAGGTGGCGTGAGGGTATAGAATAGAATAGAATGATTTTTGGTTTGTTTTGTCAAAATCGAGTTAGTTTTATAGTTTGTGAGATATTGTCAAAAAAACTAAATGAGAAATTTTCAAACTCTTCAATTTTCAAAAGGCCATATCTCCAAAACGCTTGAATTTTGGATGCGCGTCATCTTAACTTTTATTCGTATTTTTTCATCCTCTATCACCTCTTCAAATGTCTGACATACGGAACCAATCGTACAATTACGGAGGGGTTGGGCGAAGGTTTGAAATTTCGGCGAGATCAGGTCCAGAAGATTGGGCTGGATCGGACATGTCGTCAGATCGGGAGAAGAAAGAGCCACAAAACATCTCCTGCAAAATAAACCTGTGGGCAGGAGACCTCTGCTCTGGGGAGAACAAGACAGAGATTGATGGACAATGTTACCCGAGATCTGATCGTACTAAATGTTGGCGATGACTAGGAGTCCGTTGCTGCAGACAGGAAGGCTTGGAGATCCATTGTTCTGGAGGCCAAAACTCTACCGGAGTTGTACGGCCATTGGAAGTAAGTAAGTAAGTATGGACTTCACGTGAGTTGAATAATGGAAAATACCAGTCCAGGTCCAGAATCACCTCTAATTCCCCGTGACCCTCAGTCGCTGTACACCGTCCAGCTTACCTACGTTAGTAATATACAAGTCTCTGTTCATATAACATTATTTTATTCCTCCAAGTCTTGTGGATCAAATTATTCTCTGTGTAAACATTGGCCTCAATCCAATTTATTGTATTTGTAAACTTATTCGCACGTAAAGGGGCCCTTTACACGGGGGTGGGTGTCTATACGTGTGCTCCGTCACCTTTTCGAAAATATTTTTTCAAAGTCACAGATATACCAGTGTCTCTGGATATGCCGTGACCACACGCACGCTTGCCAAACCTAGACAAGCCATCACAAATTCGAACGTGCAGTCGTCAACGTGGGGAAAATGTACAAACTTTTTCATACTAAATGATAAAACCTCACAAAAAATCAACCTAATTAAATTCATTTTTCTCTTTAACCGTACTTAATAGGTACCTATTTAATTCTTTAATCCCCCTAGAGTTTGGAATACGTATAAACTTTTTCATACTAAATGATAAAACCTCACAAAAAACACATTATTAACACACTTTTTCTCACCGTATCATTACTTTTCAGTATGAAAATCTATTGAAATGCAATTGTTTCATAAAAAAACTACACCTATTTCTCTTTAAAAATTTCGCCCACGCGGCTATTAGGTATCTGTGGTTTCTGTATTAAAACCAAACTATATCTAGACCTTCTTCATTTAGTCGCCGAAAAAAAAATTCGCCTGCATTTACACATTTTTCGTGCTGCATGGGTATTTCACGGCTAACTCTCATCGATTAAGCGTAATATAACTCTTAAACGTCTAACTAAGATCGGTATAACGGCACTACGATGTTGTATATCAAAATTATAATATTAAGATTATTTAAAGCGATATTAGATGTACTTAATCAAACTACAAATATTATTAATTATACTAAACAAGTGTAGGGCGGGTGGGAGCGAAAATACAATCGGAACAGTAGCATTCAGTGAAATTGCAGCGCTGAAAATAACAGGTAGTGATATTTTCATTCGTATGTATAGCTGATTAGTAGCACCTACAGTGATTTTGTCTTCAAAATAACACTTCTTTCACTATTTGTGAATGCAAAATGTAGATTTCTTTATTTATGAAGATAGCGAAAGTAAGATGCTCAGCTAATATGTACCTACTAAAAATATCACCCTAAGACTTAACACATGGATAAATGTAAGATATGCTGCAAGTCACTCTAGTGGGGAAAATATTTTTTTTTTTGTAAATTTCGTCGATTAAAAATAATTGTAAATTTACCTCTGAAATATACTGAAACTTGAGATTATTCCCGCAGTTTGTTAGATGTAATGCAGTAGGTTCCTATATCCACAAAAGTACTCCATAAGTGTGTGATATTTTTCTATTTTTCACCTGTTACTCAATTGCTTATACGTTTAGAAAAAATCACAGTGAATCTTATTTTCACATCGCTATTTTTTAAGAATGTTTCTGTTAAATTTTCTCTCGTGAAATGAATCCTAACTGTGATTTGTGGAAACGTGCGATTTGAATTTACATACGTAAAAACGTGTAAAATGTAAGTAAATATTTTGTAGTGTAAAAAATATTCTGTCATAAACACACTTGCCTGGATAAATATTGGGGTAAAAATTTGTGCAAAATTATTATGATAATTGCGTACAGTAAATTATAAAGATTAATGCCTGTAGCAGCGGTAATTTTGGCTGTTATGGAGCTTGGGGCAAAGCTTAGAGGAGTGCTTTCCGTTAGGCCGGGTTTCAACCTGCAAGAAAACTTCTGCAAGAAGTGTCCGACAGTCTGTCAGACAGTAACTTGCAGGTGTAAACTCCGTAGTTTACACCTGCAAGGTACTGTCTGACAGCCGTCTGACAAACTGTCGGACACTTCGGTCACCAGACAGAAACTCAATATGACAAAATCTCAACCGTCAAAAGGGTAACCTACTATTGACAGAATCGCAACTCATTGCCGGAAAACCTGTTGCCGCCAATTTCAATATGGTTGGGTTAGGTTCGTTAGGTTTTTTTTTTGAACTTACAAAAACAAAACAAAAAAAAAACAACGGCATCAGATTTCCCGGTGTTGAGTTGCGATTCTATCAATAGTAGGTTACCCTTTTGACAGTTGAGATTTTGACATGGAACCTTTGACAGTACCTTGCAGGTGTAAACTACGGAGTTCACACCTGCAAGTTACTGTCTGACAGACCGTCGGACACTTCTTGCAGGTGGAAACCCGGCCTTATAACGGAAGCTCGTAAGTTCGTAAACGTTGTTCCCGCATTTATTAATCTCATAATAAGCTTTTACAAACACGAGTTTGTATTATCATTGTTTAATATTTGACGTAATTAATTTTATAATTAAAGCTCGCGGCCCAACTATGACGTCACGGTCATAACCCGCGGCAGTAAGGTTCAAAATCGCATGAAAAATTGTAAAAATAGGTTTTTTTTTTCAAAATTTGGTGTTAATTTCGCTTCAATTAAAAAACTGACGGTCATTCCCTAGATTTTAATGTCAACATTATCAATACAAAAAAATTCTCTGCGACTTTCGGGAAACGAGTTGCTATCTTTTGGAAAAAAGATCAGAGGTGTTTTTCACATTTTTGTTTGAGAAATCTATACGAGATATAAAAAATCTTTTACGGTCATTCCCTAGGTAAAGGTTCAATATATCTACCCTATTTTTTTCCAAAGCATATTTAGTAAGGTTGTCGAGATCTAAGGTCTCCCGTTTTTAGAAATTTTTGCAATGCTATAATTATGTTCACTCATGGGCGTCGCCAGCTTCGAAGCTAGGGGGGAAAGGCAACAAAAATAAAATAAAAAAATCATATACCATAAAAAATGCGTAAATAGAGCCGCAGGCGAAATTGTTTTGTGGGACATAGTGAAGTAGTCGTGGTGTGGTTCGTTTATTTGAAAATGTATATAATACTTTGCACAATAATATGTAAAAAAAATATTGATATAAAAAAGTGATAAAAAGTAATGAAACTGATGGATTTTCATACTAATTTTAGAAAATTTATGATATGATGAAAAAATGTGTGATGGTAATGTGATTTTTTGTGAGGTTTTATCATTTAGTATGAAAAAATATATATCTACCTATTCCAATACCAGTCACGCCCATATGTCTACTCTTAACGGCGAGTGGCGAAATTTCCACTCGCCTACTCCCTACAGCTGCTTATAGATGATTAAAATCTAAGTTGATAAACCGGATGTTTGCAATTAAAATTCTACATACTTAGATACAGATTTATTATATTAGTGTATGTATAGGTATACTCGTATGTATGTGTGCTGGAATTTCATACAAAAATAACTCTGTAAACAAATCTTTACCTTTCCCACATTCCCACTGCAAAGTGTCAAGTCTCCTGTCAAATCACATTCAACTGCCGTCAGCTGTTATAGATAGAGTATGTAGATGCTGTACCGTAGTACGGGTGACCGGGAAATAATGCCCCTCTTTTAAATTGGAATAACTTTGGAATCATTTACGAGTACGTTAAGAGTACGCACATTTTGACATTTTGAAAATCGTAAACGTCTAAATCAGTGATTCCCAAACTATGGTACGCGTACCACCAGTGGTACGCGACAATTATTAAGGTGGTACGCAAGCAGCCATGGCCATAGAACATACACAGTAAATAATTAGTTAAAATGTTTTCAAATTTCGCGCTTTGACACTATTTGCTTTCATTAATTAGCCGCGTGGGTGCGCTGTCGCTGGCCTGGCCAGCGCATTTTTCAACTCTCTCTGTGAATCTTGTGGTTTTTCTGGTTTTTGATCTTTGGTTGAATTAGTTAAGTTTAAAATTTAGTACAACTGAGCCAGATATTTCCTATCTTGTCTCGAACATGCAGCGCCATTTTTGCACTATAAGAATATTGTATTTTTTTCCTATGATTAATAAATGATAATATTGTCATAAACAGTTGTTGCAGTTTTTATTACTTTACCTTTTTGAAGGTTTTTTAACGGTTACAGTTCAGTGGTACGCTACTGATTTATAATTTCGTGTGTGGTACGCAAAATTAAAAGTTTGGGAACCACTGGTCTAAATTAATCAAATGAATACGAATTGATGTCAGAGAAATGGCGTCACACGCGTTTTCATAGCGTTGTATTGAAACACATGACATTGTTCGGATCTAGTCAACTGTGTGGAAAACTATTTGATTAGGTAGGTACTTCAATAATCAAAGAACATGAAAAACGCGTAAATAGGGTTGTTGAGTATTTTTTTGAGACATAGTAAGGTCGTAATTTGGTTTGGTTTATTGGAAAATGTACATAATAATTTGCAGAATAATAATATGTACTCATTAAAAATGTTTTTTATAGAAAGCAAAAAATTAGCGCCGCAGTCAATTTTTTTTTTGTGAAACAATGGTATTTTGATGGATTTTATACGTATTTTAGAAAATTTATGATAAGATGAGAAAATGTGTGGAAATAATGTGATTTTTTAGTGAGATTTTATAATTAAGTATGAAAAAATAATAATATAACTATTCCAATCTCTAGGGGTGGCAGCTGCCCCCTCTGCCCCCCCCTGACGACGCCCATGCATTTATCTGGTTTTCAGTGACGATATGCGAAAAAACTAAGTTTTCTCTCTATCTTCCCTCGTTCTACTATGTCTTATAGATAGACAACTGTTTAATATAGTGGTGAATGCAGACAAATAGGTTGCAAATGATATGGCAGACCTAGAGATAGGTTAGAGTAGGGTAGGTATGTACTACAGTAAGAGCTACAGAGACAGTACTCAGTAGTAGTAGGCACACGCCTTGTCTGGTTAGCTCATTTGGATGTGTTCCATTATAATATTGGCTGACTCCATACCATGCCATACTAATAATTAGGGCATCTACGTACATTGTATCCGGTTCCCAAAAAAATACTCATTTGTAAAAGAACCGGTTCTTAATAAATGTGATAATAGTAATGGTTGGCGCAGTTGGTTGAGGCGGCAGTCTCTTGAACTGGAGGTGCCAGATTCAAACCTCGGCCCTGACGATGTATTCCACACTTTGCGATTCAGGCCTAGTGCAAGGTGTGCACGAAAGTATTTGGGTTTGTGTATGCACAATTGCACACCCCGATCCTTTTATTAAAAAAATACGCTAGGTTTTTTCGGTTCTCACTATTTGGTTTGAAATATTGATTTTTTATTTTTTTTAGTGTAAGTAAGTAGTTTTTTAGTCTCTCACACAAAAACGTGTGAGAGACTATATTTTGTGGCGGGTTTATTGCCAAAGGCAATTTCTCCCAACCAACCACGCAACATCACGTCGAGTATCTACATCTATCTATCCTTTAAAGCCGCGTCCCCTTCGGTGTGGGCAAAGAGGACAGATTTAATTTAATTTAGCGTCTCTTTTGTTCGATTCGTTTGCGTCTTTTGTTACTGAGTCGATCCCCGAGTCCGAGGTTTGATGGTCCGACAGCTGTAAAGAGTAAATAAATGAATCATATATAAACTATCAAAGAATCGAAAATTCGTGATTCTTCGGGTCGCCACCAGAAAATAAGCCCGCATTTACAGATATGCATAATATGCATGTTCAATAAGCAGTATTGTATTTAACTTAGATTTGTGTTTCCATCCTTGGATAAGCCAGCATGGAATCATTGTTAAGCATGACGAAGGACAAGCAGAGCTCTTTACACTCTCTTGCCACGGATTCTACTTTATAGTATGAACACTTGTAAATTTATCTGATATTAAAATTGATTGTGAGTCTGTACTGCAATGTCACATCTGTACCTTACAGTGGCGAAGGGTGGATTTATGCAAAAGGGAAGCCGGGGCTAACATTTCTTATGGGATTACGTCAAATTAGACACTAATATACCTCTCATTTTATCCAAAAGGTAACTCGATGGGAATCGTGTTTTTAGGTAGCTTCGCGCCTGGTACCTTACCATAATTATTATCTCTTTGTTAATTTTATTTGTATGTGCTTTTGTAGAATATGTACCTAGTTTTACGACCATGACGATGTGCCAATAGAGCCTTTTACACTCTATTGGCATTTAATTTCCCTGTATATTTATTGTCAACATGTAACTTTGACAAGTCCAAGTACCTGCAAATGGCCTAGGGATGATTCAAAACAATAAACACTGAAGGAATGTAAGTTGAGCTCCCTTCTGGCTTACTCTGAGTCCACCTTTTAAAGATATTTTGCCAAGAAGTGCGGATAAACCCGGGGATGCGGAGGGCCTTAAACTCTTGGGAGTCCTTCAATGTTATCTTAGGTTCTCGATTCTTAAGGCGAACCGAACCGGTAAAAGTGGTTCACAAAAATGAACTGATTCTCTGTATCCTCTTATCATATCACTCACTATAGGATATGAACTATTCCACTATACCGTCTATGCGACACGCTAAGGTTCAGCAGTGTATTCTGGAACGATTATTATCATCCATGTATATTGTACAGTTTAGTGGTGGGAATTTACGCTAACCAAAGTTAACGTTAACAGATGCTAATGCTAACCTCGATTAATAGTAATACGTCAACTGCTAACATCCACAGAAGAAGTCACTAGAAGGAGTGTCGAGACGTCGATCAAGTTTATCCACACACGGTTCACCCGAAAAATCAAGAAACAATGTCAATCGCACACCGTGAAAACCTTCGACATTTACTGTCAACTGCTAACGTTAATATGGTCGTTTCGTTGGTGATCAATTTTGGAAGTTTCCCCATAATGTCCCTCGCATAATGCTAATGAATCTCTGAGTATTATTAGCCCGTCAACAATAATATTAATACCTATCAACAGAAAAAATGAACGACAAGGTACTGCTGTAAATTTCTCGATGTCATTGGTCACCGGTCAACGGTAGCGCCTGTTGACCGGTGACCAATGACATCGAGAAATTTTATTAATTATAATTAATTTAATATTATTGTTGACGGGCTAATAATACGCCCGGGAAATTAGCTTAGTTTTCTTTACGTGCGTTTGGTTGGAATATTTACATACTCACTCCAGGTATTGGCGTGGATTAACGTGAGCAGACAATATACTTTTATGTCAACAGTGTTGACGTGTTAAATAAGAACAACTGTTGAAGATTAACTGTTGACCATTATTGGCACAGCTCTAATACAGTTGTACGCCCCCTCAGGAGTCTTTCTGTCGTGTGGGTGTGGGGCGAGACTACCCACACGATGGAGTACACAGTACATACCCACACAGCTGTCTGTGCATGCATGCATTCTGCGAAACACCCTGTTCGTTAAGGGTGCATGCGAATTTTTTTCATAATTTCCTCTTCAAAAGTTCGTAGAGGTTCGCTTGTTATATTGATTGGAGCCCTTGACACTCTGATTGACATCGATTGCAATTATTTTATTCTCAACAAGTAGTTATACCTCTACATGATGTATAGCGAATGTATATACCAAAGATGGGCAAACCTGAAGGAGAAGATACAACGCTGAGCTCTATGATTTGTACCGAGAGGTCAGCGTGGTCCGTTCAATTAAAATTTGGAGACTGCGCTGGCTGAGGCATTTGCATCGCATGGACGATCAGGAGCCAGCCAAAAAAGTGATGTCCACTTACCCATGCGTGGGGAGACCGAAGCTGCGATGGCTTGATGGGGTGGTTGCAGACTGTCGAGCACTGGGCGAGAAAAATTGGAAAGTGGCAGCAATGGACAGGGGGAGATGGCGACAGCTCTTGGAGGCAGCTAAGACCCGCACAGGGTTGTAACGCTTAAGATGATGACGTATAGCAAAGGATGGGCTTTCCATCAGGCTTGTGACTGATCGTCGATCGTGGCTTTATATTATGATCATTATACATATCTAGGGACGGCCCTGATAGGTATGATTTGCATAAAAAGAGTACGCATATAAAAAAGTGTGGTCTGTCTAATATAATGTTATGTACTTTGTGCAATGTGCATACATTACACACCTAGACTAGGTGCTGTCTGGTGTCTAGTCTGATCCGAACTAACATAAGGTGCGGCTAGATGGCGTGTGTAAACAATTTCACCTGTCATTGTGATAGTCTATAGGTGCACGTAGATAGAGACATCGATCTTAAGAGTAGGCATACTGACATTTCAATAATTTCTAAAAACGCGGAGACCTTAGATCTCGACAACCTTACTGTTAAATGGGGCCATGTGCAGAATAAAACCAGCGTATGTATAAGTTGACCAATCAGGACGAATTTATTTCAACCACTGAACTGTGTACTGAATGTGACAATGCTATATAGTAATGTTTAACCTATAAGCTTCATAGTGTTGCCACACGAAAGAAAAATATCTCAAGTGTGGCCAACCTATGTTATTATTAAATTTGTACTACCAAAACATGCGTGGTCTAAAAACCAAACTGCACGATTTAAGATTAAATGTACCATTACTTAACCACACCATATTTGTTCTTACTGAAACATGGCTGGATAACTCAATAAACGACTCTGAACTTGGTTTTGAAAATTACAATATTTATAGACAGGACCGCAGCAAGCTCAGTAGCAAGAAGAGCAGGGGAGGAGGTGTTTTGATTGCCGTAGATAAAAGTATAAAATCCACGAAACTTACACACAGAAATAAGGGTGTAGATCAAGCGTATGTACTTATACAGACAAACTTCGAAAAGATAATAATAGGAACCGCATATATTCCTCCAAAATCCACGAATGACATATACAGACTTTTTTGCGAGGACTTGGAGTCACTGCAGTCAAAATATCCACAAGCTACTTTCATGATAGCAGGAGACTTTAACCTACCGAAAATGCAATGGTCTGCTGAGTCAGACAAACCAACTATTAATTCAGATAATAATGAAGGAGCACGCGAACTTATAGAGACTGCGAATTATTTGAACATGAACCAGCATAACTTTGTATTAAACTCTCGCAAAAAGATCCTGGATTTAGTCTTCTCAAATAGTCACAGTGTCACAGTGGAGGAGTCAAACGATCAGCTATTGGATGTTGACGAATATCACCCTCCCCTCGACATTGATATGTCCTTGTCTGTCGAAGCAAGGCCAACAACCACGACATACTTTTACAATTACAAAAAGGGTGATTTCGACGGAGCTCTACAATTCATATTTAACTCAGATTGGACTTTTTTACAAAGCAATAACATAGAATGGATTGTCCTAAACTTCTACGGTATTCTAAACGATGCAATAAAAAAATTCATACCATACGAAAGATACAAACCATCTTCATTTCCCAGGTGGTTTACACCAGATCTAATAAGAACGATAAATAGCAAAAAGATAGCTCACAGAAAATACAAAGAAACACGAAACCAAAATGATTACGAAACTTTTTCCAAATTACGAACTAAATGTCAGAAACTCAGTTCGCAGTGTTTTGATGCTTACATAAAAAATATGGAAAATATTACTACTGATCAAAAGAGTCTTTGGAAATTCAAAAACTCTCTCAAGAACAATAGCCATGATTATCCCAAGCAAATGTACCTGGACAGACAGAGGGCAACTACCATGAAAGACATTGTTGATTTGTTTTCTGATTTCTTTAGCACTGTGTACGAAAAAAATGAAATAGAGGATGAGTATCTGTCGCACCAATGTGATAGTGTAATAAACATAAATCAATGTACTATTGGCTATGACTGCGTGGAACGAAAAATATCCCAACTAGATTCAACCAAAGCTGCAGGACCTGATAATGTTCCTCCAGTCTTCTTAGTAAAATGTGCACCGGCGTTGGTAGTGCCACTTACAATTATTTATAACAAATCACTGCAAAAGGGCTACTTTCCATCAATTTGGAAAACAGGAAATATCACCCCAATTTTCAAAAAAGGCGACAAAAGTGATGTCAAGAACTACAGACCAATATGTATTCAATCAACGCTGGCCAAAATGTTCGAGTCCTTGGTGTTAGACGTCATACTCCCAGAAATCGCTCGAGTAATCATACCGCAGCAGCACGGCTTTATGTCGGGAAGATCAACCCTTACAAACCTTGCACTATATGAGAGCTGCATCGCCGATGGATTGGCTGAGGGGCACCAGGTGGATAGTTTATACACAGATTTCGCTAAGGCATTTGACAAGGTGTCACACTCAATTCTCCTTAGCAAAATGTCCAAGATGGGAGTGGGTGGTGTTTTGTTAAAATGGTTTAAGACTTATTTATCGTTTAGAACTTTAAAGGTTAAAATTCAAGACTGTCTTTCCCGAAATTTTGCAGCTACCAGTGGCTTACCGCAAGGCAGCCATTTTGGTCCAATACTGTTTCTAATTTTCATAAACGACATAACCGATAAATTCAGTGATGTAAAATTTTTGTTGTTTGCAGACGATTTAAAAATATTTAGACCAATAACTAGTGTGGATGATTGTCAAACCCTCCAATGTAACATAAATCGTCTTAGCGACTGGTGTGAAAAGAACAAACTTTTTTTGAATATATCCAAGTGTCAGGTCATACAGTTTGGAAGAAAGAAAAATAAAATAGCTTTTGAATATCACATTAATAATGTAAGACTGGAAATTGTTAGCGAAGTGCGGGATTTGGGTGTCATATTTGACGTCGAATTGTCTTTCATACCTCACATATCTGATATCACCGCAAAAGCAATGAAAACTCTAGGTTTTATGTTACGAACGGTGAATAGGTTTAATAATGTAAATGTCATAACTCTTTTGTACACATCTTTGGTTCGCAGTTTGCTGGAATATGACTCTCAAATTTGGTCGCCCAATTATAATGTACACATAGATAACATTGAACGGATCCAGCGCAAGTTTTTACGTTTTATTAATTATAAGCTGGGAATCCCTAGAAGCGAACTTAATTACGAATATCTCCATAGTTATCTAAACCTGGACACTTTGTCAAATAGAAGAATTTTTAATGATTTAATTTTTTTGTACAAAATAATAAACTCAGCCTTTGGCGGCCCTGACCTTCTCGAATTGATTAAGTTTCGAGTACCTCAGCGGATTACTCGCTTAAAGGACACCTTTTATTGTGACAATAACGCTACAAACTATATTTGCAATACTGTTATACACAGACTACATAGTTTGGGGAATACGTATCTGAATAATATAGATATTTTCAACTGTACACTCAATACATACAAATCATTGCTGAAGTCAAAATTGTGAAACATATATCTATATACTGTAAATATTAATAGTTATTATTGTCGGCTGTCTGTGCCTGCAAATTGGTCTATACAAAGAATTTCTCATGTACTTTTGATCTGATATTTTATGTTTTTTTTGTTTTGTCAATGTTTCAGATGTACCTACATTAAATAACTTATTTTTGTTGTTGCTTGTATTGTACTTGTACAAAACTATTGTTAATGTTAAAGGCTTGCGCCGTAAATAAATAAATAAATAAATAAATAAATAAATAAATTATGTTGTTGACACTTACTAAATGTGCATTGAAAAAAAATAAGGTAGATACATTGAACCTTTATCTAGGGAATGATGGTAAAATATTTTTTATATCTTGTATAGATTTCTCAAGAAAAAATGTGAAAACAACCCTGATTTTTTTTCCGAAAGAATTTCGTTTCCCGAAATTCGCATAGATTTTTTTTGTTTTGATAATATGCATTTAATCGAGGGAATGAGCGTAAAAGTTTTTTGGTTGAAGTGAAATTAATCCCAAATATTGAATAAACTGTAAAAAAAATGGAACAATGATCGTCGTACAGACATTCATTTCTGTATTAATAACCTCATCCCTTATCCTATCTCTCCACACATACTTCTCGCAACGACCTCATTTTCACTGCATTCAACCCAGATTCGTTCTTCTTCAGCCATGTCCATGTCTCACTAGCATTACCTAATTGATTTTCTTTCCGCAATATATAACTAATTTACCTACATTGTGTAAGTCTATTAGGAGCAGCCAGGGCCGTCCCTAGATATAATGCCGCCCTAAGGCAGGTACGAAAATGCTCCCCCAAAATATGTGTAAATTACCTAATAGATACCTAGATATCCTCGGTAACAGTTTTTAAATACACAGGATGGAGAAAACGATTTTTTATCTAAAACATGTTTGCATCTAATTATATTGTAGAAAACGAATGGCAGCGCAACTAGCGCCGCAGGTGATTTTTTATACAAAGAATTAGTATTTATTAGTAGAAAGGTGTCCTGACAAGATGTTTGCAGGAGTTCTTGAGGAAATCAATAAGGAGACACCAATGGCAGTAGATTACTTGCAGAATATTGACGCGGAGCTATGACTCCTAGATAACTTGTATACAATGGTCGTGTGCATATGAAAGAATAAGTTTTTTTTTATTATTATTAATTTATGGTACAAATGCAGTCACAAGCATTGACAAACCTGACCAATTACATTTGTACTAATAAATATATTATAATGTTTATGTATAATATGTATATGAAAGGATCGGATGGAAATGGAACGAGGAGGAGAAGAGGGAGGGAAAAGAGAAGGAATTGGATTGGGAAGAAAATATATGGCGTGGTACAATTCTATTCATGTTTAAATTTGATCAAATTAGATAGAACAATATATGGAAAATATGAAATACAATACAATATTTATTCAGATTGCCACCTCCTCGAGTGCCGCCCCTTCAGAGTGCCGCCCTTAAGCTTAGCCTAACATGCCTATTAGATAGGGACGGCCCTGAGTGCAGTGCATGGAGCGGTGATGTAATATAAAATTATTTTTCAATCAGTCTACCTTCTCTGAAACTGAATCATTGCATTATTACTTTCCACCCATAGGATGACACGATATTCTCCGGTAATTGGATTCTAAGTGTCAACTCTCTCGTGGGGGGGAGCTAGTAGTAGATCGGCTGATGAATGTCCTCTTCACAATATACGGCAGTACTTAGAACACAAGTCCTCATATTATGGTGGTGTAGGTTCATCATAGTACATACGAAGGGTGGATTTCTGTAGAAGGAAAGCCGGGGCTAACATTTCTTATTGGATTACGTCAAATTAGACATTATTGAACCCAGTGGCGGATCCAGGATTTTATTGGGGGGGGGGGGCTGAAGATTAAAAAAAATTTTTCCGAGAATTTTTTTGTTGACCTTTTTTTTTTTTTTTTTGTTCTCGCCTAAAATTTTGAGCTGAGCCGTTCTTATGCGGCGGAAAGATCGCAGACGGGGGGGGGGAATCCTGCCGTAATCAGCTGATGACCTTTTTTTTTTTTTTTGCTCCCAAAGACACTGGCATTTTTGATAATGTTTTAATTTCAATTTTTCAAAATAAAGCCACCAAAACCTCTCCCGCGTCATCGGCCAAGGGGGAGCGATCTACGAGACTCTCCCATGTGCACCGCCCAGAAGCCATTGGGCAGGCCAGGAGGTGCTCAGTGTCCTGCAGCTGCCCGCAGTCGTACGTCGCATCCTCATCAGCTATCTCTGGAGGTTCTTCCATGGTGCGGCCGAAAACTGATATGATCCTGTTTATTAAAATGATTAATTTCAATTAATAATGACTAATTGTTGGGGCGTTGTCGCCCCGAAGTTCTTTGTCTGAAAGAAACTGATCATGATATTTTTCAGTCTCTAGCTTATAGGTATATAATAAATACCTACATATTATGTAGACTCCCCATAGTACTATAGACACGCCATGGCCGGCGTATAGCTACACCATGTTATTGTTGTGACGGGTGACGGGGTGCATTATGCGACAGGTAGTAGTGTACCTATACTGCTTACAGTACAATCAATGATAATACTATATGTAGTACTTCCTACTACTTGCTATAATATGTCAGTCGCAGATTTTCAAAATTATAAACTCTACGTATGTCGTATAATGTATATACACAATATTATGACATATACGTCAGTCACAATGTCAAACAATGATGTGCCATCTGTTATAAAGAAAGATCCCAGGTTCATCACTTCACCCAATTTTCTAAAAAAATATCTAGTGAATTCTTATATAGGTATGTATTAGGGTAGATTATCCGGACTGTTTAAAACAAAGTAGCTGTATCTCTTTCCCTGTTAATTTCAATAGTTCGTCCGGCATTTTATCAAATTGCTGTCAATTTTTCGAATAGCATGTTTTTGGCATATTATACACAGTTAAACATTGTCTAGATATTTCATTTACTAAATGGTAAGCATACATTAAATACATGTATTATTAATATTAACATTATGACACTCTTCTGATGTGCCGCTGACAAGGTATAATGCGTGGATTTTCAAAATTGTTCGTGACAGGTGAAATTATGTATTTTCATACGCGAATTACTTATGTAGTATATTATGCTATCATGTTGGGAGTTCAAACCCCCCCCCCCCCCCCCGAAATTCCTCAGCCAACCCACCGTTTTGAATTGAATCACATTATTACCACAGTGTTTTTTCATCGTGTCATGAATTTTCAATAATTATTGTGATTATCCATTAAATCACAGTTGTTTCATTAAAAAAATTGCCTGCGGCGCTAATCTGGTAACGGTGAAGGTTTGTTCACGAAAAAAAAAAACACTTTTTGTTTTTTTTGACAAAACTTTCGCCTGCGGCGCTAGTGGCTTATCACGTTGTAATCCAGAAATATATCTAGATGCTTTGTGTAAAAATGAGACTGAATGTCAAAAAAAAATGCACTAATGTCACTGAGTCTTACCTTAAACATTTTATCAACTAAATTATATGTAACAAACTACGTGAAAAATCTCGAGTTTCGGTAAATTTCAGACGACACTTTGGATTTTTTCCCATGTTAGTCTATCAATAATTGTGATGACATACCTAGAATTCATATTTCTTCAGTTGTCTTCAAGGGATGTGTATTAGAGGGGATATGATATACTATATGTTTAATAGGTTCACCTACCCATCAATCAGTACCTGTAGGTGAATAGTGTTGTGTGTGGGGTACAAGAGGTCAAACAGGTGAATCTTTAGGCGAGTCTTGAAATCACAATAGCAGTGATTAATCACATAAATACCATCTGTTATTCAGTCACTGTTACTAATAATAAAAATCTTGGTATTGTGATATAACATGTAGCATGTATTCAGTAAAGGAGAATGCTAAAAGAAAACCCAGGCCCAGCGCAAAGGAAATGTCACTCAAATGATGGGTAAAAATGAGTTATTAAATACCGCATAGGGGGCATCATCAAAATCAATGACGTAATGTGTGAAATACCTATTCGAAGTTTACAGGGGTTACATTAATGTATTAGTAAAAGGAGCATTAAATAGTTACAATTGCGGTTTGCAATAATATGATGAATATAAGGTAGCCCGTCTTCTTCATCATCAGCCTTGGTCCCTCCACCGCTAGATGGAATTAAGAAATCTTGGAAAGAAGCGTTTTTTGTTTTTATCAATTTATTTGTCTCTTATTTTATTGTTTTAGGGATTTTTCTACAAAATATTTTTCACGATCAAATTGTTTGTATTAAAAGCTGCAAATTTGTCCACATGAATTAACGATATAAATGTATGAAAAATAACGGCACGCATTTTGATAAAGTTGTGAAAAATAACATCCCTTTTTGCAAAAAAATATCACTACATTTCCCGAAAAATAACACCGATTTTTTCCAGTCCCTATGCATAAGTGACTCATAACACACCTATTGTAGGTTGGCATCTATGACTACAGTAGGTAATATCCAAGTGGGGACTCCTATACGACTATACTATAGTACCTTCATACGACATCATATAGGTACTATACGACTTATACAAGCGATTTCAATCAAGCTCACCTAGTTACGTTAGATACAGTATGGCAGCGGTTCCCAAACTGAGGGTCCGCAGAGAAATCTGACATTATTAATTGAGTTTTCTAATCCACAGCAAACTGCCACCTCAAAAAATCATCTGAATCTCTCAAAAAATATGTTTAGTACTCAGGGGCCACATCCTTTTCTCATCTTTTTCTTTCTCAGCCGTTTTAATTCCAATGCTGGACATAGGCCTCCCCTTATCCTGGGCATGCTGCATCCACTTGCTTCCTGAAATTCGTCTCACATCGTCAGACCATCTTGCCTGAGGTCTTCCTACGCTCCTTTTGCTTGTTTTAGGTTGCCACTCGATAATCTTTTCGGTCCATCTAGAATCTGAGCATCTGGCAACGTGTCCTACCCAACTCTATTTTAAAAGGCAGCTGCTCGTTTTACCACGTCGGTGACCTTGAATTTCTCTCGTATCCATTCATTTGTCCGTCTATCTCTCAACGAAATACTCAGCATTCTCCTCTCCGTGGCTCTTTGTGTTACCAGTAGTTATTTTCATGTAATACTTATTAAATTGTTATAAAGCCTATTAAATTTAATTACGTACAATTCTTCTACAAAAAAATGTCTGCGGCGCTGATTAAGCTGTTCTTGTGTTACATACCCATTCTGTTTATTTATTTAACTATAAACAATATATAAACTAGATTCACCTACATCACGACAAAAAAGTTGGACGATCGCTGCAGTGGTGTAGCCGACTCACAGAACACATATACTCTAGCCGACTCTAGCAAAGGTATTACTACTATTACGTTGGTATACCTGTGCAGACGGGGAATTATTCTTCAGTCTTCAGCCCTGCCGTGCGTCTGTTTGTACCTACTTCCGTGCGAAGGCTAGGGGGGGGGGGGGTAATACAAAGTGACGCGAGTGGAGGGGAGAGATATGGGGTGGAAAAATCTAACAGAATAATTAATATTATAAATGTACGTACATCGTACAAGAGTATGACTTATCATATATTATGTAGTATTAAATTGGGAAGGAACGAGGATATGGACTGAATATCTATTATCTAAGTCACCCCAAGTAAATGCATTATAAATATTATACTAGTCAGCTACCGATACTAATTTGGTAATTACTTAAGAAATAGAAAAATAAATAATTAGTCGTAAAAAGTTTTTTAAGGACCACGCTTTTATTTCCACATATAAAGGCTAGGGACCCAATTATGAGATGACGCGTCATTTCCCGCGGTGCTAAGGTGCAAAATCGAATGATTAAATGTAATACAATATAATATAGGTTGGTTAGCACAAATTGTCATTTGGCAATAAGCCCGCCCTTTGTATGTTTCTGTACAATAAAGATTATTCTATAAATATGTGCTTGAGCTGGGCAAAATATGACTTACAATCTGGATTTCTTTTCCAACGCCTTTCACGCGATACCAAACACGGCGGTATGCGGTGACTGGATCCTCTCGATCGCTCGGTGTCTCCCGAGACTTGAGCTGGACAAAATCTCAGTGGCGTAACTAGCTTTAGTGCCGCCCGGGGCGGACTCTGAAAATGCCGCCCCACCCGACCCCTAAAGTACCTACATAAAGTACATACCTAATACCTACCCATTGGTGTATGCAGTTTTGAAGCTAGGCAAGAGCAACTAATATTTTAATATAGATGTGGCTAAACAAAGCACGTCAATAGCGCCGCAGGCGAAAATTTTTTCATTAAACTAAATGAAAACGAAGGTTATGTTGTAATTTTGTTTACTTTCTTTAAATTAAAAATATAAAAAAATAAGTACATATCACAAAAAAGATAATTATTTAAAAAGTAACAAACAAGAGCGCCGCAGGCGAAATTTTTTGGACAAATGGGTGAAATGATGAACCTGGTTATCTTTCTATAGTAGGTAACACATATTGTTACAGGTAGTGTATAGGGGAAGCGACCATGCGAGAAGTAACGAAATTTTAGTCATAAGGTATCGAAAGTCTATCTTATTTGAGCACCTATAAATAATATGTACCTAAGATGTGAACTGGATTAATTAGCGCCGCAGGCAATTTTTTATGAAAATTATTGTAATTTAATAGATTTTCATAATAATTTTAGAAAATTCAGAGAGTTTTTAATTTGTGTGTTTTATCAAGATGTTTTTTCATATGTTGTGCCATTTTGCCGCCCTCTGAAATGCGCCGCCCGGGGCGGACCGCCCCCCCCGCCCCCCCCTAGTTACGCCACTGCAAAATCTGACTTACAATCTGGATTTCTTTTCGAACGCCCTTTCATACGATACCACACACTATCCTTGGACCCTCCTGAAACGTTTTACATATTTTTTGTCTCTGGAGAAAGCTGATCCATTTTTGCACAGAATCGTATTGTCACCAAGTTTACGTACGATTGCAAAGTTTCAGCTCTCTAAGTAGTAGTAAGAAGTAGTTGAAAAACCGATTACAAGATTTGTTCACAGACAAACAAAATCTTGTAAAATACATAATAAAACGGACTACAAAGGGAAATACACATAGTACCTAGTAGGATATTGCATAATAAGCTAAGGATGTCATATAGTGAGATATTATGTGCTGGAAACTGCAAAGTATGGGCTGAAATGCTCTCTGTGTGTCTATTATTATCATCATACCAGAAGCCCCGCTGCCATTCGCACTAACTGCGTATTCCAGAAAGAAGGAAAAAAAGAAAAAAATAGTATTTTTGGGTATAAAATTATCTATCTAGGTATCCTTATTCTGACGGGGTAGCCGTACAGATGTCAAAAATCTAAATAAAAAAAAATGGTAATATTCTATTTAGTTTTTTAACACCTGTACAAAAATCTGGTACTGTAGACGTACCTACATCTTTTGTATGCGAAAAAATCGAAATTCTAATACTACGCGCGTATCATGACTTCAGCTGTGACCAACAACCAACGATTCCATATTTTGATTAATTTTTCATGATTTTTTTTTATTTGTAAGAATATTTTTTTATGATATACGGCTTCTAAATTTATATATGTATTTGTATTGTCAAAATGAAATTATATTAGGCCGTTCAAAGCTTCGATAAATAAAGAAACAGAATCGAGTGGGCTTGTATATTATAATGTAGGATAATATATGATACGATATCTGTATCTACAAAAGGCAGTAGTATGGTTAGTAGAGTATTAGAGAGACGGCTGGGGGGTAAATGTGGGGGTAGGGTATGAGATGGGAAGAATGTAGGAAGGAAAGGGGTAATAAAAGACTACGGGGGAGGAGGTCAGACGATCAAGGGATGCATACGGCATACGGTAACCTACCTACCTACTCTTGTACAGCAGAACTTATAAATAATATCACACAGATGTCTCACCCACGCTGTGTCAGGCCAGATGAGACATCAGACGATTATTGTATTATTTATTATCATCGAATTATTATAGGGATACGAGTTTTTACTATTTTAAGATTAAGAGACATTTCTGTTTCTATATAGTGATTATGTGAGATGAAAGGATAACAAAGAAAATTTACCCGGGTGAAAGAAGAGGTGTTAAGGAAACGCGGCAGTCCAAGAACCACATGGCTGGACCATGTTGACCAGATACTCAAGGACGGACGTGTTTTGAGTAAAAGTAATCGTCGAATGTGTACGAGGATTTGCATGAATGTGACGGAAACTCGAAGTGTGTGTCAGGATAGGAAAGTCTGGCGATCCGTTCTCTCTGCCTACCCCGCAAGGGAGGTGGCGTGAGGGTATAGTATAGTAATATCGACTCATTCTGGTGGAAATTGGGGATGTTTCTAACTAGAATTGCCAGAATATGTGTAGGACAAAATAACCGGACAACTTTTGATCCCCCTTTAAAATATATTTTTCAGATATGCAAGCGCTAATAGCGCCGCACGCGAAATTTTCGCAGTGGTGAGCTTTCAATAGTGATATTTTCCCTTACGGAGATAAAAAAAATACACCTACGCAAAGTAGTGGAAAATGGTGCTACGTAGCGCCGTAGGCGAATTTTATTTCATATTTCCTATTTAAAAAAGACGGTGTATGGTGAAAGAAGGCGTATTATTTGAAAAGTTTTTTATTGTTATTCCAGCCGGAGGCGATTCCAAAGACGGCGATGAGGACGAGACGTCAGGCAACACGGGAAACGGCGTGGAGACGCCCCGAGAGGGGGGCCACGCCGCGGCGGGGGGGCCGGGCGGGCACGCGGCCAAGCCTAGACCCCCTCCGGCACCGCCTCACGCACTGGGACACGCTGCCTCCACGTAAGTATCTACCTTATATTTTTTATAATATATCTTAAGGGGTGATAGTAGCAGAGCTGGATTTACACGTCTTTCCAAGGGCTCTGACATATTCGTTTTTTTTAAATACATATTTTATTTAAGCGATCTAATTTTTTAAAAATACATCCAAAAATTTTCGTCGTCGAGGGGGGGTCCCTAGGAAATATTACAAAAACTAAAACTGTTGACCTTAGGCAACAAAAAGTGAAACGTGGCCGTTCTCTAAAATCTCTGCCGCACATAATCCCCGGCCTGCCCGGCTTTTTGGCAAATCCGGCACTGGATAGTAGAGGTCATTTGGGATCTTTCGAGACAAACTTAGCTTACTCCAAAGTCTCACGGTTTCAGATATTCGAGATTTTCCCACTGTATCAAAAATACCCAAATTACTCAAGTTTTACTCCAATATCATCGTAAGTAAATGTACCTAATTAGTTCTATAATTCTTTTTTGTAACTTGAGCATATTTTTAACTCATTAGTTTCAATCTGAATGAACAATAATGATACAAAATATCGGAATAAAGTTTCGAGAAATACTTATTTCAATAACGAGTTACGACTTTGAGGGGATTTTAATTAACGATTTAAAATTCAGAAATATATGAATTTTAAAACGACTTAAAATTCAGAAATATAGAAAAAACTTATCTGATTTATGCTCTTTCAAATGATATACAAAACAATAGTTTCATAAGTTGTTATCTGAGTAATCATACTTTTCCCGAGCAATTTTTCGCGTGTTCAGTTAGTTCTTCAGCTATTTAACTCCTGAATGTATGCAACATCTATATCATGTTTTTAGTTGGTTAGCCCAAGTGTCGACCCTTAAAATATGACGCATGTGTTATTTGATCGAATTGTTGCTTAAATGATAGCTTCCCAATAAATAGAGGGAATACATCGCATTAGGGTTGTCTATCAAAATCTTGCCGCAATCCCCCAAGAAAAAGAATCTGGGCTTCCATACTTTCCTGCACACCTTGCACTAGGCACCTTGCACACCTTGTATCGTCACCAACGCCGGGGTTTGAATCCGACACCTCCCTCTTGTGAGACTGCCGCCTCAACCAACTGAGCCAAACTATGTACATATTTATTTATAATAGGTATATTTAATGTTTCTTTATGTTTTCCAGGGAGATATCAGCTAGTCAAATGGACTTCTTCAAGATGCTGGATGAAAAGATTGATAAGGTGAGACAAAATAACATCTCATATCTTTATATTACAGAGAGTAGCATTGATATGTAGGAGTGGAAGAGAGGACCATGGGAGGAAAAATATTGTTATTTTATTACCCGGATGTGTTGCCAACTAAACTATTAGACAGAACTGTATTCTTAGAAGTTGCTGAGATGTTCGTAACTAACTTCAATGATTTAGCCATTCACATTTAGAAAACTTGTTAGGAAAAAATATTCCAGATCCCTTGATTCCATATTTTATACAAATACTAATGACTTCTTGATTTAATTTCAGGGTCGCGACTACGATTCATCCAGCGAGACTGAAATCCAGTTGGAGCAAGCTCGAGTAGCGTCCCTGCTTCAGAGTTGGGACGCAGCATCACAATCCTCGTCACAATTCTGCATGGCTACATCGTCACCTCCCACTCCACGAAGCGGGCGTCGCATCGGTCGAGGAAACACTCCTTCATCACCTCCAATAAGAAGCAGGGGACACCACGACTCCAACTCAAGTCTGGAGAAAGAACACCACAAGATGGGATCCCCGGCGAAGCGAGCGGGACAAGTGGCAAACTGGAAAGTCAGCTCCAAAGCTCAAACGCAACCGCTGCAATTAAAACCGGGACAGAAATTAGAATCGTGCGACGATCAGAGATGCTACAGTCCCCAACTGCTGACTCAGCGCGAAATTCATCAATCGTACGGAGTCTCCCAAGAATACACCGAGACTTCGAGAGACTCTTCCCAAATTACGTACAATCCTACATTCCAGTCGCACAGTCCGATCCACGCCGCTAAGAATGCAAATCAGAACGTTTCGCAACCTTACATTGCTCAGATTATAACATATCCCATGAGTCAACAGGCTGTGTCGTATCAGAGTGTCGGGCAGAAGTATATTACGACGTCGTCCACATATCAACCGTCAACACCTCAACAACAGCAATCGCAACTTCCTCAACAGTTGCAGCAAGTGACACCTCCTGTTGCAGTCAATCCCCAACAACAAGTTCAACAGAGGTTCCCCGGTAGAATACAGCCAGGACAACAAGCGATACCGCCATCGAACATATATTACATACCTCCTAGTCCGATAATTCAACCGCAGATCCCCCCAGATCAAGTTCTTACCCCAAAACAACAAACAGCCTTGCATCTGCAGCAGTACGTGGCGATGAAGCAAGCTCAGCAGGCGATGGGCTATCAGAGAATGATGGCCGGACAGGATTACAGTTTGTACACTCAAGGAGACATTCGCGGGGGTTACGGTCGTAAACTGTACGACAGGGCCGATGATCCAAACTATTCCCTAGGCTTCATGACGTTGGGACGACAGTCGATATCGCAAAAGGCCGTACTTCAAACTCAAGTCATGAGGCCCATGTCTCCGGGACTGATGCAGCAATTTCAGCAGCAGACTCAAATAAGCGCCGAACAGAACCCCAGCCAACAAATGCCGTTTCAGAGATCTCAAATAAACCCCAGCGCGTTTCAAAATAGTCCGGGATGCACGGCTTCTTTAGGAAGAAACCAATCGTTGCTGCATCACAAAGAAATGATGAACGAACGATTCGGAGTAGGCGGCATGCAATCCACGACCGCCGTCAGCCAACAGGCAAATTCAATCAATATTACTAGGAATAACGTGTGCCAAAGTTTAAATATAGTTACGCAAAAAACTGTCGGACAGATCGTGCCGATCGGTACGAATCAAGACATGGTGATTTATCAAAATGTGAACGACGCTAGTAACAGTAGTGGTAGTGTTTCGAGAACGAGTTCGAATAATTCCGTAGTGAACGCGTCGGACATGTCGACGTTTAAAGACGTTACTAAAACGATTACGAGCAACGTGGATCAGAGTGATCTGTCGAAGAATATCGGACGACAAGTGTATTACAGTCAAGTCGTTTCATCGACCGATCAAAGTTTACAGCAAAAGGTGGTGAATTCGAATAATTTTATCGTAAACAGCGCGAGCGAAGTGAAAAAGAACTCGATGGACTCCTCTATGAAGAATTCAGTGCGGACAATAGTGCAAAATAAAAATTCCATGGATAAAAACGGAGGAGAATATCTTTGATTTGACAATGTGATAGCCAATGTTTAGTCTTAAGTATAGAAGTCGCGCAGGTTTAAGATCCTTTTTTGTAGTGTTCGTGAAAGGACGGATATGCCTGCCTTGAACGATAAACGCATCTGTGTGCATTGTGTGCTCACTAATACTACTATAACTGGGTGTACAGACTTGCGTGTAGTTACGCTGTCTCACACTACAAAAAAGGCTCTTAATCTCCAGCCACTAGTATACCTATTACAGTTTTATTAATATCACAATTTTTGTTTTTCAAATTTTGTACATGTCGTAGTTGAAATAACAAGTAGTTATATCTCAACAGATACACAGCAAAGGATGTACTTCACATCAGGCTTATGACTGATCATCAGCTGGTTTAATTTTATGACTTTACACTTAAATTGGAAGGAATTGGTGATTGTTACTTAAAAAGCGTAAAGTGATGACATTAAACCAGCCGACGATCAGTCATAAGCCTGATGTGAAGTTCATCCATTGCTATATATCTGTTATGGTTTCTACTTTTTAAGTATTATTACTTTGAAAAAACCAATGAATATTTTTTTGATCTATTGTCTAATCTTTTTTCTTTCTTTTTTTTAATTGGTTTAAATGAGACGTCATTTTGCTCAGGTCTAAAGCTAGTATGTAAAGTTATGATTAAATAAAGTACAGCCCGTCAAGAAAAAGATGGTTTTCGATAAAGACGATGCATGTAACTTTTTAATGGCAACTTTTGGCGAATTTCAATAGAAATGTTATTGTTGCCAGCACAGTTCAAAAATTAAACCGAGACCGACTCAATCTTGACAGACTGTACCCTTGATTATTTGCAGGGTTCGCTAAAATCCGATATTTATTATAAAGATCGGATAAATGTATAAAAAGTTGATATATATCCGATTTATATATATAGAAAACCTACTTTTTGAAATATGGTTGCCTATTTTACGAATTTTAATGTACAGAATGGTCTTATATTAGTATACAACAGACGATAATCATTTACACAAGGCACACATCTAAAAAAAGATGACTAATTTGAAAAAAGGTTTGTGGGGTGACTGTTATTTGAACCTGCGACCCCTAAATTCTTCGGGATACTAACTTCGCTACTTGATTTCATACACTCTTCTAGAGCTTACACAATGTGTGCCTTGTGTAAATGATTGTCTACTCGCATAACGATGTGTGAAAATTCAGGATTTGAGCAAAAACACTTGCGACAATAATTCAAATATTTGCTATCAATTAATAATAGAAATCACTTGATATGTTATCATGGTATAAAAATCGGATATATATCACGATATTTATCGGCGAACCCTGATTATTTGACATTTAGGTGTAACCAGCCACAGATGTAGTGTATAACTCCATAATCGACTGATCATCTAATCTTAAATGAAACAAAAAAAATGCCAAAAAATATGTCTTCATTTTACAGAGAATTTTGTGCATCTTTTTTGGAAAGTTAATATTGTAATTTATACAAATTTTTTTAAAAGTACGTCTTCCTATCAATCCTTCCAACTGTCCATTTGATATCCAACATTTATTACATCCATCCAGTCATCCACTAATTAGTAACCCCCTTCTCTGCATATCACTTCACAAAACTATTGTATTAACTCGGGATTGGTGTGGCTAAGTGTTACATTTTTTTTATAAAAAGTATCTGGGCTTGCATACACAAACCAAAATACTTTCCTGCACACCTTGCACTAGGCTAAAAGCCTGTATCGCAAAGTGTGGAATACATCGCCAGCGCCGGGGTTTGAACCCGGCACCTCCCGCTAGAGAGACTGTCGCCTCAACCGACTGCGCCAACCATGAATTGTACTCCCATTCCCATAGGGTTACGTTTTGCGAATTTCTTTTAAAATGTCTCACCGTACAGATATAAAGACTCCGTGTACCTTTTGACAAATGTTACGCGCTTCTATTGATCATAAAATAATTTAATCAGCTGCGTTAAGATCCAAGCGCTATAGGCGCACAAAAGTAAAAAATCCATACAAAATTTGAAAAAAAATATATTTCGCCCATTTTTTTTTTATTTAATTTTGTACAGCGGACTTTTATTATTATAAAATCTTGTTAATTTTTTAACATTTCTGCAATAAAAAAGTATAAGGATTGAAAATTAAAAAACGTCTTTTTTTTGTCATTTCGGAGCCAATATGGTCTGTATTTTCTAGAAAACCAGATATTATCGTAAACAAATATATACAGTAAATAAAAAATGCATTTTAGAATGTAAATGTACTGTAAAAAATTGAAAAAAAAATGTATGCGAATTTTTTATTAAAAAAAAATAATGGCCCTGGTTTGTCACACCCACCACACCACTCATTTTACAAATAAGAGCCACGCCAATGTCGGGTTAATAAAGAACTAAGTATCGACATTTGTAGGGGCACAATTCTTGTGAAATTTTTAAATAATGGACTGACGCACCGCCTCCTAGAGTAGGTACTCTAGCCATGCTGTAACAGTTGGCAACATAGCAAAATGATCAAACAGGACCACCACTCCTGTCAAATCTCCTAACAGAATATAATACGTGGTCCGTCATACTCGTTGTTAAGGAACTGTTATTCCATACATTTCCTTAGCGACGGTGATGGCAACCTCGCCTATAATGTTTTATGTATTAATCCTACATCATGGCTAGTAGGCCAGTAAAACGAGATTTATAGCGTAAATAATTCTCGGAAAGCTGGAAACTGTTTAAATCTCTTCATTAACATCCAAAGAAGGTTTCTTGAAGTTTGCACCAAATTTGCGCTTGTGCTAAGTACAGGGTGACCCAAAAACCGAAACATTTTTGTACTTTTTTCAGTTTTTCACTAATAACTTCTAAACTATGCTTTCTAGGAAAAGATTGTTTACTTATAAATTAAAGTACGTGATATTATGCGTCGTTTGAGCATAAATAATCTTTTGTACATAAAAAAATAATTATGATACAGACACTGCCAATTACATATTAATTTTCTCAACAAATTGAAATATTCAAATTTTTCTCTTTTGTTGTTGAATATCTCCTCAAATCAGGTATTTACGGCAATATTTCACTAAACATATTTAATGGTGGGTCAATTTTCTCTAACTTGTGATTAAAACTTTACACCTACAGTGCATAGTTAAGGATTTACAGGTATTGCAAGAGAGACGAGTGAAATAAAGAAATTTATTAAATGATAAATTAAGATATGTAAAAGCAAAGATAATTTGAATTTTACTCTTTCATTTTGTTAACCTATAGTTTTTCAAGTAAAATACAAATTTTCAATACTGTTACGCCACTGCATAACATTTTATAGTGAAAAGAATATTTTTTTTACCTTCATTGGTTTTTTTTTAAATATCTCCTAAACGGATAGTGTTAGGAAAAAAATGTTTAATGCAAAATTTATTTATAATAATTTCTCTATATTATGATTGCAAAATAATTTATTAAACTTAAATACTAAGTGAAGTAGAATTGATTAAAAATAGTATATAAAAAATAAGTTCATATATGTCGTCACTTTTTGTTATATAACTCCCTGACCAAGCGGTGTAGCACCAATTTGTAAAATTAAATTTAAAGCTAAATAAATTTCCTATAAAACAAGTATAATAAATTTTATTTGGGAGTTATAAGAAAAATGTACTAGATGATCAATATCAATATTTTGTAAAATAAATCCACGCTTCCCATACAAAATGTTCCTGCGTAGCAACGTGCCTCTATACAAAATCAAATTTGAACATCTAGTACTTTTTTATTATAACTCTCAAATTAATTTTATTATACTTAATATATAGAAAATTTATTTACCTTTAAATGTAATTTAATGAATTTATGCTACACCGCTTGGTTTAGGAGTAATTTAACAAAAAGTGACGACATGTATGAACTTATTTTTTATATACCATTTTTAATCAATTCTGCCTCACTTAGTATTTAAGTTACAGAAATAATTTTTCAAATATAATATACAAAAATTATTGTAAATAAATTTTGCGATAAACATTTTTTTGCTAACCCTACCCGTTTAGGAGATATTTTAATAAAACCAATGAAGGTAAAAAAATTACTCTTTTCGATATAAAATGTTATGCAGTGGCGTAACAGTATTGTAAATTTGGATTTTACTTGAAAAACTATAGGTTAACAAAATGAAATAGTAAAATTTAAATTACCTTTGCTTTTACATATCTAAATCCATCATTTAATAAATTTCTTTATTTCACTCGTCTCTCTTTAAACACCTGTGCATCTTAAACTATGCGCTGTAGGTGTAAAGTTTTAATCTCAAGTTAGCAAAAATTAACCCACCATTAAATATGTTAAGTAAAATATTGCCGTAAATACCTTAATTGAGGAGTTATTTGACATCAAAAGAGAAAAATAGGAATATTTCAATTTGTTGAGAAAATTCATATGTAATTGGCAGTGTCTGTATCATAATTATTTTTTGATGTACAAAAGAGTATTTATGCTCAATCGACGCAGAATATTACGTTATTCAATTTATAAGAAAACAATATTTTACTAGAAAGCACCGTTTAGAAGTTATTAGTGAAAAACTGAAAAAAATACAAAAATGTTTCGGTTTTTGGGTCACCCTGTACTTAGCACAAGCGCAAATTTGGTGCAAACTTCATGAAACCTTCTTTGCATGTTAAAGAAGAAATTAAAACAGTTTCCAGCTTTCCGAGAATTATTGACGCTATACCCCCTTTTCTGATGTTTTTACACTGGCCTATAGAGAAAGAAAGAAATGTCAAGGTGGTGGTGACTGACGTATATTTTTTTGTTTGTATTTTTTTATATCACACGATCTGCTTTGATTTTAGTACACACCTTCCTTCTTCTTTCTCAGCCGTTTTAATTCCAATGCTAGACACAGGCCTCCCCTTTGACTTTCCACAGATCCCTATCCTGGGCATGCTGCATCCACTTGCTTCCTGCGATTCGCCTCACATTGTCAGACCATCTTGCCTGAGGTTTTCCTACGCTCCTTTTGGTTGTTCTAGGTTGCCACTCGAGACTCTCTTTGGTCCATCTAGAATCGGAGCGTCTGGCAACGTGTCCTGCCCAACTCCATATTAAGGCAGCTGCTAGTTTTACCACGCCGGTGACCTTGGATTTCTCTTGTATCCATTCATTTGTCCGTCTATCTCTCAACGAAAAATTCAGCATTCTCCTCTCCATGGCTCTTTGTGTTGCCAGCAGTTTCTTACTGAAATTATTTTTATACAAAATAAATCAGTGTTTTTTTTGTACATATTTTTCTTAATGAATTTGATCTTCTTTTGGACTGAAAATAAACAATAAATGAAATGTGTATGATGAAATTCTGTTAAGGTGCCCTTACACGAGCAATTCTTCGAGCAATCATTGTGGCAACTCGTACAAATCATATCGATTAACATTATTTCTACTTGTATATTAATAGCCTGGAAGTGGTCGGTTAACTGGATGGTAACATGCTCGACTGTTAATCCAGTGGGTGTGGGTTCGATCCCCAATGCCGACCTACTCCACTTCACGACACAAGCTTTTCAAGCATGCTGTGAAGTGTATTTGGGTTAATTTCAATAAACCCAGATTCATTTTTATATAAAAAAAATATATTTTAAAGTGAGACAATGATATTGCGTGCAAACGAGAAAGAGAATTATGATGACAGAAAAATGTCGGCGACATGAATTGCTGAATATCCAATCGGTTCTTGGTCATTTTAGTCAATTCTCTTTTGCGTTTGCACGCAGTATGTTATCTCGCTTTAAATATTGTCGAAATAATTGCTATATATTGCGAAATAATGTTAATCAATACGATTCGTACGAGTTGCCACAATTATTGCTCGAACAATTTCTCATGTGAGAGCACCTTTATGCAATATTCTTTAATGCCTAACAATTATGGTTGAGAATAACGTTTCACCCTGCGTAATTCCTAAAAATATACTACAAATATAAACTGGAGTATGCAGGGTGGAACTATTTATTGAAACGTACCTATGTTATTTATTATTATTAGTGATTAATTGTCCTGTATATTATATTAGGTATGGTTAGTCAATAACTTAGCCAATATCTGTGCGTCGTATGAACAAATCAATTCATTCGTTTATCTCTGGAATTACAGAGTCATCGAAAAAGATGGACCCTGTTTTATGTAACTGTATGACCCTGTATAACTTTGGAACCATTCGTGTTAAAATGAGTGATTCTTTCACTGCATGGTAACTGATGAACGTAAGTTTTGTTTGTTTTAAAAATAAAACACGTATGAATTTAATTTTATGGGAAATGAGTAACAAAGCGAACAAACGTACGCCTTTTGTTTTAATGAATCAATTTTACTTTGAATAATCCATCAGAAGCATCACTACCTTTCCATGAATAATCCATGCAACTCTCAACTCCCTAGATTCCTTCCTTGTCCTTCATCCCATCCACATATTTTATATTTTTTGTATCTTCACCTTTTGGTTTCCATACTTTCATAAGTATGTGTACAATTATTTATCTCATTTTATTGTCACAAGTGGTTGGTTGGCAGACATTGCCTACGGCAATAAACCCGCCATTTGGTATAATGTTTTATATCCAATAAAGTTTTTATTTATTTATTTTATTTGATTTGATTTGCTTCATGCGACTCATGTTGAATGTTGATACGCTGATTAAAAGAAAATCTAAATGATGTAACATTGTTGTGCATTATATTAGTATGTAGTAGGTATATATGTAATGTATATTATATATGTTTAATGAAAAAAATACTAATTTACAATAAATCATGGGATATTTATACACGGCAACATTGAAAGACCATGGAGGGAAAAAGTGTAATTGGAAAAGTACTCAGCCTCAGCTAATACTAAAGATATCATCCTAAGACTTAACACATGGATAAATGTAAGATATGCTGCAAGTCACTCTAGTGGGGAGACATTTACTCAAACAAGAGATTATTCCCCTAGTTTGTTACATATAATGCTGTCATTTGGTACTCAGCCTCAGCTAATACTAAAGATATCATCCTAAGACTTAACAGATGGATAAATGTAAGATATGCTGCAAGTCACTCTAGTGGGGAGACATTTACTCAAACAAGAGATTATTCCCCTAGTTCAGTGATTCCCAAACTATGGTACGCGTACCACCAGTGGTACGCGACAATTATTAAGGTGGTACGCAAGCAGCCATGGCCATAGGACATACCCAGTAAATAATTAGATAAAACGTTTTCTTCAAAATTCAACAAAGTAGAGCTGTTTGAATTTTGGCTAAAAGTTAAAAATGAATATCCATCTCTTGTTTCTGACCATTATTACCAGCATTATATAGACCAGCATTACAACCACGTATCACTGTGAGAGCGGATTTTCTGCTATGTTGATAATAAAAAACAAATATCGTAAAAAGCTTAACGTAGACCCCAATTTGCGCTTAAAATTTAGTACAACTGAGCCAGATATTTCCTATCTTGTCTCGAACATGCAGCACCATTTTTCGCACTAAGAATATTGTATTTTTTCCTATAATTAATAAATGATAATGTTGTCATAAACATTTGTTGCAGTTTTTATTACATTACCATTTTGAAGGTTTTTTAACGGTAACAGTTCAGTGGTACGCTACTGATTTATAATTTCGTGTGTGGTACGCGAAATTAAAAGTTTGGGAATCACTGCTCTAGTTTGTTACCTGTCATCCTTCATTCTCTCAACATGCCCAAACTATCTTAGGATTCATTGTAAATTAGTGTTAAAATAATACATATAAGCAATCTGCCTGTACGCTTTCTTAACATTAAGTAATTAAACAACATGTATATTGTATATGTATAGTTATATATTACATATATTTACATATATTATATGTTAAAATATATTGTGCAGTAGATAAATACAAATGTAAAGTATTTATATTATGTATAACCTAGTCCATGTACGTATAAAAATGACTTAGTAATTTAAATGTACGTTATAATTTTTGTGATGTTCGCGTAATATTGTTAGTATTGTTTAAAGCTCGGACCCCAACTATGACTTCACGGTCATTTTCCGCGGCATTAAGTTTCAAAATCGCCTGAATAAAATATCTTTTTTTATTTACATTTTGGGATTATTTTCGCTTCAATCAAAAACTTTTACAGTCATTCCATACATATTATCAATACACAAAAAAATTCTCTCCAATTGTTCGGGTGTTGGCTGCGTGTACGTTGATTTTCTCGAGCTTTCGACAGCGATACTGCTGCCATCTTCAGGACCCGAACAACCTAGAAGGAAGAGTATACCATGCTGCGAAAACCTACAACATCATTTGATGATAAGAGGTGTTTTTCATATTTTTTTTGAGAAATCTATTTATTTATTTATCGTTTGGCAACGTTGAAATATTGTCTCGGGCACATAACCAGTCCTAAATGTTTCACGATTGATATGAAATTAGAATACAATAATTGCTAATGTTACCCATGCCAAATATGTTGACTTTTTTACTGTTACCAATAAAATGGTTAGCCATTAGGCATAATATTTATTGTTTTGTGTTAAGATTGTCCTAGGAAATTGTATTAAAATGATTATTAGTTATTATTTTACATCGGGAATTTGAATGTCCCTTGCCTGATGAGGTGCAATAAAACCTTACTAACCCTATAATTCCATACATGGTTCGTGAGCAAAAGTATTATTTCTCTTCGTATTTAAATTACGGGGATTTCCATGTTTACCTGAATTCTATACAACCATCAATATCTATAGGGGAATAAAACAATAAGTGAAGTGTAAACAATACTAAGTGAAGTGTAACTTGTATCAGCGTGCATTATGCAGGTAGTATTAACAAGTAAATAAACTGTATAATATTTTTGTTCACTCTACGTCCCTGCACGTCTCTTAGTCCCAGGTACCTAGGGCATCGAATCTCCCAATGTATAGTTAATATTTATGCCAAAAATTAAAAAAAATTATATGCATTCCAGCTCAGTGAGGAGAAAATGTGGGAAAACTCTGTTAGATTGTATTAGGAATGAGAGAAATGAGTGATTGTAAGACTGGTGTTGTGGAGAGAATAATAGTGAACAAATTATGATGGTTTTGGCATGTTGAGAGAGTGAATGACTATAGGATGACAAAAAGAGTGTATGTGACTGAAAGACGAGGTATTAGAAAATGTGACCATCCAAGGGTAACCATATTGATCATATCGACCAGTTCTTCTTCCCCTCAGCACAGCAGCAAAGCCCCATGTCTCCTTCTCCACTCATCCCTGTCCTGTGCGGTTCTTTTTAACTCTTTATATGAGTCGAAGCCCATATCCCGGCACAGGTCGTCCAGGTATTCTTTCCTTGGTCGTCCTCTCTGTAGTTTGTCCCTCGTTCATTCCTTCAATTAATTCAAATAGGAGACCCTCTTGACGCACTATGTGGCCGATCCATCTGGCACGTCTTTCTGCTATTGCACTGAGCAGCTGTCTTCCTCCTTTGATTTCGTTGAGAACTTCTTCGTTCGTTAAGTGATCCCTCTAAGAAGATCCTAAAATTCTTCTAAAAGGACCACACCTCAAAAGCTTCCAGTCTCATTTTATCTCTTTCAGATTGGCACCACTGAAAAAAATACTTTTAAGTTCAATGTCGTATGCAAGTTTATTTATTAAGTAGTCAATGAATTGTTTGTTATTTAAAACATTTGTAATGTGATTTATTGTGTATACTAATATTTTAATTATTTAAGCTAAAGAATAAAACCAATATTATTTGACATATTAAGAAAAAAAACTATGCATGTATGTTGTAAATTCATTTATTTATTTGTTTGTGAAACAAACTGTTTTGTTTGTAAATAATTGTTAATGTTTTATACATTGTTGGTGATATGGCAATACGTGAAAAAAGTAAAGTTTCCTGGGGTCCGTTAAACTTCACTCAGTGATTCGCTCGATTGTTTATGGTTCTTTTGTTCTCCATTCTATCATCGGTGCGAGTCAACCGGTTGTGCGTTTCAACGTGTTCTATGTGCATAGTCGACATGCTCAGTTGTTGCGAATCACACCCAACTATTTGGTTGGGTGACATTCGCTCACCATAGATAATTGACTGGTCTGCATGTGCTGTTCACTCACTCTTATAACACGCAATATGTCTATCCCTTTCTACCAAAGAAGAGTGTTGTGATATTGCTATCTCGATGTATATCTATCAACTCACTCTTAATAGTATTCTCATATCTCTATCTCTGCTTGACAATTCCAATTTGAACAATCACCCAAATGGGTTCTGTCTTCGTGCGATAATCGCCCGTTGACTCGCCGAGTGAAAATTAATGGCAAAAAACGCCCCCCAGGAGAGCTGCATAGTGTGAGTTTGAATATAGTAGTATGAGTGTGTATGTGTATTGTGATTGTATGAAATACAGTGGTTTGCTATGACATGAATTCTCACCCAGTGTATGCCCAACACTATCTGGAGGTATTTAGCAGAAAATCCTTTTTTTTTACATTGCAAGTATTGCCATATCACGGACGACTTGTGTTTTTATTTGATATGAATTTGAGGTTCTTAAATTATTTATTGTTACGTTTATCGTTGTAATAATATAATTTCGTTTTAGCGGTAAGTAAATATATTTTACCAAAATGTTGCAAGCATTCCAAAAGATGTTATATTTCATTATTTCTAATTGCTTCTATGTCTGGAATGTCTGGTTTTGCAGAATCACTGTTATTTTTAAATGTAATGGATTTTTTAAATCATTTTAGAATATTCACAACATGATGAGAAAACCATGTGGCACTAATTTAATTTTTGAGAGGTTTTCTCTATTCATTTCTTGATGTTATTCTGTTCATGAAAATCCTCTTTTGTGATACCTACTTATTCGCATTTTTTTTAATTAATAAGTAAAACTGTTAAAAAAAACTTTGTATGCATGTTCAAATGTTATAAGTAGGTATAGAAGTTGCGCGAGTTTGAGACTCTTATTTGTAGTGTTCGTGAAAGGATATATGAACAATGAACGCATCTGTGTGCATTGTGCGCTCACTAATACTACTATAACTGCGTGTACGGACTTGCGTGTAGTTACACTGTCTCACACTACAAAAGAGGCTCTTAAACTCCCGCCACTTATTCTGTTTTGTTACTTAGGCTATGAAATACGTATGTTTATTTATTTATATCGTCTGTGTATACAAAATACTAAAAATAATACTACAAAATATACCTAGTATATTATTATATTTATAACATATACCTAGTATAATTATTTAGTATTTATTACAAGTTATATATATTATATTATATATTAGCGTACCAAATAAATAACTATATACCTATTAAGAAAACTGAATAAAGTCGTTCATAATATTTAATGAAAAACACTTTTTTTATTTTCTTCCTAATCTGCTGAGACTTTGAGAGGCATCTATCCAGACGTAGGAGCGGCAGGGCTCGGGGAAATAGAAGTGGAGTTTGATGGTAAATGAAGTGTGTCAAGAAAGAGATGGTCTCGCATTAAAATTTTATTTTTATTTTTATAACACAACAGCTTTTATAACATTTTTAATACATATACATAACAGATCCAATGCCTTACAAGAATAATTTGTAAATAACAATACTTTAAGTAAAAATAAGGTTGCCAGACGACACGGATTACCGGGACTGTCACCGGTTTTAGGCCTGTGTCCCGAATAAACCTTTTGGGATGCCTAAATGTTTAAAGTCTAAAGTTTTCGGAAATGTTGGTATATTCTTACGATTTTTATTTTGTAGTATTTTTGACAGTTTAGTTAATTATTAACAAAAATTATGAACAGTCTCATAGGAGAGTGTGGGGGGGGCGTCCTTAGGAACACATGCGTCTCGCGCCAGTGAAATCTTGACGCTCCTTCGATCCTATTGGTTAACATCTGACCAATCACAACGCCTCAGATTTGAAGTGA
The DNA here is from genome assembly GCA_963576895.1 of Ceraclea dissimilis. Taxonomy (NCBI): domain Eukaryota; kingdom Metazoa; phylum Arthropoda; class Insecta; order Trichoptera; family Leptoceridae; genus Ceraclea; species Ceraclea dissimilis. The sequence goes on along the minus strand of OY756381.1, from coordinate 8,941,200 downwards.
AGTTTAGACGTACAGAACCTAGAAGACTTACTTTCAAGCTCTGATTGGTTCTTGTATCCTTTAGGTGCCCGCTTAAATTAGACAGATCTGTTTAAAGTGCTTTCTCTAAAAAAAAACATCCTCGTTGTAATAGCAACAGTGAAAACGCACACATGCAGTTCACAAACAGTGGATTTCCAAAAATTTTTATCTCTTGAAATCTGAGGCGTTGTGATTGGTCAGATGTTAACCAATAGGATCGAAGGAGCGTCAAGATTAACACTGGTGCGAGGCAGAAGTCTAGGAACAGCTACAAATACGAAAACTGTTGACCTTGGCCGAGAAAAAATCGTATTGCGGGGGGAGGGGGTTGTCCCGATTTGGCTTGCGAGAAATCTGGCAACCCTAAGTGAAAATGAATTTATTTAGATTCAATGGATAAATGGAACTCTTCGTCGCAAAGGCCTGTCAAGAGCTGTCATGCCAATATAGTTTAATATCAACAGTTTAGTCCTAATAATAATAGTAAAATACTTGTGTTACATGTGATTATGTGCATTATATGCATTAACATTGCTAAACTGATGAACGCGTATTATAGTACTTGTGAATAACTCAGATGCTAACGTCATGAATGCGTTTATGTCTCTTCAAATTTGAAGAGAGAGAAAATTTCTTCATGCAAATATTACACTCAAAAGGTTTTTCACCAGTGTGAATGTTTTTATGTCTATTTAAAATCGATACTTGAGTGAATGTCTTCATGCAAATATTACACTTGTAAGGTTTTTCACCACTGTGAATTCGATTATGTATGTTTAAACTCGTTCTCTGACTGAATGTCTTCATGCAAATATTACACTCAAACGGTTTTTCACCAGTGTGAACTCGTTCGTGCTGGTTTAATCCTGATCTGGCCGTGAATGTCTTGGTGCAGATATTGCACTCGAAAGCTTTTTCACCACTATGATTTTGTTTATGTCTATTTAAATGCGATACTTGAGCGAATGTCTTCATGCAAATATTACAGTCAAAAGGTTTTTCATCGGTGTGAATTAGTTTATGTCTATCTAAATACGATACTTGAACGAATGCCTTCATGCAAATATTACACTTGAAAGGTTTTTCGCCACTGTGAATTCGTTTATGTTGGTTTAAATCTGATATGGTCTTGAATGTCTTTGTGCAAATATTGCACGCATAAGGTTTTTCACCAGTGTGATTTTGTTTATGTCTATTTAAATGCGATACTTGAGCGAATGTGTTCATGCAAATATTACACTTGAACGGTTTTTCACCACTGTGAATTCGTTTATGTATGTTTAAACTCGTCCTCTGACTGAATGTCTTCATGCAAATATTACACTCAAACGGTTTTTCACCAGTGTGAATTCGTTCGTGCTGATTTAATCCTGATCTGGTCTTGAATGCCTTCATGCAAATATTACAGGTTAGTCTTCGTTTACGCTCATTCTTTGGAACTCTTCTGGAAGATACAATTCTTTTGTCACATTGAGAAGATGAACTGGCCACTGAAGTTAAATAGTTTTCTCTACTAGCTCTCTCACACTCTGCTTTAATGTCAGGTTCATAGATATCAATTTCTCCATAACTAATAGCATGTCCAACATCACTCTCCTCCTCAGTAGGTTCTTGTTTCACAGTGACATTATTTAAAAAGTCTTTGATGTCTTCATCAGTTATAATATCAGTTATTACACCTTCTTCCCCTTCATTATGTACACTAGCACTAACTTCATCCATAATAATTATGTGTTTGCACGAGTATTATTATTTTACAGACAATGTTAGATTTCTCTACGACATTTGTAGCACCTTACTTGTAACCAGCGACATAATATATTAACTACTTAATATGTTATCTCTTTGCTTGTAACAAAATATACAACGTGGGAAAATTACGGCAAACTTTGTATATTGTATTATTATGCATTCACTATTATCTCGGCAGCCGTCGGAGGTTAGCTGCAAGTCGATTTCAAGATTGTATTGTTGGTAGCGCTGATCACAGAACACATATACTCTCTGCGCTGATTGTCGAATCTTGTCATAAGAGCTGTCAAAGGTCCACAATATTCTCACATTGTATCTTTTATATGAAACCTACAATGCCGAAAATATTACAGAGGGGCGCTAGAGAAATCATTTTAAAGACAAGATAGTTTTGCGAGTTGAATAAAGAAAAAAATACTTCGATAATCCCTTTACACCGCCATCCCAAGTTTGGAAAACAAAGTTGCCAGTTTGTTCTAACAATCTGAAAATTAGCTAGTTTTTTTAAACAACAGTTCTGAAATATAATATGAAAGTAGCGAAATAATGTAACCGTATCTTATTATCACATCAAGCAACACTAAACTAAGTTTGCTCCGTAGACTTCTGAAAAAAAATAGACTCACGTAGGTATCTTTGAACGAAAAACGAATACCCCAGCCACCTGTCAAAATTTTCGTTCGAGGTGAGATTCAATTACTCAAAGTACCTACGTTATTAAATTTCATCATTTGAAGGAGAATCGTTCGCGCCCTTGCGCTGATATAAAGGGACATAGTTATGGATAAATCTAGTGCTAGTGTACATTATGCAGGCGAAGAATTCAAAGGGACTACTAATATTGACATGGAGGTGTGTTTAGAGAATGTCACTGTGAAACAAGAACCTACTGAGGAGGAGAGTGATGTTGGATATCCTACTAATTATGAAGAACTTGAGATAACGTATGAACCTGACATTAAAACTGATGAAGCGAACGACGACTCTGTGAAGAATGTCACTGTGAAACAAGAACCTACTGAGGAGGAAAATGATGTTGGACATATTGAGTTCTATGAACCTGATATTACAGAAGAATCTGAGAGAGACAGTCGAGAAAACAATTTATGTTCAGTGGCCAGTTCATCTTCCCAATGTGACAAAAGAATTGTACCTTCCAAACAGGTTGAAATTAAGCGTAAAGAAAGCAATCTAACCTGTAATGTTTGCATGAAGACATTCAATTATCCGTCGCTATTAACCATTCATGAACGGATTCACACCGGCATAAAACCTTTTGAGTGTGATATTTGCACGAAGACATTTGGTAATCTAGCACATTTGAACACGCATAAACTAACTCACACCGATGTGAAACCTTTTGAGTGTAATATTTGCAAGAAGAAATTCAGTCAATCGTCAGCTTTAAAAAGACATAGACTAGTGCACACTGGCGAAAAACCTTACGAGTGTAATATTTGCATGAAGAAATTTCGTCAAGCGTCAGAATTAAGCAGACATAACACTATGCATCCTGGTGGGAAACCTTTTGAGTGTAATATTTGCATGAAATTATTCAAGAGCCAAAGAGAATTAGACGCTCACAAACGAGTGCACTCTGGGGAAAGACCTTTTGAGTGTAATATTTGCATGAAGACATACGGTCATGCGTCGTCTTTAAGCGTGCATAAGCTGGTACACACGGGTGAAAAACCGTATGCATGCGATATTTGCACGAAGACATTCCGTTATCGGACAAAATTAAAAATTCATAAACTAATGCACACTGGGGAAAAACCATTTGAGTGTAATATATGCATGAAGACATTCCGTCGTCAGTCAAAATTAAACATTCATAAACGAATTCACACTGGTGAAAAACCTTTTGCGTGCAATATTTGCACGAAGACATTCCGTCAGGCATCTCATTTGACCAAACATAAACGCATTCACAACGTTGAGATCTCGGCATAATTCGTGGTGCTCGAAGACTGATTGATAACTAGAATTATCAGTGTGTCAAGAAGCGAGAGATGCATTTAAGGATGGAAGTGTGTGGCGTTCTGTCTTCTCTTACTACCCCGCAATTCAGCGACACAGTGTGTAATGGAAATATGGAATCAAAGAGATAACACATTAAGTTACTACATATACTATCATTACGTCGTTGTATGGAATAATACTTAAGTAGTTTTTTTTACATAAAATTATTGTCTATTTGACTGTGTAAGTAGGAATAAATTCTTTGAATAAAATAATCTACTATGTGTCTGCCAATATGCCTTTGAATTGTATTTTTGTTTCTTGTGGGTTATACGGCCGCATGACAGTTAAATCAACCTCTAATCAATACCTAGATTTCCTTTTTTAAAATGCGCTAGTACCTAGCATATACTTATTAAAAAAACTGTTTATTAGTAAGTAATATACCTTGATACCTACTAAAATTGATGATTTAGGAAAAAAACTTTAAGCAGTTTATTTCGCCTCTGGCTACTCAGACATTAAAGAAAAATCTGAGAGAGACAGTAGAGAAAACAATTTATGTTCAGTGGCCAGTTCATCTTCCCAATGTGACACAAGGATTGTACATTCCAGAAGGGTTCCAAAGAATGAGCGTGAACGAAAACTATCCTGCAATATTTGTATGAAGGCATTCCGTGTCTCGTCAGACTTAAATAGTCATAAACTCGTGTACACTGAAGAAAAACCTTTTGAATGTAATATTTGCAAGAAAACATTCAGCCAGGCGAGATATTTACTGGTTCATGAAATAATTCACACTGGTGAAAAATCTTTTGTGTGTAATATTTGTGCAAAGACGTTCAAGAGCCAAACAGAATTAAACACACACAAACGAAATCACACTGACGAAAACCCCCTCGAGTGTAATATTTGCATGAAGAAATTCAGTTATCTGTCAAGACTAAACAGACATAAACGATATCACACTGGTGAAAAACTCTTTGAGTGTAATATTTGTATGAAGCGATTTAGTGAGACCTCAAGTTTAAGCAAACATCAATTAGTGCACATTAATGAAACACCTTTTGTGTGTAACATTTGCTCGAAGACATTCGATCAGTTCCTCGTATATACATTAAATAGACATAATAAACGCGTGCACACTGCTTGAAAATCTTTTAAGTGTAATATTTAATTTTACAAATTAATTAGAAGATACAAACTGTAGGTTCCTTAATACAAACAATGAAGAATAATCAGGATAAACCATTACACCAAGTATATTGGCAATCTCGCCAACCAGGAAGGAACTGTAGGACAACTGTAATTTGAATATTCTTTTTGTTTTGCCTAAATGTTTTGATGTGGTGATTTTTTGTGATAATAATCAATGTCAAGTTTTGCGACGTCGACATCTTTAATGTCACTCTGTACCAAATGAAAAAACCATTGGGGTAATTCTAAGGTGAACTGGACTTCGGGGTGATTTTAAATTAGTTAGTAATTGCGCGTACCTAGGTATCTATATCCTGATTATTTTTTTGTGTTCTCTGGGCGTCAATAAAATATTTTTTAATTGGTTATTCAGGTTTTGACTTGTTGAAATTCCTGACACATTTTCAGGTACTATGCCAATAAGAATCTGAGGAAATTTGTAGGTAAAAAGAATCTTGATGGACAAATGTATTTAAAAAAAAATGTATGAGAGGAGGAATTGGGTCCCCCTTATTTTGGATTTGGACAAGGATGCCCCACTGCCTCTTTGCCCTATTTTCCACTCCCTATCATGTTTTTGTGTTTTGTCTTTAATTACTTAAATCCCAAAGGCATTCTTGGAGGAGGATCTAAGGGTCGTGTGTGGTATCATGTGAAAGGTTGTTGGAAAAGAAATCCAGATCGTAAGTCAGATTTTTGTTCTAACCTCGGGAGACACCAAGCCATCGAGAGGATCCAGCCACCGCATTAGCGCCATGTTTGGTATCTCAATAAAGCGCTTCACGAGTAGAACTCATATTTTTTTTTACAAATTTTGAATGTGTTAACTCTTGGTGGGAAACGCCATCGGAATAATAGAATCTGGCCTTTGTAGGACCACGGAAGACAGCTCAAGGATGTGACGTCATAAAGTGTTGGTTTTAAAAAGTATTGTTACGATTGTTTATTATCTGTTTTACATAGGCACTGATCCTAGTCTCTAAGAAGTAGGTACAAACGAGTAATTACTGATATATTCGTAAGTATTCATGTGTTTCAGTGCTAGGACCGTTACATTTACAATTAATAGTCCTGAGAATTATATTGCATGTGAATTCCCATCAAAGTGTCTATGGGAAAACAGTTCATGCCTCCAATAATTATTATTTGATAGTCTAACCAAAAATATGTACTACCTCCAACTGATGCACGTCTCATAACGTAACGTAACTTTTAATGCGAGGATAGTACCTAACTGAACATGCGAAGAATAAAAATATAATAGACAAAAACTGTTACATTATTTTATTTCTTTAGCCTCGGAGGGGCAAAAAAAAATTACAAAATTGTTGTAGGATGAAAAACGCCTAAATAGCGCCGCAGACGAAATTTTTTTGTGAGACATAGTGAAGAACGTCGTGATGTGGCTTGGTTTATTTGAAATTGTACATAATAATTTGCACAATATTATGTATGAAAAATGTTTTCTATAGAAAGTAATAAAAGAATAGCGCTGCAGGCAATTTTTTTTGTGAAACAGTTGTATTTTGATGGATCTTTTATACAAATTTTAGAAAATTTATGACATGATGAGGAAATGTGTGGTAATAAAGTGATTTTTGCGAGGTTTTATCATTTAGTATGAAAAAATACATACCTATTCCAAACTCTAGGGGGGTGGGCTACTGCCCCCCTTGACGACGCCTATGTTGGTAAGTACCTAAAAGAAACCTAAGGATGTTATTCTTACATTTTTTAGAAACATCGGACCAGGTCAGTTTTGGGCGGTCACGCTTCCTCACCCCTCTTCGCTTACTCAAATATATTTTTTTTTGTCATCCTGTCATCTTTCATTCTCTCAACATGCCCTGTACATCTTAGTTTATTCACTTTCATTCTTGTCACAACACCAGTCTTGCAGTCACTCATTTCAATTAAGATTATCGAAGTATTTGCGATGTCGCCGGGTATGTTTAACTATAGTCTATGTGTAGATTTGAGCATGTAAGGTAAGGCAGGCATTACATTACGTAGTCTCAGGTTGGTAGGTAGTCTTTAAAATGCTTTTGATCATGGTGAAGTACTCGTGAGGTAGATGGTATGGAAACACTTCTATATGCCATTGACTACAGGCGGCAAGGACACGACTAAAAGAAACCCTCACATTGCACGGTAGACAGTCTCATATGACGCACAATCGCAAATATTCAAGTCATGAAAAGACGGTCGTGAAGTTAGTCTCATTTTTTTTATTATTAAAAAAGGATCTGGGCTTGTATACACACAAACTCAAATACTTTCCTCCACACCTTGCACTAGGCTAAAAGCCTGTATCGCAAAGTGTGGAATACATCGCCAGCGCCGGGGTTCGAACCTGACACCTCCCGCTTGAGAGACTGCCGCCTCAACCAAGTACTCACTGGCCGGAGATAACTTTGGCGACCGCAGTTTTAACTGCGCTGGTAACACAAAGAGCCATGGAGAGGAGAATGTTGGGAAATGAATGGATACGAGAGAAATCCAAGTTCACTGACGTGGTAAAACGAGCAGCTACCTTAAAATGGAGTTGGGCACGTCACGTTGCCAGAACTCGCCTAGTCCACCTCTATGTTCGCCTTATCGACAGCGCTCCACCGGAGAGTAATTCACGCTCTGCACTCCGCCATAAGAACAGCAGCTCTCGAACTTCGCGTCTCCTATTATTCTTAATTGGAAATTTTAATTAATATTTTTCTTTTTAATAAATTCATAATTGTTTTCATTTTATAAAGTCGTTTTTACATTCAACCTTCTGATCTGATAAGTCATTTAATAGTCGATTATAGTAACATAACTTAAATACCTTTCGACCCCCCACAGCACCAACTCTTCTTTTGGAGTAGCTTCTGTTAGTCCTGCAGACAAGGATAAGAGAACTATACTCCCACTATACAAAGAAGGCATTAAGGAAAAACGTAACCGAACTGCTCCAAGTTTGGCATCAGCCACCGGATGTGGCATTGTTAGAAGATAAAGAGAAAAAAATCTTTTTCGGTTGAATCCAGGAGCATCAAAGCACGAAGTCCCGGAGGGCATTTGTAGTGGCATTATGTATGTATGTCGTTATATGTGCCAGAGGAAGTTCCCACTGGAAATGGTGAGACGGCTATCATAGTTATATAGTAAATATGCTTTCTGTTGTGGGAAAACGCTATGGCATGATTTTACATGGAAACTACAAACGTTTCATTTTCTGAACGTATGAATTTACTCACTACAAACGCTCTCAGAGGGCACGACTCCACGATATGCTGGATAGTCTGTACTGATGGCTCTCCACAGACGCAGGCAGGGAATTCTCGCATCTGCCATCAGTGGAACATCTGACCAAAACTGCCACGTCCCGTGCGGATCTGATTTAACGCCACCCAAACATTTGATGTAGTCCTACCCCATGCACCAGGCCTCGTGAATCTTTGTTAGAGGCTCTCCAATATTTTCCCCATTTCCACAGTCATCAGCTCTAGTCCTACAAAATGGTTTGTACAGGTTTGCCTAGAAGACAAATATTGAAATTCGCATTGAGCAGGTCGCGCATCGAAAGATGAAAACAAATATATGAGTATACGAGGTTCATTGTACCGTAATTGGGACACATTTATACAAAGGTTCACCTTTCTAATGATTCTTAATACATAATATTTAACTAAGTATCCAACTAGGTATATTCTACAAATACTACAGACTGATTTAGACATTATCAATCTCTTATACAAATTGTAGGTTTAGGAAGATAGTAAGCTTTATTCATTTTTTTCCTTGTTAGGTCAAGGGACCGTATATCCCCTGCATCCTGCGACCAGAGTAGGTCTATTGTGACACCCTTCAATGTTACAGCTCGTCCTCCAGGCCGATGTGTCTCATGTAGCTCACGATCTGTCTTGGTGCGAGTAGTCTTGCCTTCTAGGAGTCCAGTAGGGGCCCTCCAAGAGAGCGACTTCTTTTGTGAGCGAGTGCGTCACAGTTACAGAGGATGTGGATAGGTGTTTCGTTGTCCTCTGAACAAATCTACAGACTGGGGTGTCTGAAAGAAACTTTATTGAAAGTAAAGTTTATAACAAACTGACAATAAATTATGTGGTACTGGGCATAATCGGAGAAACAACGCAACTCCTAAAGAGAATTGCCCAACAACGATTCGAGGGGATAGGCCATAACATCAGGCAGCCGGGCTTGCTCGTTATATCCTCGAAGAAGGCAAATACCACTCTAGAGACAAAAAAAGATGTAGGGGGTTTCAGGGGAATTCAAGAGTCGTGTGGGGTATCGAATGAAAGGGCGTTGGAAAAGAAAGCCAGATCGTTAGTCAGATTTTCTCCAGCTCAAGCCTCGAGACACACGTCGTGTTTGGCATCTCACGAAAGTGCTTTACGAGTACAACTCATGTCTTTTTACAAATTTTGATTCTGTCAATTATTTATGGGAGGCGCCATTGGAATGAAGGAATCCAAGCGCCCCTGAATGGCATGTTTGCGTTCAGAAGACCACGAAAAACAGTTCGAGGATTTGAAGTCACTATATCTTGGTTTTAAATGTTTACGATTGCTTCTTACAGCATTTATTCCTCGCTGATTAAGTACTTCTTAATATCTAATTGGATTTCCAAGCGGGAAGTTCTTTTATCCATAACCACGTAATAATGCCAACGTACCTACGTCCTACATGTCTTGCACTGCACATGGCACCAGGTACGTGGTCTATATGGAAGAATGTCACATAACGAAACGTGCTATGGTCCCGTATTTTCATGTCTCTGGGACCGTTAGATTTTACCTAATGCAATTCGGAGCTTCGACGCGACGCCTTGACATTTATTTTTTATTTTTATTTATTTATTTAACATAAAATACATTTACAATTTACAATTATTAAATACATGGTAAGAATATGATTAGCAATGATCTTGTTACTCCCCGGATATGAGTATATTACTCGTGTTCCGAGGAGGATCTCAAAAGTAATACAATACATACACATATACATACACACATATATATGCATATATATACATATATACACACACATACAATGGAAAATACACAATTACAAACTACAAACACACAACACAACAGCAGAATGACAACATAAAAACAAACATTCAAAATAACATATAATAGCACTATTTAATTTCAGACTTTATTTTAGACTTAAATTTGAGATAGTCTGTGCAGCCTCCATGATATCTATTATGACCACTCAAGGCGTTGTACCATTTCACCCCCAGGAAGGAGTAATGATGTTGGCCTGTGGTAGTTCTACAGAGAGGTATTGTTATCTTACCCCTCGTGCGTGGCCTAGTACTCACCTCCTGAGAATGAATGCCGAGCAAGAAATAGTCTTTGAAGGTCTGACACAGTGCTCTCCGTCTGTATACAATGTCTACACTCGGAACAGGGAAGTCCCTGAATAAATCCAAGGTGGGGTAATCACTCGGTTTTTTCAGTATTATTTTCATTATTGAGCGTTGAATTACCCGCAATGGTGATAGTGTTGTTTTGTAAGTACCACCCCATCCAATGATGCCGTACTGGAACACCGACTGAGCCAGTGCACAATATACCATCTTTAATGCTACGAGGTCTAAGATATCTCTCAGTCTATAAAAAATATAAAATATTTTCCTGAGTCGGTCAATCGTTTGTTGGATATGATCTTTCCATCTCAGATTGGCATCCAGGGTGACTCCCAGATATTTTACTGATCTCGCGCGAGCAATCCGGGCACAGTCCACATCTTTACAATTGGAAAGTTGGTCGCACTTTTCACTGTGAATACCAATCATCAAACTCTCTGGAATAGTTCTATTACTTAGAGCGAATGGAACGTAGAATGTTTTTTCGGTGTTCAATGACAATATGTTGTCATCAAACCATATCTTTAAAAGTGTGATTTCTTTAGTCGCCGTTCGAGTAACATCTTCCCATGAATTGCCCCTGACGATCATTACGGTATCATCCGCAAATGACAGGACAGTAGATGACAACTGTAAGGCAAATATTTGGTTAATGTATACAGTGAACAAGATAGGGCCCAGAACTGTCCCCTGTGGTATTCCAAACTGAGTCGTCTCACTGTCACTCACAAACGATTCCACTTTTACACTCTGCTTTCTATCATTCAAGTAGGTCCTCAGCCACTTTCTCGCAAGTCCGCACACTCCAATTGAATTTAGTCTATTGTCTAATCTCGAGTGGCTGATACTGTCAAACGCTTTTCGTAAGTCAATAAATATCCCCAGACACTTACTCTTAGCATCGAGTTCTTTATAAATAATAGAGGTAAGCCTTGATATAGCGTCGTCCGTTCCCATGCCTTCTCGAAACCCGTATTGATTCTCACTAATTATGTTTTCTTTTTTAAAATAATCCGTTAATTGCTTTTTAACAATCTTTTCGTATATTTTGGCTACATTGGAAATCACAGATATAGGCCTATAATTTTTGGAATGTCCTTATATGAAGTAACAATTCAAATCGAATGATGACATAATTAAGTATTACAATAATACATAAACAACAGTAAAGAATATAGTCTGGGTTAATAATTAGTTAGACCCACATATCAGTTTTTTTTTAAAGGATCTGGGCTTGCATACACAAACCGAAATACTTTCCTGCACACCTTGCACTAGGCTTAAAGCCTGTATCGCAAAGTGTGGAATACATCGCCAGCGCCGGGGTTTGAACCTGGCACCTCCCGCTCGAGAGACTGCCGCCTCAACCAACTGCGCCAACCATGTACTCAAACAGGCCAACCAGGTTATCCGTAATAAGTGTTTGGCATACTACTATTGCAGATAATTGAACCACACATCCCAACAGCCTGGTTTCCATCTGCCTCGCAGGCAGTGGACCACACTCAATAGGCAAAGGGCGGGTCACGGTTGCTGCGGTGACATGCTCCACAAGTGGGGAATGAGGGATGATCCACAGTGTGATTGTGGACACCCGAAGCAAACCATGCAGCACATTTTGCGTGATTGCCCCATACGTGCTTACCCCGGTACCATTGACAGTGCTGCCAGCCTGTCTCCTGAGTTCCTTCAGTGGCTGGAGGCGCTGAATGTCAGACTTTAACGACGTTGCCAGATGATAAATAAGTTATAAATAAATAAATCATACACCTACAAGATAATTTTGGGAATTTCTTGGAGATATCACATAACGAACGAAGAAGTTCGCAACAAAATCAATGGAGGAAGACACCTGCTCAGTGCAATAGTAGAAAGACGTGCCAGATGGATCGGCCACATAGTGCGTCAAGAGGGTCTCCTATTTGTATTAATTGAAGGAATGAACGAGGGGACAAACTACAGAGGACGACCAAGGAAAGAATACCTGGACGACCTATGCCAGGATATGGGCTTCTACTCACATAAAGAGTCAAAAAGAACCGCACAGGACAGGGATGAGTGGAGAAGGAGACATGGGGCTTTGCTGCAAACCAAAACGATTGAAACTGGAGAAGAATATTTATTATTATCTGACCAGTAAAGATTTATTTATGGTAGCTGTATAGTTTTAATATTAGATAGAAGGCATCAGTAAAAATGAAATTATAAAAAGAGGGCGAGAAAGCATTTAAAAGCAATCGTGGTGATTTGCGAATCGTGAATTTCTGATATGTGGTACAAATACAGTAGAGAAATTGGCGTTCGATCAAAAGACAGCACGAGAATCTTCATTTTTGTGACTTTCTACAGATACTTGCTAGTAAAGATGTGATGTAGTTTTATGTGCTAAATTGCTGGGGAAAAGGTAAAATGACTCTGCTAATACTAAAGATATCATCCTAAGACTTAACACATGGATAAATGTAAGATATGCTGCAAGTCACTCTAGTGGGGAGACATTTACTCAAACAATAAGAGATTATTCCCCTAGTTTGTTACATATAATGCTGTCATTTGGTACTCAGACTCAGCTAATACTAAAGATATCATCCCACATGGATAAATGTAAGATATGCTGCAAGTCACTCTAGTGGGGAGACATTTACTCAAACAAGATATTATTCCCCTAGTTTGTTACATATAATGCTGTCATTTGGTACTCAGACTCAGCTAATACTAAAGATATCATCCCACATGGATAAATGTAAGATATGCTGCAAGTCACTCTAGTGGGGAGACATTTACTCAAACAAGAGATTATTCCCCTAGTTTGTTACATATAATGCTGTCATTTGGTACTCAGACTCAGCTAATACTAAAGATATCATCCTAAGACTTAACACATGGATAAATGTAAGATATGCTGCAAGTCTCTCTAGTGGGGAGACATTTACTCAAACGAGAGATTATTCCCCTAGTTTGTTACATATAACGCTGTCATTTGGTACTCAGACTCAGCTAATACTAAAGATATCATCCTAAGACTTATCACATGGATAAATGTAAGATATGCTGCAAGTCACTCTAGTGGGGAGACATTTACTCAAACAAGAGATTATTCCCCTAGTTTGTTACATATAATGCTGTCATTTGGTACTCAGACTCAGCTAATACTAAAGATATCATCCTAAGACTTAACACATGGATAAATGTAAGATATGCTGCAAGTCACTCTAGTGGGGAGACATTTACTCAAACAAGAGATTATTCCCCTAGTTTGTTACATATAATGCTGTCATTTGGTACTCAGACTCAGCTAATACTAAAGATATCATCCTAAGACTTAACACATGTCTAAATGTAAGATATGCTGCAAGTCACTCTAGTGGGGAGACATTTACTCAAACAAGAGATTATTCCCCTAGTTTGTTACATATAATGCTGTCATTTGGTACTCAGACTCAGCTAATACTAAAGATATCATCCTAAGACTTAACACATGGATAAATGTAAGATATGCTGCAAGTCACTCTAGTGGGGAGACATTTACTCAAACAAGATATTATTCCCCTAGTTTGTTACATATAATGCTGTCATTTGGTACTCAGACTCAGCTAATACTAAAGATATCATCCTAAGACTTAACACATGGATAAATGTAAGATATGCTGCAAGTCACTCTAGTGGGGAGACATTTAATTTCTGTAAATTAAGTCAATAAAAAATAATGACAAAGTTACCCCTGAAATTTACTATTGAAACTCGAGATTATTCCCGTAGTTTGTTAGATATTATGCTGAAATATGGTTGATAAAATGTCTAAGGTAAGATGGAGTAGTCCGTTAAATTTAGAATGAAAATGATACCTTGCCTTACAATTCGAGAAGTATTTCTGATTTTTTGATATGTTATATAGGTCGACCTTGTGGTTCAGAATCCAAGTTTGCGACCTCCCCACCCTTGTGCGTTCACTAAAGCGAGCCAAAAACCGTCGAAATTCCGGCCGTTTTTCAGTTTAATGACTATAACTTTTTACAGGTGCACCCTAGAAAAAAAAATTGAAGTAAGAATTATAGAATATTAAATTTTCTATAACTTTATTTTAAGCCCAAATCTATTCGTCGCTTACGTTGTTCTTATTTGGCGCTTACAAAATTTGACAAAGTTGAGTCGATAATAGAACGATTAACTCAGAACATATGAGACTTCGTAACAGTGTGTCAACATGTAACGATTTTTCCTTTCATCCTATATTTCCTCTCCTATTAATCCCTTCTAGTGTGTGGTACATTAATCAATATGACAATATATAGTAATTTATTTTTTGACGTCTTATTTTTAGGTTAGTAGTTTTTTTATTTTTACTGACATTTTGTATTTTTATTTAACTGTAGTTAGTTTGTTTTTCTTTTTTTTTTCTTTTAATTATTGTGTGTCCATATACAAAGGCCAGATGTCTGCACCTTAAATAGGGCATTGTTTAGATTATCCTTTTTCAGTTCATACTATTTTTATATGTATTCAATGTCTGTGTGTGTGCTTGAGAAATAAATAAATAAACATATGAGAGACTATGATTCTCCCACTAAGGTTTGCTTTCACTCTTGATGTATAATATCATGGCATGGTGTGGTGTGGTGATATTACAAGACCGGTTCCTCGACATCTTCTCAATGTTTTGCACCAGCCGCAGCCATCCAAATATCATCACTTCATCTTTATAATGCATAATACTTATTAACATATTGTTTGTATTTCATCATTCATGTAACCATAAGTCATCTTGTGAATAATCAGTTACTAGAATAAAAAAATTAATGTGAACAATCTAAGATAGTTTATTTATTGTTCTCTAATCATCCGTAGGCCCCATTTAAGAAACTTGGAATCGTCAGGTTTACATATTAACAAACATCATAAAAATAAGCGATACATCAATAAACAAGTTTGGGCATGTTGAGAGAATGAAGGATGACAAAAAAAATATATATAAAGGCGAGTGAAGAGGTGTGAGGAAGCGCGGCCGCCCGATCATGTCGACCAGATCCTCAAGGATGGATGCGTTTTGAGTAAAAGGGATCGGAGAGCGTGTGCATGCACGCATATGACGGAAGCTACGAGTGTGTGAAAGGATAGGGCTGTCTGGCGCTGTGTCCTCTTTGCCTACCCTGCAAGGGACGTGGGGTGAGGAAATAGATAGATAGAAAAAAATATTGAGACGCTAGATGAAAAGCGTCGCTTGACTTTGTCGACTGCACAGCCATTCTGCGCATGCTCTATGAATGTGGAATGAAGATGTCTTCATTTGTGGAATGAAGATTTATTTTACTTTACATGCACAACAAAATACAAAATAAAATATGATAGTCCTCATTATGACAAATTAATATAACATAAAACATATACTAAGAAATACTAGATTGCATATCGGCAGAGTCAGGTACTTGGCAAATTTCTGCAACAACACACCTCGTGGTACATCAGGTGCATTATTGTTGCAGATTATCACCAATTAGACATATAATAATCAAATGGAATGGATGCACAATATTAATGCTAAAGAGTGTAAAGGGCTCTATTGATGGATCCATAATTGAGACAAAAATAAATTATGCAATAAAAGTAACATGGTCGCCCTATAATTTCTTAGTAATACTTTTTTATATAACAAATTAGCATTGCGTGGGTAAAATGCAAATGTCCTATGAAGTAATAATCATAAGCATAATTTCTTCTAGACACTCAGATGGCAGATGCGGGAATCCCCTGCCTGTGACTGTTGTTCCCTGGTAATATAAATAATGCCTGCGGCGCTATCTAAAATGAGTGTTTGTTGTGCATTGCATTTTTGTATCACAAAAAATAAACTGGACTTTTTAACGAATATTTTTTGTCTACCTTCTTATGTTTTATGACAAAATTTTATATGATAGATGAAATAGTATTAATAGACAACCAGATTCATGAATACACCCATTAAAAAAAATTGCCTGCAACGCTATTTACTCATTTGACAATATCTATTGGTTTCAATCCCTTAACCAGCTTCGACGCCGCCGATGGCCACTGTTCTTACTTATGGTTTCTGGTTCAGATATCGACCCCCCCCCCCCCCCCGAAGTGTATTCCTGGCTATGTCCTTGGATGTTTGTCAACACTATAAGCAAACGGACCGCGACTATCTTATATATTTTTTTAAAACGAACCCCCAATGAAATATTTGGTGATCCCTGTACAAGTGAAGTGGTTGGTAGCCTGGTGTAGGCCTAACGCACTCGACTGTTAACCAGGAGGGCGCGGGCGCGGGTTCAATCCCCGATGCCGACTTACTCCACTTCACGACACAAGCTTTTCAAGCTTACTGTGAAGTGTACAAAGATGTATTTGGGTTTATTTCAATAAACTGAGATTCATTAAAAAAAAAAAAATTAATAATAAATTTCTATCGCATCTGCCGGTGCAAAGGCATTTTTATGCTGTTATGTCGGTAGATGTTCTTAATAAAGAATAATAATAATAATTAAAAAAAAAAAGATCTTCCACCATGTATCGCTGGTCGAAAATCGTAATATTTTGTCTAAGTTTATTCATTCTAGTCACAACACTCGTCTTAAGGGCATGGCACCAGGAATGGCGTCACAGTCTTTTCCCACGGCATTAAGGTTCAAAATTGCGTGACAATCGCATGATAAAATGGTAAAAATAGCGTTTTTTCCATTTTTTGGGGTTAATTTTGCGTCTATCAAAAAACTTTTACGGTTATTCCCCAGATTTTAATGCATATTATCAGTACAAAAATAAAAATTTACTCCGCGACTTTCGGGAAACGAGTTTCTGTCTTTCGGAAAAAAGATCACAGGTATTTTTAAAATATTCTTTTGAGAAATCTATACAAGATATAAAAAATATTTTACGGTTATTCCCTAGATAAATGTTCAACGCATCTACCCTATTTTGTTCCAAAGCATTTTTAGTAACGGTGTCGAAATAGAAGGTCTCCCGTTTTTAGAAATTTTTAAAATGTCGGTATGCATACTCTTAGAATCTATTTACTTTTATGTATTACATAGGTCAAACAGTCATTGAATAACATTAGACATATGTACATATGTAGTTAGGTACCTAGTTATTCAAGTATTTATAAGATTATGTATTATTTATTTATGGCTTATATAATAATTTCTTTTCGGTAGGCGTATCATATCCATGTTTACATACCGCATATTTAGTGTTTTCATAATAGTATTGACACCTATACAAATGACATAATACCTAATAAAGAATCTAATATTACATAGTGGTTACTATGCATGTGCCACCAGTTGTATAACACGTAAAAGTGCTATGAAATTGTAGGTATGTTTTCACTCACTTTTTACTGTAGTCTGAAAACCGTACGTCACTTCTGGAAGGATGCACATGTCGAAGTGCACATGGCAGTGGCGAATCTAATGTTTGGCTTTGGGGGGGGGGGGGAAGAAACAAAGTCTGACCATTCTTAAATCGAAAAAAATCCTGTCAACGGTTGCGACAGAAACGGGCAGAACCATGGGCGAAGCTTGATTCGAAGCTGGGGGTGGAAGCAACAAAAATTTTAACATAGACGTATAGAGCCGCAGTCGAAATATTTTCGTGAAGGTGAGTGAAAATGGTCGTCTTTTAGGTTGGTGTTATTATTGTGCGCAGAAAATACAAAGAAAAATAGCACCGCAGACGATTTTTTTTTAATAATGGGTGAAGTGATGATAATAATAATAATAATTAGGGCAATTAATTCATGGGCAATTCCAGTAATTTTGTATTCATTTGGTATTTTAAAATGGAACCAAACGGAATTAGACACACTAGACAGAAAGGTGCGTACTACAATGACAAGATATCGAATTCATCACCCTAGATCCTCCATGATGAGACTTTACCTTCCTCGCAAAAATGGTGGCAGAGGATTACTTAATTTAAAGAATTTACATAATAATGAGGTAGAGTCTTTAAAGAGATTTTTTGTAACTCATAGGAGTAAAGTAGGCTATGAGGACTTGATAGATTGTGATTTGAGGTACACACCTTTATGTCTCTCGAATCCTGGTGCTTCACTACCGACAATGTCAGTTGAAAATCGAGTAGACATATGGAAAAGTAAATCTCTTCATGGCCGTTTTCACCAAGTTCTGACATCTACAAATGTATGTTTTGAAGACTCAATCAATTGGTTAAGGTTTGGTGATCTATTTGGTGAAACCGAAGGTTTTGTTTGTGCAATACAGGATCAAGTCATTGTAACAAATAACTATGCAAAATTCATTATGAAACAACCAAATATAATTGATAAATGTAGGGCTTGTGGTCAGATGGGAGAGACATTACGACATATTATGTCGGGGTGTTCTCTTTTGTGTGGCACTGAATATTTGCAGAGACATGACCAGGTTGCCAAAATAGTTCACCAAAGATTGGCTTTGAAATACGGTTTACTCGATGAAGAAACTGAATATTACAAATATCAACCATTGTCGGTGCTTGAAAATAGCATTGTTAAGTTGTACTGGGATCGACCAATACAAACCGATCGTACAATTCCAGCTAATCGACCGGATATGGTATTGGTTGATCGTAGGGAAAAAAAGACCTATATTGTGGATATCACTATACCACATGATGAAAATCTCCATAAGGCTGAGCAAGACAAGATTACCAAATATCTTGATCTTGCTCATGAAATTATGGAGATGTGGAGAACACCTTCCACTGTCATCATTCCTATAGTGATGTCCACAAATGGTGTCATTCCTAAGAGTCTCAAAGTAAATCTTGAGAAGCTTGGATTGCATGGTGGGCTTCAATACGCCATGCAGAAGGCTGTCCTACTATCATCTTGCAGGATTGTTAGAAGGTTCCTCTCTCTATAGCTCTTAAAAACTCTCTCATGATAAGTGCATTCTAGTGCACATCGTGGGAGAGGGGGACATCCATTAGTATGGTAAAATGTTTTTAGTTCTATGTGATGTGTTTGTTTATTTAAAATTTTGTATTAATATTATTACCTATTATTTATTTTATATTTTTGTAATTTTTTATTTTAACATGTTTTTATATATTATTTGGTTTAAACGAATGTATTATATAGAGCTAAAAATTTTTGTATACTATTGTGTTAATAAAGTTGATTTGAAATAATAATAATAATAATAATAAAAATTACTTTATTTCAGTTTAAGAAACATTACAATTCAATAACATTACAGGTCAAATCACAATTTAATACGATATACCTTCCTTCTAAAGCTATTGCTTGTGCGAAGGAAGGGCGATCGTCTCAACTTCACAAAAACAACACAAAATATATAACACAATATACTTCGCATCTATGTAGACTATCAATCAATAATATATTCAGTCATACACCAAGCTAAACAAACACATCTACAAATATACAACATGTATATCATAACTCATAAAACAACAAAGTATTGTTACAAATTATTGCAGATACAAAATCCTACAAAGTTACATACTTACTTAAATCTATAATAGGCACACAATATGTATGCCCTATGTATACCATAACTCTCAGTACTCATACAAGCCGTTGTCGCTGCACAAAATCTTGAGTAAGTTTCATGTTTTAAAATAACGTGTTTTAAATCATTGTTTAACATTTCGGGGGGGGGGGGGGGGCTCGCTATACGTCACTGGAACATGGTGACATAATTATTCCAAAATACAAAACCCTTATTAACTAATTTATTTATTTATTTATTTATTGTATGGTCAATTGTAAAATATGTTTCCATCCTTGGACAAGGACACTGAAGGAATGTAAGTTAGGGGTGGGATTTGTCGGGGGGGTCCCTTTTGGCTAACCCTGAGCCCACCTCTTAAAAATATTTTCCAAAGAAGTGCGGCTAAAGAGGACGCTGTATGCGCCTGTGCTACCCGGAGATGCAGAGGGCCTTAAGCCCGTGGGAGTCCTTCAATGTATGGTCAAAATAAATATCTATATCACATCCCTCAAAGGAAACAGTTTGAAGGTTGGGCATTGGGCAATGATAAATTTATTAGCCAATTATGAACGGGCTAGACAGCTCAATGTTCATGATCAGCCATCATATAATCCATAACCTATGTATGACGTCACGTTGCAATAGATTGGAATGACATTTGAATGCAATGCGTTGATTAAAGAATTGTCTAAATAATCTTGTCGAGTTACACGACTCTATGACTAATATTACATTGTGAATCATAATACCAACAGCTGTGCTACTATATTCAACAACAGACAGACTAATAGATTAATTCACAGACTATATAACAAGGACCACAGGCTTTAGCGTCTGACGTGGTCCATGAAAACAAATAAAATTTCGATTAAGAGTATGCATACCGACTTTCAAAAATTTCTAAAAACGGGAGACCTTATATCTCGACAACCTTTACTAAATATGCTTTGGAACAAAATAGGGTAGATGCATTGAACATTTATCTAGGGAATAACCGTAAAATATTTTTTATATCTTGTATAGATTCCTCAAAAAAAAATCTAAAAACATCTCTGATTTTTTTTCCGAGAGACGGAAACTCGTTTCCCGAAAGTCGCGGAATATTTTTTTTTATTGTAATGATAATGTGCATTAAAATCTAGGGAATTACCGCAAAAGTTTTTTGATAGACGCAAAATATACCTCAAAAAATGGAAAAAAACCTTAGGGAAAAAACGCTATTTTTACCATTTTATCATGCGATTGTTCACGCGACTTTGAAACTTAATGCCGTGGGAAATGACTGTGACGTCATTCTTGGTGTCAAGCCCTTAAATAAAAACAGACATGTCATTTGTCCTCCTCCGAACACGAGTATCTTTCTTATATTAAAGCCACCTCCCCCATTGTCTCCTCACAACAACGAAGAGTGGAACTGTGGCAAGAGGATCTCCGAGCGAGGCCATGGATGGACCCACATGCGGGTATCCAATTGGAACATCTACCCTACTCCTTATAGATCACCCTCAACAGACTTTCTAGCCAAAAATCCATTTGGATTAGGCACCACATCTATCATTTATACTCTCTTAAATAATCTGCAATAAATAAATAAATAAAAAAAAAAATGGGTGTAACGCGCTGTAAAAAGATTCTCCAACGTTGAGGATACCTGCCTGATGACAACAGTTCAACAGTCCGACAACTACACGTCTGATCACTGTGTGCACTTAGCTTTTCTGCTCTTCTTTTTGTGAGGTATCAGGTATTTACAAAAATTAATATCCGCAACCTCCTGTTGAAAGTCCTCGCTCCAACCAACTGCATCAACTTACTCTAGACTATAGAATGTCATCCATGAAGGTGTAATTGTATCCTGTGGATAAGCTATAATTATCATAGCATTACATATTACATGTGTAGTGCACATTTCACTTGCACGCATATACCATATAATAATGTCTGTACACAGTACACACCCTGAAGACCTTGCTCCACAATCATCTTATTATTATTATTTCTTTATATCAATCAACAATATTAAATATCACTAAATATATTTAATATTCATTGTAACGCATGATGCCAGCAATTTCTTTTTTACGCGCTTCTATTTAGATTTAGATCGACACGTTGTTACTTGTATCGTCTCTATTCTACACTGTAGCGGTGTCCTTAGAAATATCCCATAATTCCAGCTTCGAAGGCTGCATTGGCCCTCCACATCCCCGGGTAGCTCAGGCGCATTAATAGCTACCTCTTTACCCGCACTTCTAGACAAATTCTTATTAAGAGGTGGGCTCAGGGTTAGCCTTAAGGGAGCCCCCTGCCAAACCCCACCCCTAAATTACGTTCCTTCAGTGTCCTTGTCCTTATCCAAGGAGGTTACAATTCATTCTTACAAATAAGAGACTTAAATACGAACTACATCTACATATGTATGTACAAGTCTTAAGTCGAACACTGGACCCACATATTGGATCTGTAAGGTTCTTTCTTATGAGAATGGGGGTTGGAGAAATAAAATATGAATAAGCACTTCAGGTTCACATTCAAGAAAAACCAGAAGAAGAAGGACCAGATTTTTACACGATTTTTCTGAGCTCTAACTAGCCTGGAAATGAGATAAACTTCAATTGAAAAATTTGGAGACAACAACGCCGAATGAAGCTAAATAAAAGCGTCTAAAAAGCTATGAAAACAGCGCAGGAAGCAGCGTTTTTTTGCAGGATTTTGGTCTGCCACTTTTGTGCTCAACTATCAAATTACTACCCGTTAAATCGACGGGCGACTAGGCTAATACTTATTATAATAAAAAATGTTTAATTGAATTTTTAATCCTGAAATTATCATATGTTTATCACAGTATACTATATCGCCTACATATAAACTTGAATATTATTATTTCAATCACCATGTCATACGTAAAGTTACTCAAGTAAAAACAATTAATATATAAAAGGCTTGCTGTCCGTATGCCATGTTGTGGAAATAAGTGGCGATAATTGTTCTATTCTATCCCCTCATGCAATTCATCATACACACTACGATTCCTTTTACTCAAAAATCATCCATCCTTGAGGATCCGCTTGGTCCATGATTGGTACAGGTCAGTCTCGAGGATCGCGATTAGCGCGTGTGGTAATTAGTGGTATTTGTGTATTAAGAGTACGCATACCAACATTTCAAAAATTTCTAAAAACGGGAGACCTTCTATCTCGACAACCGTTATTAAATTTTCTTTGGAACAAAATAGGGTAGATGCATTGAACCTTTATCTAGGGAATAACCGTAAAAGATTTTTTATATCTTGTATAGATTTCTCGAAAAAAATAATTTAAAATGCCTCTGACCTTTTTTCCGAAAGACGGAAACTCGTTTCCCGAAAGTCGCGGAGTAAATTTTTTTTCTTGTATTGATAATATGCATTAAAATCTAGGGAATAACCGTAAAAGTTTTTTGATAGACGCAATATTAACTCCAAAAAATGGAAAAAAACGCTGTTTTTACCATTTTATCGTGCGATTGTCACGCGATTTTGAACTTTAATGCCGTGGGAAATGACTGTGACATCATTCCTGGTGCCATGCCCTTAAGCAGAGAGTTTGAATTAGGGTAGTTCCTCACCCCTCGTGTCATTACTTTGTCCTAAACAGCAACCCCCAAACCCTCCCTCATCCACTCCCCACATCATCAAACCTTCAACCTGCTTAGTATTGTTTCCTGTCATTTCAAGAAAAACTTAAGATGAACAACTTAAGTTTGAAAACGTTCTAAAGTTCTCGAGCAAATTAAGACAGATTCAATTTAATCATTTTCCATGTTTGGATTTTTTTTCTCCGTTGTCTCAACGAGCTGTCGCAGCATGGCGACATTTTCGTCGTTAACTACAGCGGATTTGTGAAATCAGTATAGATAACCAATTGTAGTAATGAAGCCTCATTGTGGGTGTTGAATGGACGCTGTTAACAGTGCTGGGGCAGCTCGTTGGAGAGATATTATGAGGGTGCATGGTTGATGTATGTTCATCCGAATTGGTATATTTGATACATTTGAAAGTACAGTATTCTTTGTACATGTCTGCACATTCTTCGGCGCAAAGGCCTAAAAGCTGTCATGCCGGAGAGTAGATTATTTCAGTTAATAATAGTGATATTTTCGCTTGTTTGGGGCCTTTTTGAACACTAGTACCACATACGTAATTGAATATAGTATTTTTACATAAACAATAGGCAGTTATAAATTGTGACAGTGCAATGATAATTGTATGAAATTGGCGCTTATGACATTTAACATCATGACATTCTAATAACACTCGTAACCCACTATGTGTTTTGTTCATGTTAATTGTGAACGAATCGAGGTGCATTTCTTGCGAGGCTTAAGACTTCATAAAGACCCATAATGTTTTTTTAGCTCTTGCCGGGAGGACTGGTGTTGTGACAAGAATGAAAGTAAACAAACTAAGATGGTTTGGCCATGGTGAGAGAATGAAAGATGACAGGATGAAAAAAATATATATTTGAGTTAGCGAAGAGGGGTGAGGAAGCGCGGCCGACCGAGACTGACCTGGTCCGATCATGTCGACCAGATCCTCAAGGTTGGACGCGTTTGGAGTAAAAGGAATCGGAGAGCGTGTATGACAAATTGCATGAATGTGACGGAAGCTAGGAGTGTGTCTGTGTAAGGATAGGGCTGTCTGGCGCTCTGTCCTCTCTGTCTACCCTGCAAGGGACGTGGCGTGAGGGTATAGATAGATAGATAGATACTCTGAGAGATCGGGTGAGAAACACTGCAATTCGAGAAATCTGTGATGTCCAAGATGTAGTCAGATGGGGATGACAGCGGTGGAGATTCTGGCACCAACATGTGTCAAGAATGAACAACGCTAGACTCCCATACATCGCTTTGCATGGGGTGCCTGATGGTCAACGCCCGCCAGGAAGACCACCGAAGCGATGGAGAGACAGCTGGAGTTCCACATCACAGGAGAACAATCCTGTCAATACAGACTCGCTGAGTCTTGACGCTGCAGTTTATGAAGAAGAAGATGTTTTCTTTTGGTTGAACATGTTGTTTTTAGTGTCTTCTATGAGGTATGTAGGTAATAAAAAAAAATAAACCACTCTCGCGCTGTTTAAAACAATTTCATTGCAAATTTTGTATCGGGGCGTGATAGCTGAAAGGGTGCCTCCCCTTCTGAACCCCTACGAGTGTCGGGTCGACATTCAAAACTATGGATTCGACACTAATGTCGCTTTTTGATTTTCACCCTCTCCTATCCTCCCCCCTGAACCCCTACAAGTGTCGGGAGTATTACTACTCATCTTATCGACATCCAAAACTATGGATTCGACCCTACATGTATAATATCCTCGTTCACTAGCGGACCCAGGAGAGGGGCTAGGGGGCTGAAGCCCCCCCCCCTTAAAATTATGAGTGACAGTACTTTATATACAACAAATCTAGGGGTTTCAGTCCCTTAGCCCCCCCCCCCCAAAACGTTGAGTGACAGTACTTTTTACCATGTGACGACGTTCATCCCCCCCTAAAATTGAATCCTGGATCCGCCACTGTCCTCTTTCCATGTCCCAACCATCTCAAATTGTTCACTTTCATTCCAGTTGAATTGTGTTGCATATTTTCACATTGTATTACAAAAAAAAGGTATGTAACATAACACTATAGTGAAAAAGTTACAAAATATTAGCTACAAATATTAATTGAACAGTGAACATGCATTTCATATATGACAATATTGATATGTGGTAAGTCGACAAGACATTAGTATACATATTTCTTCTAGTTGACATTGGCACAGTAAGCTGGGTGGTTGGATCAGTGTGGACCGGTCCAGGGGGCCGGGGGCACTCCATTTATTGACCTCCTCGAAGGCCGTTGTGTCTCGTCAGGGTTATATTCATACGCGGCCACTTTTCACATCGCCTTACATTTTTTCTTTTTGAATGTTGATATTAAGAGCAACCTGTTATACGACCAAATATTATTTAAATAGAGATAAATTTATTAAAGGAGAATGCTCATTTTGTATGGGAAAAAAACCCAGGCCCGGCGCAAACGAAATGTACCTCAAATGATAGGTAATAATTATTAATTAAATACTGCATAGGGGGCATCATCGAAATCAATGGCTTAATGGGTGAAATACCTATTCGAAGTTTCACATTGGTCACACGAATATATAAGAAAAGGAGCATAAAACCGTTACAATTGCGATTCAAAAGTATATAATATGATGAGTGTAAGGTAGCCTGTCTGATTTTTCTTCTTCTTCAGCAGCCTTGATCCCTCCACTGCCGGATGTAGGCCTAAAGGTAAATGCTCATGAATTATGTAAAAAATAAACATGTCCGGCGCAAACGCAATGTGACTCAAATGATAGGTAAAAATGAGTAATTAAATACTGCATAGATGGCATCATCGAAATCAATGGCTAAATATGTGAAATACCTATTCAAAGTTTCCCCTATACAACTTCAAATAGGTATTTCACACATTTAGCCATCGATTTCGATGATTCCTCTTATGCAGTATTTAATGACTCATTTTTACCTATCATTTGAGTTAGGTTTCGTTTGCGCCGGACCTGATTTTTTTTTTACATATTTCATGAGCATTTTCCTTTCGGCTAATATCCAGCTGTGGAGGGACCAAGGCTGATGAAGAAGAAGATGAAGAAGACGGGCTACCTTATACTCATAATATTATACCCTTTTAGACCGCAATTGTAACTGTCTAATGCTCCTTTTCTTATATATTCGTGTGACCAATGTAAAACTTCGAATAGGTATTTCACCCAATAAGCCATTGATTTCGATAATGCCACCCATGCAGTATTAAATTACTTATTTTTACCTATCATTTGAGTTACATTTCGTTTGCGCCGGGCCTGGGTTTTTTTTGAGCATTCTCCTTTGAACTTTGATTTAATTTATAGATAATATATTTTTTCCAACATTTCTTCACGGCGCAGTGGTATCAGATAGGCCCACAATTGTTTTTGTGTCTGCAAGATATACATATCCACGTCCGCTCCCTATGTGGAGAATGTGGTCGTCACACAGTTTCTCCAGGCTTTTTTCCAGACAACTCTATTGCCTGTTCCCATGTCAAAAAAATCGCGGAACATTCATGGGGTCATTTAGGTACCAGATCTGTCTGATCTTTGGTCTATCCGGTGCACCGACAGTTCGTCCCCCCGGCAAGATATTAGACAGTATTTCACAATTACTAAAAATAAAAGGACAAACACATATTTTTTTCACTTCTTCTTTCACTACACACGCCGCTAGATTATGGAATAACCTTCCACTTCCTATCAGACTAGCTCCAACTATTCTCTCTTTCAAAAGTAAACTGAGGCATCATTACCTTTCCATAAATAATCTTTCTAACTGACAATCCCGTGTTTTCTTCATTCCTTGTCCTTCATCCTATCCACCTATTTATTTGTACGTATATATTATGTACTCGTATGTATGTGTTTATGCTAGTGTATGTATTGTAATTATTGCTAATATTTATTAATTTGTTTTTTTTTTATCTTTCGTTTTCAAACACTTAGATATTTATGTATTTTTTATCTCAAATGAATGTCACAAGTGGTTGGTTGGCAGAAATTGTCGATGGCAATAAACCTGCCATTTGGAAATTATTATTTTTCAACAAAGTTTTATTTAAGTATTTATTTTATTTATTTGACAAACATGTGACACACACAAACTCTCACATTTGCAAGTTTGGTAGAGGTATAACAATAGCTGATTCTTAATATCCATATACAATACACGTAAGTAAAAGCATTCCCTCACTTCTGAGGGTCGTCTTCTTATTTGATATTTAAATATTTCCGTGTTATCTTAATGTTGCCATTATTTGCAAACGAAACCGTGAGTTTAAATTATTAATCAATAAATTGAAAAAAAAAATAAGTCACAGATCAATGCAATGACTTAATCTATTGTCTATGCTAATATTGCAAACCATAGAAAGATAAACCCGCTATAACGAACAGTTTGGGACATTAAAAATTCAATAATAATTTATCTTTTTAATTTCACATTTTTGCTTTTGTAAAAACATCGTATTTCTCCATTATTTTTTTTTAAATTTCACAACAAACAGGTGACATTACATGACATTTAAAAAAATATATACTCGTATACCTAGTGCCCCAATTACTTGCCGCTTGTAAAATTTATAATTACTCTTCTGTATGTGAATAACATATAGTAATCATACTCAAATGCATATTATTATACTTAACTAAGAATTAAAAAAAAACAAGGATCAGAATGAGAAGTGAGGATAGAGGAGAGGGAAGGAAGTGAAAGGAAGAAAAGGAAGACAAAAGGAAATAAATATTTGCATGAACATTTATGTTTTTTTTTTTTATATATATATAATGAATCTGGGTTTACCGAAATAAACCCAAATACACCTTTGTACACTTCACAGTAAGCTTGAAAAACTTGTGTCGTGAAGTGGAGTACGTCGGCATCGGAGATCGAACCCGCGCCCACTGGATTAACAGTCGAGCGCGTGTTGAAATTGTTTAAATTTTTGGACCAAGAATACTAAATGTCAGAATAAAGTTCATGGTTATCGCAGTTTTTTGAAGCGCCGCGTCGGTCTCCCAGGCGGGATGTGCCAGGTTTGTGTTCCGGCGCTGACGATGTATTCTGCAATTCACGACAGAAGCTTTCTGTGAAGTGTGCAGGAAAGTTTTCGGGTTTGTGTATACAAGCCCAGATTTTTTTAAGTCCCGATTTAAATATCTCCACCTCACCTTACACTCATTTAATTCCATATTATTCTAATTGCTCTATCTTCTACTTTTTCTTCTAATTCTAATGTTTCTATCATAAATGCTCCTAATTTTTCTTATGATATCGTACTATAAGCCATGAAGAGGCACCAATTTTTTCGTTATATCTTTTACACGTTCATACCCAATACTCTTACAATTTTGTTCGTTATATCCGATATGTCGTAATTAACGAACACGTTGTAATAGATTTGAACTTTGTGAACTATACGTAGTGTAATTCAACTTGCTTTAAAATAAGGAAATCCTATAGTTCTATGCAGTTTTAAAAATACCTTTCTACAAGTTAAAATCGCTTGGTCACTGTAGGGGTAGGCAGAAAGGACCCGGCGCCACTTTTACACAAACCTTTCCAAGAAATACTTTAGCTACTAGCTTGGTCAAACTCAGGTTCTAGAATTGCTTTATGGCTAAGTCTAGTAAGCATGAAATGCTGCTTGTAGCTAGCTACAGAACCTTCTGTAGTACAAAATGGCCCACCCTACACATAGTCCATACATTGAAGGACTCTCACGGGCTTAAGGCCCTCCGCATCTCCAAGTAGCACAGGCGCATATAGCGTCCTCTTTACCCGCACTTCTTGCCAAAATATTTTTAAAAGGTGGGCTCAGGGTTAGCCAGAACAAACCCCACCCCTAACTTTCATTCCTTCAGTGTCCTTGTCCAAGGATGGAAACATACACATAGTCCATTGTGATGGGAACACCCTACTAGCTAAAAATAAAAGAGAATACTAAACTAACTTTTGGTGTTCAACATTACCTCCTAACTAACTGCTACCTAAATTCAAAAACTAAACCCTATTGCCTAGTTCTAAAAAGCTACTTTCCCTAAGTTCATTTCTACTTTCACTCTATCACACATTCTAATCTCACCTTTCATTCCAAACTTACATTCAGACACTGAATTTGCGTAAAACGAATCGCTGCTTGTCTGCCGTTATCCTGTTTCCGTAATTCGTAGCGAAGTCTTTCTTTGTTCTACAATATTCGTTGTAAATTGGCCTTTACGTGATCAGTCTAATGGTTAGATTTTCTTTAATTCGGACCCACATTGTGTTTTTCAGCTGAAATAAAAGTCCTACCTCAATTTGGTGTATCTACTTATTATATAATACGAAACATTGACTCAATAAGTACCCCCAGCGTGTCACTGAGCTGTAGGTACTTGTAGCTCAATACGGGGTACGTGTTACACTAATCTCCTACACATAACATTCAGAGGCGTATTCAATACATAAAAGTTACATTATAATTTTATAAACAGATAAGATATTCTTTCATTCGTAGTTGTTAATAAAATATCGATAGTATCGCCTACCTTTGTCCTTCTGAAATGTTACATAGAAGACACACACAATAACACAAAGAGAATTCAATAAATATACAATTCGAATTACCACGAATGAAAGATTATGAGCTGTGGAAAAATTAATTAAGATGTTATTTGTCTTTTGTACTACAATGTTAATAAAAGACAAAATTAAGGTGGATTGAGTTTATAATCGTAAATAATTAGATACTTTTTTACATTCGAGAATAGAATTTAAACAAATGGACATTGTCAAAATTGTTTGTCATGCGGTTAGATCAAAATTAGATTTGGGCATGCTACAAGAGCCCCCATCCCGCCCTTGAAATCTCGGCCAACCTAATACGAATGCCAAGTCTTTGGGTTATCGCGAAGGTGCAAATTAAATAACATTCCAAAATGGCAAACAACTACTGTATAATAAGAGTATTTTTGACTAACCTATTTCTTTTCGAAGTTACTTTCTAGCCAGGAAAGCAGAAATAGGTTCTACGATGAGTATGGATCCCATAAGCTGGCATGAGACGCATTTCTTCTACAGAAACGCCAGGTTAGGACTTGGATGTTAATAAAATAATTGGTTAGTTCCATCCAAAAGACTCAGTACAGACGCCCTTCGGATCAGGATTGGATTTGGGTATATACGTCTCTATAGGGAGGGGAATAATAATAAAAGCATGCTTTATAAGGGCAAGGATAGAGTCAGGTATGTTAGCATATAAATTTGTATAATGCAGTGCTATAATCATATGAATAAATATTATAAGATGATGACACTGTCCACTTTTGTAAATTGATGAGTAAATCTTCGCATTGGCTGAAGATTCACAACAAAGAAATGGTAAATATAATTTGTCTCAATCCGCCTTAACCTAGTAGTAGTGTTAATACAAGTTATTAAAATTAAAAATAATAAAATAAAATAAAATTTCTCATCCTTAATGCGGTCCTGTTCTCGTTGCACTGATGCTAAATCTAATATTAATATAATTAGGTCGGTTACTGCTTCCACCATATTCTAAATAAGAATATTTCACTCCAAAGCTAAATTAGACTATTTGAAAGGCGAAAGAAATTAATTAATTTAAAATAAATAAAACACACGATAGTCTTAAAGCAAAGCCCTTCCAAAAATAATTAATGTCATATCTTATCAACGAATGACCCGCCCGAATCGTTAGATAGATATTCACCCTCTGTCCCGAGAAATCTCTTCCAAGCCATCACATCCCGATTCTGGATACCTGAATCCTGATAAAAAATATCAACAAAAACATACATCACCCATTTCACACACACACACACATCTTACCCTCAATACCTGAAATAATGCATAAAAGGAATGTCTATGATGTCATCTCTTCTTCAGTAGATTCTGAAAGAAATATGTTAAGTGGGAATCATCTCTCTATAAAGGAACAAGTATACCTAACCTTTGTCCCATAATATATATCTACTTACTACTTATAATATTGTTATTGATTCGAACCCCATCACACCTCCCCTTGGATGGGGGTTTTAAAAACCAAAACAAAGATTCGGATTTTTAAACCACCATACATCAGCTCAGGAAAAAATTGCTGAAAGAAAAAATCATAAACCTTAAAATTAAATTAAACTTATATTCCTCCGAAGTACGGCCCTGTCTCCAGTCTTCATGAGTACATCATACCTGCCCACTTGAAAATGGTTTTACAAAAAATAAACACATATAAATAAATGAATCCTAAAAGTTTATTATTATTTCGTTTCCTATACGCACCTTATAATTAATTACCCACTCAAGATACCCTAATATTCTCGAAACTGTAAAATAATAAATCAGTCAATATTATGATTTTAGACTAGTCCCAAATCTTTTCCTAGTATTTATTTTAATATTTCCTATACCTAATTGACGGAACATGTTTACGTATATACCTAACACGTTGTATGTATAATATGCATCAATATCCCGAAGTAGGTAGGTACTCTCTTGTATAGTCAATTCCACATCGATATGTTGTTCCAAATTCTATCGCTCCGTCAATCAACCATTGGTGAGAATCAGTGGCGAAGGGTGGATTTCTGCAGAAGGGAAGCCGGGGCTAACATTTCTTATTGGATTACGTCAGATTAGACACTATTATACCCATAATTTTTCCAAAAGGTAACTCGATGGGAATCGTGTTCTTAGGTAGCTTCGTGCCTGGTGAGAATATATCATCTATGACATAGTAATTACTTCCCGCACTATTTCCATATTCTATTTTCCAGCCATCCGTAGAACTTTCTTCTTCCTAATCCCTGAAAAACTTTCACGTCCTTGGTTGTATGGTTTTTCTGTGGTGGGTTTTGTGACGATCTACTTCAATTAATTTCGTCACAACGATGAATCTCTTCTCGATAAAAGATTACGTATAATGCACGTCTTCATTGTTCCATTCGTTCTCTTAAAGCAACGTCCATATTGGTGAATTTCCTCTGAACATCGATGAAATATCAAATCATTTATTTAATAGTAAGTTATCCTAAAATTCCATGGTATAAATCCAACGTAACATTCTTAGATAGGTGTATTTCTTGTATACCTACTACAAACTCCCCAATATGTAATACGCATATACCTACATGTCAATACACAAATGTAGGTAGGTACCTTCCTACATAACGAGCGCACAGATCTATACCGCTGCAATCAAAGTAACAAAATTATCGTGTCATTTCATTTGTAGATTCACAAATCGCAAGTATCATCATACTTTGTTGCGTCCTTCACTTATAACTTACACTATTACTATTACCTTATTACTAAACTGAACAATTATAACAAAATTAATCGTCATAAATATTTTATCACGGACTTACCCTAATTACAAAATTAGCTTAAGATATTTGAATACTAAAATAATATTAATTGTAATTAAGAATACATATTACAAACAAAAAACATCCTTGATATTGCATCCGTCTGTTGTATATCCGGTCACCTTTCCTTATCTGACATATAAAACATCTGATAGAAGCTAATTATTATTTATTTTTTTCATATTTCACACTATACATTATTGCATAACTTATTTATTTGAAACTAACAAAACGTCTTAATTATTTGATATTTACAGCGTCACTCTTAAAATAATAAACCTATAAGTACAAAATTACATTTTACTCGCCACAACAGGTCACACAGTATTAGAAAATTTCATGTCTTCTTTGTCTCGTTAATCTCCCAGTCCCACACGTGGTACGTAATAGTTCAATAATCTATTCATCCTTACCAAGTCAAAGTAGATCCACCGAACTATGTATACCTATAATAACAAGCGCACTGACACAAAAACTCATATTGGTTTCGATGTTGTATTTACCTACGAGTAACTGTTGTTTATTTCTTTTGACGAACCCATCACACAAAGAAACACAAATATTTATCTTGAAGCTGCATTCGTCTGTATTCTTGTTAATCATAACAGACCACTTCAAGTGTTACACATTTATACCTGTAGACTGTCTAACACACGAAATAATGCTATACTCTATATACCTACCTCTACTATACGTTTTTATATTATCCTGTTTTCAGATGATGAACTTACAGTCGTATCCCGCGCTACGTGTATTCGAACGTATTCCGAATAACGAACCAATATTTTCGTATTATCCTTTTTCGTATCACCAACACTAAAACATCACATCACTTAAGGGGTAAACAGCGAAATTTTCCTTTCCACTAAATTATCAGATGATACATAATGTTACCATGTTACGCAATATTTTGATGTTCCTTGTACCGATCCTAAGGATAGTTTTGCCGCAAATTCCTACATACATCTTGATCTCCATGCTTCTCTGACTCCAGCAGCCCTCCTCAGCTTAAACATTGCATCCCTTCGATGGCAAGCAAAGTGACTTCTTGATTTAATCACCACCTCCCCTCAGTTTTTAAGACGTGTCATATCTTCCCATTAGTGTAGACAAGCAGATTTAAATTTTCTTCATACTATTTTCTTTTTCTAACTAATGCTAAGTCTATTTTCTAATCCATAGTAACTCAGTAAATATTTAAAAAAATACTTATCCTGGTCATTCGGCATCATTTTTGTGATGGGAACACCCTACTAGCTAAAAATAAAAGAATACTAAACTAAACTTTTGGTGTTCAACATTACCTCCTAACTAACTGCTACCTAAATTCAAAAACTAAACCCTATTGCCTAGTTCTAAAAAGCTACTTTCCCTAAGTTCATTTCTACTTTCACTCTATCACACATTCTAATCTCACCTTTCATTCCAAACTTACATTCAGACACTGAATTTGCGTAAAACGAATCGCTGCTTGTCTGCCGTTATCCTGTTTCCGTAATTCGTAGCGAAGTCTTTCTTTGTTCTACAATATTCGTTGTAAATTGGCCTTTACGTGATCAGTCTAATGGTTAGATTTTCTTTAATTCGGACCCACATTGTGTTTTTCAGCTGAAATAAAAGTCCTACCTCAATTTGGTGTATCTACTTATTATATAATACGAAACATTGACTCAATAAGTACCCCCAGCGTGTCACTGAGCTGTAGGTACTTGTAGCTCAATACGGGGTACGTGTTACACTAATCTCCTACACATAACATTCAGAGGCGTATTCAATACATAAAAGTTACATTATAATTTTATAAACAGATAAGATATTCTTTCATTCGTAGTTGTTAATAAAATATCGATAGTATCGCCTACCTTTGTCCTTCTGAAATGTTACATAGAAGACACACACAATAACACAAAGAGAATTCAATAAATATACAATTCGAATTACCACGAATGAAAGATTATGAGCTGTGGAAAAATTAATTAAGATGTTATTTGTCTTTTGTACTACAATGTTAATAAAAGACAAAATTAAGGTGGATTGAGTTTATAATCGTAAATAATTAGATACTTTTTTACATTCGAGAATAGAATTTAAACAAATGGACATTGTCAAAATTGTTTGTCATGCGGTTAGATCAAAATTAGATTTGGGCATGCTACAAGAGCCCCCATCCCGCCCTTGAAATCTCGGCCAACCTAATACGAATGCCAAGTCTTTGGGTTATCGCGAAGGTGCAAATTAAATAACATTCCAAAATGGCAAACAACTACTGTATAATAAGAGTATTTTTGACTAACCTATTTCTTTTCGAAGTTACTTTCTAGCCAGGAAAGCAGAAATAGGTTCTACGATGAGTATGGATCCCATAAGCTGGCATGAGACGCATTTCTTCTACAGAAACGCCAGGTTAGGACTTGGATGTTAATAAAATAATTGGTTAGTTCCATCCAAAAGACTCAGTACAGACGCCCTTCGGATCAGGATTGGATTTGGGTATATACGTCTCTATAGGGAGGGGAATAATAATAAAAGCATGCTTTATAAGGGCAAGGATAGAGTCAGGTATGTTAGCATATAAATTTGTATAATGCAGTGCTATAATCATATGAATAAATATTATAAGATGATGACACTGTCCACTTTTGTAAATTGATGAGTAAATCTTCGCATTGGCTGAAGATTCACAACAAAGAAATGGTAAATATAATTTGTCTCAATCCGCCTTAACCTAGTAGTAGTGTTAATACAAG
Organism: Ceraclea dissimilis; assembly: GCA_963576895.1. Lineage (NCBI taxonomy): Eukaryota > Metazoa > Arthropoda > Insecta > Trichoptera > Leptoceridae > Ceraclea > Ceraclea dissimilis. Next base: position 8,905,686 of record OY756381.1, on the reverse strand, counting down.
TTATTAAAATTAAAAATAATAAAATAAAATAAAATTTCTCATCCTTAATGCGGTCCTGTTCTCGTTGCACTGATGCTAAATCTAATATTAATATAATTAGGTCGGTTACTGCTTCCACCATATTCTAAATAAGAATATTTCACTCCAAAGCTAAATTAGACTATTTGAAAGGCGAAAGAAATTAATTAATTTAAAATAAATAAAACACACGATAGTCTTAAAGCAAAGCCCTTCCAAAAATAATTAATGTCATATCTTATCAACGAATGACCCGCCCGAATCGTTAGATAGATATTCACCCTCTGTCCCGAGAAATCTCTTCCAAGCCATCACATCCCGATTCTGGATACCTGAATCCTGATAAAAAATATCAACAAAAACATACATCACCCATTTCACACACACACACACATCTTACCCTCAATACCTGAAATAATGCATAAAAGGAATGTCTATGATGTCATCTCTTCTTCAGTAGATTCTGAAAGAAATATGTTAAGTGGGAATCATCTCTCTATAAAGGAACAAGTATACCTAACCTTTGTCCCATAATATATATCTACTTACTACTTATAATATTGTTATTGATTCGAACCCCATCACACCATCAAAACCATTAGGTCATGACTATTCTAAGAGTAATTACTCTCAGAATGGCTCTAGCAATGCCTCTTTAGGACCAAGTGCACATGCCAGGAGCTGTTTCCTACCATTCTGTGAGTGAATAGTCTCAAAATGGTTTGACGTATGCTAATCTAGAACCTCGTTGTTGCTGGTGTTTCATGTCAATTTACAACCACAAAACATACAATTTTGACAGATGATAATATGTAATTGCATACACATAGGGCTGCCACCTCTCCGGGTATGACCCGGAGTCTACGGGTTTGAATGGTGTTCTCCGGGCTCCGGGTTAGCATAGCATATCTCCGGGTCAGACTGGGTGGTGAGACAGAGTGGCTTAACTATCACCGGGCAGACCCCTGCCGACCTATGTATTATGAAAATCCGTTAAATCTCATTAAAAATTAAACAGTTTCATAAAAAAATTCGCCTGCGGCGCTACCTTTTTGATTCGTTCAGTATTACTTTTAATGGAAAATAAACTTGTTTACACCACGACTTTATTTGCTCAATCTCACAAAAATTTTCCGCCTGCGGCGCTATTTACAAGTTTATCTTCCACATTTGTACTACAATATAAAATAGGTTTTTTTGGATAAAAAAAAGTTTTTTTCCAAATCTCTGGGTCTGCCCTCTTTGAGAGGTGGCAGCCCTACATACACATCATTCGCTTACATGACTATTTTGAACTTACTTGATGAATATTTTGTATGGGCTGATCAATTACATTATTGGGAAATGTAATGATTCACATCACTTGAAGGCCAGACAACGAGTTTGTAGCAATTAGTCAAGTATGTAATTATTTGAAACCTACTCGTCACGCTTTGGAGGAATTCCGTGGGTGCTATTTACAAAACACAAGACTATCGTATGCAACTATGACATACGTCTATAGAATTGGGTATTTTTGTCAGCATGGGCGTCGGAAGTGGGAAAGGCAAAAGAAATTACAGAAAATCTCACAAATAATTGCTTCTTCTCTTTCTTCTTCTTCAGCCGATACTCCCGTCCACTCCTAGACGAAGACTTCCTCCAACTACTTCCACACCGCTCTATACTGGGCTCTTTGGATCCAGTTGGCACCAACGTCGTCTATCCATCGTAGTGGTGGTCTTTAAGACCCTCTTCGACCCTCTTACGAAATAATGTTAATCAATACCAAGCACGTATCCAAGGGGGGGATAGTTGGGATCTATCCCCCCCGAAATTAGGCGCATACACGACACAGGAAGGACGATTTTTCTCTGCTATTTCAGCGCGCCTCTGTGTTTTTTTGTAACGACTTTTTATGTAGATGTGATACATACAAACATATCTATAAAATATCGCCTGCGGCCCTATTTACACGGTATCTTTCCTGCTGTATATAAACAACCAGGTTAATAAATTATCATCTCTTCTAAACAATTTCGCCTGTGGCGCATATTTTTTGGTACATTTACCTGCTATAGGATAGGAATAATTGCAAAAAATCAGTGCCTATACATAGGAAATTTCTTTCACATAGTTGTTTGATTGAATAAATGTCCCCCCCCCAGAACCAAAAGTCTAGATACGTGTTTGATCAATACGATTTGTATAAGTTGCCGCAATTATTGCTCGATAAATTTCTCGTGTAAGACTACCTTTACACCTGTATTTTCACCTACTTAGCAAACTTTTATAAACTAAAGTGTCACGATAATACTACCTATCACATTAGCAACTGATGAAATCTGAAATATCCCTCGAGGATAGAATAGAGAATTGCACATAGCATCAGTAGCAAAGTATTCAAGGTGATTATCTACGTTTTTCATCGATATGCAATGTCAGGGTCGGTCTGGTAATATATCTATCCAATCTACTCAATATTATGTAAAATGCAACGACACACCAAATATATAGTAAACTAGCTGAGTTACCCGTGCTTCGCAACGGCAAATTTGACAAACCAACCCGGCATACTTTACCGGATTGAGCTGGACAAAATGTGACTTAAGATCTGAATTTCTTTCTTACAACGCCCTTTCATACGATACCACAAACAACCCCACACAACCCTTGGATCCCCTCATTATCATGGCATCTCCTAGGAAAAACTTTTTCCCCAAAAACCGGCGACGTTAGAACACAGCCTATATTAATTTTTTGCAGCAATCCATCGTAAAAAGCGGGAGTTACGCGAACACCAGGGGGGCAGCTGCCCCCCTAGAGATTGGAATAGGTTTATATTTATTCATACTAAATGATAAAACCTCACAAAAAATCACATTATTACTACACGTTTTCTCATCATATCCAAAATGTTCATGAAAACCCAAAAAAATACAATTATTCCATTAAAAAAAAATGTTATTAATTATAATTATTAATTATAATTATATGTAACAAACTAGGGGAATAATCTCTTGTTTGAGTAAATGTCTCCCCACTAGAGTGACTTGCAGCATATCTTACATTTATCCATGTGTCAAGTCTTAGGATGATATCTTTAGTATTAGCTGAGTCTGAGTACCAAATGACAGCATTATATGTAACAAACTAGGGGAATAATCTCTTGTTTGAGTAAATGTCTCCCCACTAGAGTGACTTGCAGCATATCTTACATTTATCCATGTGTTAAGTCTTAGGTTGATATCTTTAGTATTAGCTGAGTCATTTTACCTTTTCCCCAGCAATATTTGGCATGTTTGGGATGGGAAAGGGATGGGAAAGGGAAGGGAATAGGATTTACTATCAAGTGTGACAATTACTAATAGTAATTTATTGAATATCAATGGTTAAGTGAAATGTAAGATCTAGTAATGGATAGAAGTCGCGACATTACCTACTGATGATCAATTTATCTTAACGCTTTAAGGTCCACTGGTTATTTATTTTTGCTGGAAATGAACAAATTTTAAAAAAGTAAATTGGTTAAAAAATTGTTATTTAAGTATTATTATATATGTATTACGATTGATCTCACAAACAAAATACAAATAGAGACAAAGTTTAACGTAATTTTTCATAAATAATCGTAGGAACGTCAGTGTGTGAGCGAGATTGAGTGTGGGTGTGTGAGACGACCGGAATGAACTTATATATTTTAATTTGACTGTGGCGCATGCTTGTGGGTGACAGCTGAGTTTTGTGCTTGTATTTGTAATAAAAGAAAATAAAATAAAAAACATGAATTTTTAAAAACAAATTCAAACTCTTGGCATCCTAGAATTATTTTAGGAGGTCTTCCAAACGATACCAAACACGTCCTTCCGAGGTTCTTGGATTCCTTCATTCCAATGGCGCCTCCCACCAAGAATAGACCTAATTAAAATTTGTAAAACGATATGTGTTCTACTCGTGAAGCACATTCGTGAGAACACTACGGTATGCGGTGACTGGATCCTCTGGATCGCTCGGTGTCTTCCAAGGTTTGAGCTGGAAAAAATCTGACTTGCGATCTGGATTTCTTTCCGAACGCTCATACTATACCCCATACGACCCTTGGATACCCTGAAACGCTTTACATTTTTTGTCTCTGGAGAAAGCTGATCAAATGTGGTAGAGAATCGTATTGTCACCGAGTTTAGGTACGTTTTGAAAGTTTCAGCTGTCTAAGTAGTCAGGAAGTGGTTGAAAAATCGATTTCAAGATTTGCGCACAAACAAAAAAACACCACAGTGAAGTTAAATAAAATCCTGTAAAAACGAAGTAGAGCCATGGAGCGAGTGATGTTTGGCATTACTCTCAGAGACAGGAAAACAAACGAGTGGATAAGGAATAAGACTAGTGTTACGGATGTTGTGCAACGCATCGCAGGACTAAAGTGGGACTATGCAGGTCATGTGGCGATAGCAACGGATGGGAAATGGAGCAACAAGCTCCTGTTCTGTTGTCCGTGGCTCGGTAAATGCTCTAGAGGCCACCCACAGATGCGTTGGACAGACGACCTGAAGTTGACAGCTGGCCTCAAATGGACATCCGATGCAAAATCCATAGAGAGATAGAGACGAATGAAGGAGGCGTATATCCTTAAATGGAAGCTGCAGGGCTCGTGAAGAAGTGGTTCGAAATCATTCCTGTACCATCCAAGGGTAAGTGGGAGGGAGCAACCCTTAACGGGCTCGTGAAGAAGAAGAAGAAAAAAAGAAGAAATTTAAAAAATAGTAAAGTTGGGCCCCAACAAGTTAACAATCAAAATACTCTTCGACACGTAGAGGCATTGTGTAGTGAGTACGTTCTTATAGTAATGCCTTTTCACCGCCGACCACGTGATCCGATGATATATAAATCACTCCGACATACCCTCCAATGTTAGTTTGCTTGCAACTACGAGACAGCAACGCCGATACTAAGGCGCCAATATTCAAATCGTACAACATTGGAATCTTTTCATAAAATTCAAATCACATTCTAGAACACTCTTGTTCTTTTGTTACATTTTTTTGTAAAATTTAAAATATCACAGTAAATATGAAGTGTATAGTGGTTTTGGCAGTGGCCCTTTTTGGAATCGGTATGTAATTTTTTAATTTTTTTCTTATTTAATACAATTTTGTGCGTATATTTTTCACACGTGTGATTCGTTCAAAGTGATCAAATGGAAAATTGTGAAATTTTTGGAGAAAAGTGAAATTTTTTATTTTTCTTATTTTCGTCTACCCAATTTCTTATGCAATCCAAGCTTGACGACATATTTTGCAAGTGAAAATTTCAGTTTTACAAAATTGCATTCTTTGACATTTCTACTTTAAATTATTTTTTGTAAATAATTTTAGAATATGTTCTATTTTCAAAATAAGCGGGTTCCAATTCTGAAATAAACGAGTTCCTATTTTGAAATAAACGAGTTCCAATTCTGAAATAAGCGAGTTCCAATTTTGCTACAAATTGTTTTCGAATGTTGAAATCTTCGATATTAATTCCAAATTTAAATATTCTGATTACTGCTTTACTTATCCAATTTTAAAATTTTCTTATAAATTACATATTTTTAAATATAATTTTATTTATTCTTCGAATGAACAATTTAATTCGAATAACAATATAAAATTGTTCACTAGAAATTAATTTTGAAGAAGTAAATTTTTCTTTTTAACCGTAATAGGTATGTGATTTTTTTAATAGCCTATGTCCTAGCCAGGATTCTGCTCTATCGTTACTCAAAATATGAGTGTAAAATTTGATTCTACGCTGGCGTTGGTTTAAGCGATTATTTTCTGCCCACTCAAGACGTTTTATAAGTTACAAGTATCCGGCGCGCATAAGACGAAAATGGTATTAAGTAATCTTTTATGACATACTCGATTAAGTAGGTACTGCGTATTTACTTATTCAGCAACTTTCGTTTTCATTGCACACTTGGAGATTAGTATAATAATACCTACTTACTTAACTTTGTCATTCATAGTCCCCTGGTATGCGTTACCTATTCAAGTCTAGTAAAATATGAAATAATGAGATTTATAATACATTTCCGGATACAGGTCCCCCGCCTTGCGTGATTTCTCAATCGTTTTGATCCGGTTTTCAGAGAAATCTGATATTATCAATATCTTTATCGCGAACCACTTCAACATTTATTTATGAACAATGCATACCTATCAAATAATGAAAATTCAATTACTGCGTTTTGTGCATACCACTTTCTGAACACCCCCTCACCAGCGTTCTTTGTAGAATAGGCACAAAGGACAGAACGCCAGACTGCCCTGATCCTTTCACCCACTCCCAGCTTCCGTCACATTCATACAATTTGTCATACAGGCTCTCCCATTTTTATCAGTCAAAACACGTCCTTCCTTAAGGATCTGGTTAAATCCTTTTTGTCATCATTTATTCTCTCAACATGCCCTGTACATCTAAGCTTATTCACTTTCATTCTAGTCACTACACCCTAATGTCTTACAGTCACTCATCTCTCTTACTTACCATGTCCCATCTACAAAATATTACAGAGCGGCGTTAAGAGAAATCAGTTTAAAGGCAAGATAGTTTTGCGAGTTGAAAAAAGATAAAAATACTCCGATAATCCCTTTAAACAGCCATCACAATTCTGAAAAACAAAGTTGCCAGTTTATTCTAACAATTCAGTTCTGCAATATAATTTGAAATAAACGAACAAATGTAACCACATCTTATTATCACATCAAGCAATGTTAAACCAAGTTTGCTCCGTGAGACTTCTGAAAAAAAAAATGGACTGTATGTACATTATTGCGGGGTAGTAGTGTGGAGCGGTACTTGAAATAACAGGTATTCAAATGAGTATAGATAACAGTTACTACAAGTACAAGTTCCAAGTACTCACTACATGTCGCAATAAACTGTTACCAGTACGCGTAACTCGATTATGACAAATAACATATTATATTAGTATTCTACTTAGCTTATGCGATATTACATAGCTTCTATAATATGTATAGGGTAATGCTGTGCCCCCATTGTCAGAAAATACTGTATTTTTTTCGGTGTTAGTTTCCCAACGGATCGACTCTCGGATAGTTCGTTCGGCAAAGGCCTCCTCCATCTGCCTCCATGTTGTCCTGTCCTATGCAGACAGCATCCAGGTTGCATCGACATGTCGGACCAGGTCGTCTCTCCATCTCAGGTGTGGCCGTCCCACACTTCTGTTCCCATCTCGAGGACTCCAATTTAGGAGGTTCTTGGTCCACTCACCCTCTGCGCTTATAGCCACGTGTCCTGCCCATTTCCATTTTAGGGATGCTATGCGGTGTATTGTGTCAGTCACTTTGGTTCTACGTCTTAGTTCCTACTTTCTGACTCTTAAGGTTATCCCTAACATGGGTCTCTTCATGGCTCAATTCACTCTAGGTATATATCACAGTGTACCTACAAATTAAACATTTCCGCCCTTCTATATCCGCGACTTCTAAGAATATCGACATCTATCGACAACCATTCTAAACATTTGTAGGTCCGTAATTATGTCACGCAATAATATCTCAATGAAAAGTGATATTAGCCGAAAAAATCTTGACTGCGGGCGAGAGCGCTGCGATCATGCGGAGTTTTAAATTCCGTAGAAATTCGAACAACTTGCAAAAGTTTCCATGGCCCTGCGTTACAAACATACTTACCCGATTTCCACCAGAGTTATGTAAGTTGATTATGTTACTTGATTTTGTAATTGTTGTTGTTACAAGTATTAATACGTGTATAGGACATATTTGGTGATTATTAATACCTGTTAATTATTGAGAAATGTTATTTGCGGCTAGTATTTTAATAGCATGTGCCCTCTTAACATAGTATTTTTATTACTAGAGCTAAATTGCTACTGCTACCGTGATATGTGAAGTTGAAACGCATCATAATTTATAAAAATTGGTAGAATAGTCAGTTTCCTTATTGCAAATTAAGTTTTACGAGTAACTTTTGTATCAATCGAGGCCTGTGCTCAACAATGAACGCAGGGAGGCTGACATGATGATGATAAAACTGGGAATAAATAGTTTGCTTAAGAGCAGGCATACTGACGTTTCAAAAATTTGTAAAAACGGGAGACCTTCGATCTCGACAACCTTACTAAATATGCTTTGAAAAAAAAAAATAGTAGAAACATTGAACCTTTATCTAGGGAATCACCGTACAGGATTTTATATATCTTGCATAGATTTAAAAAAAAATGTGAAAAACACTTCTGATCATTTTCCCGAAAGACAGAAACTCGTTTCGCGAATGTCGCGGAGATTTTTTTGTATTGATATACGCATTAAAATCTAGGGAATGATATTTACTGAATATACGACCGTATACTGAACTAATCAAATTGGTTGAGTCGCAAAGTGCAGATAAGATTGTAAACACCGCGATTTTTCTGACGATCCCTTGTTTTGGCAGAGGCAAAATTCCAATGGCACAAAAACAAGGTAAACAACTCTAAAATCTCAGTTCTTGGAAACAAACCACACCCAAGTTTTAAGATCTTTTGAGAAATATTAAGTAAACATTATTTCTATTTTTATACTTATTATTATCATATACAATGTTTTCTACGAATTTCCTTACTTATTCAAAGTTATTCAGATATTAGATTATACAGAAATGGAAAAATACTTGGAAAATATGCAATGCACGTAGGAGAATTGATGTTTCTTACGTGATAATATTTACAAATAAGATTTTAATGAATACTAGAAATTCATTGAAGATTGTTGAACGAACAGCAACTCATGATTGCTATCCAACAATAACGATCTTCTGGCAATTCCAACACCTATTTCAGACTTTCTTACTCAGTCATTTAAGGTGCACGTTGTTAAAACAATCATAATTTAATAATTGACTATTTTGGGCGCCGCCCCAAAGGCACCTTACATTTTTATTTATCACCATATAGGATCACTAGCGGATCCAGGGGGGGTGAGTGACAGTACTTTATATACAACAAATCTAGGGGTTTCAGCCCCTTAGCCCCCCCCCCAAAACGTTGAGTGACAGTACTTTTTACCATGTGACGACATTCAGCCCCCTCCCCCCAAAATTGAATCCTGGATCCGCCACTGTATAGGATCGTCACAAACAGTAAAAATGATTAAATCACCACATAGGATCGTCACAAACAAAATAATAAAAATGAATCTAATCAGTTTTGGGCAACTCCCGCCATTGGCTGACCAGTGACCGACCCGTAGGTACACACAAAGAGGTGAGTCTTCAGCAACCCCAAAAGAGCTGTTATGGAACCAATTAGGGACTAAATTGTTACGGAAAAATTAAAATGCTATGCAATCCGATATTACATATTCATAATTTGTACTTACATAACCTTAATGCAGTTTTATGACGAAACTACCGTTGCATTCGTTTTTGGATAAAATGGATGTGCGTTGACAATGGACAAACGGTATTATGTCGGTCCGTGACCAAAATATCTAATTAATTTATTTATTATTGATTGTTTGACTACCGGTATAAAAAAAAATGACACAATTACGATGTAGAAGCACTTTTATGAGACACCAAACACGGCGGAATGCGGTAACTGGATCCTCTCGATCGCTCGGTGTCTTCCTAAGCTTGGGCTGGACAAAATCTGACTGACGATCTGGATTTCTTTTCCAATGCCCTTTCATTTTATACCACACATGACTCCATACGACTGTTGGATCCCTTGAAACGCCCTACATCTTTTTTATCTCTGGAGGCAGCTGATCCAATTTTATACAGAATCGTATTGTCATCAACTTTGCGTACGTTTGCAAAGTTTCAGGTCTCTAAGTAGTCAGGAAGTGGTTGAAAAACCGATTACAAAATTTGCGCACAGACAAAAAACATCATAAAAACAACGGATTGAAGTTAAAAGTAAGATTTTGTAATAAAAAACGGCATTTAAATTATCAATTTCTCAAGGAATAGTTGTAACATCTTACTATTTCGCAACAAATGTAATCACATCTTTCTAAAAATACCATATGTGACAAATGTTATTTTGATAGCTGTTATTTTTTCGCAAGGTTCATAGGTTAAAGACCACCAAGGCCACTAACTGTTAAATTACTAAGCGTGACATATATTCGTAAGAAAAATAACAGTAGCATTTGATTAAAAGTGAATGGTAGAGGTCATCAATGACAAAAAACAGTGACATTTTGATTCTTTTGTCTATTATTTATTTGTTTTGTTTCTCTTAACAATGACCGATTCACAGAGTCTTAACAAAACAATGCACCACAATAATGTAGGTAATAATTGTAGTTTTTAAATGCTTTTAATCAAACTTATATCGTGGGCTGCTGACTTAAAAATGATTTTTATTTATTTATTCATTTACTGATTCAGTGAACAATCTCTTACAATAATTCAGAACAACCGATACCAAAAACACCAGAGATTACAGTTTTGCGATAAGCTCGCATTAGTGAAAAAATGTTATAGGTTAGTAAATATTGAAGGTTTTCACGGCGTGCGATTGACATTGTTTCATGATTTTCGGGTTGAATGAATCTTGATCCACAGAGAAAGACACCAGTAGGAGTGTCGAAACGTCGATCAAGTTTATCTACACACGGTTTACCCGAAAATCAAGAAACAATGTCAAATGTTATAAGTTATTTTTACAATTTATGTTTTGTGAGAACAGCGGATTTTCTACATGTCGTAGTTGAATATAACAAGTAGTTATCTCAACAGATATACAGCAAAGGATGGGCTTTCCATCAGGCTTATAAGCTATAACTAATTGTCGGCTGGTTTAATGTAATCACTTTACACTTATAATTGTATTTACCTAATAACTGAAAATCATAAAACGATCAGTCATAATTGGTATAAATTGCAAAATAATGTTAATCAGTACGATTTGTACGAGTTGCCGCAATTATTGCTCGAAAAATTGCTCATACACCTTAATATTATTAAGCAGCCCTGAGATGATCAGCTATAGAGGCGTCTGCTACAAAATGGCTACGACAGTTAAAGAATCAGATGTAGGAATAGATAGATAGATAATTCATTATCATCTGACATGAATCTACGTGATTTCTGTGTAATTAAGACGTTATAGATTCGAAATAATAAAAAAATTCAATCACGCATCAATACCATACGTGTGAAATGGAGAATTTTCTATTGATTGTGAATACATGGAATAATAATCTTAAGACTAAAATGCATATGTTTTTACACTTAAGGTATTATACACTGTAGAGGTACACCGTGAGATACTCGGTGAAAGCGGAACTCATTTGAAATGGTTGCAAAGTAACAGGTATTCGTAAATCACAGTTACACCCGTATGTTGTTACTTTTATATTATTGTTTTATAACATGCCTAAAATTTTTTGATATTTTTTTACAATATTTTTGAATATCGTAATTTTTATTTTGTGAAAATTTTCTACATGCCGTAGTAAAAATAACAAGAAGTTATATCAACGGATGTACGGCAAAGGATGGACCTTCCATAGCCGCGGCAGATGGATGCACTGGAATTTGTGAATGTTGCATAAGTGTAAATTGATGACGTTAAACCAGCCGACGATCAGTCATAAGCCTGATGGAAGGTCAATCCTTTGCTGTGTATCTGTTGAGATAACTACTTGTTAGTGTCGAATATATATTATACAGCAGTACTAGAGAAATTATACAAGGGTTTCTAGAGATCTAAAAAGAAAAAAATACCTACATATCGTACTTATTTGTTATAAAAAAATAAATGAAAAAATTGCCATAATAACATACATTATACAAATGGCGGACTTATTGCCATTGGCAATATCTTCCAACCAACCAAAATGTTAGGTTTAGTTTTCGAGAAACTCTCTATCAGGCGCGAAGCTACCTAAGAACACGATTCCCATCGAGATAACTTTTGGAAAAAATGATAGGTATAATAGTGTCTTATCTGACCTGATTCCATGAGAAATGTTAGCTTCGGCTTCCCTTCTGCAGAAATCCACCCTTTGCCACTGCTGTCTATTAAAAATTAAATATACAATTAGCGTTGTGTGAATAACCGCAATATTAAGATTGATTGTAGTAGATCATAGTTGCATCTACTTATTTAAATATAGCATAGTTTATTTTCATAAATACCAACATTACCAACAGTATAATTGCGATGTAAATCACGGAATAGTCAATGCTGCACAACATCTTGTAGATGGATCTTTGTCATGGATCATTTCTCTTTCCATTATGATAAATTATTATAATTTAACGACACTATTGTTTCAATAATGCATTAAGACACAACGAAGGTGTAGACGAGGCGAAACTCTATAGGTTTCAGTGTTGACTATGCGTTGATGTTTTTTGTGACAAACAAAACTTTAATAGTACGCATATTGACATTTCAAAAATTTGTACAAACGGGAGACGTAAGATCTCGACAACCTTACTAAATATGCTTTGGAAAAAAACAGAGTAGATACATTGAACCTTTATCTAAGTAATAACCGTAAAAGTTTTTTTATATATTGTATAGATTTCTAAAATAAATTGTGAAAAACACCTCAGATCTTTTTTCTGAAAGACAGAAATTCGTTTCCCGAATGTCGCAGTTTTTTTGTACTTATTGATAATATTCATTAAAATCTAGGGAATGACTACAAAAGTTTTTTGATTGAAGAGATATTACTACTACTACTACTACTATACACTCACGCCACGTCCCTTGCAGGGTAGGCAGAGAGGGCAGAGCGCCAGACATCCCTATCCTTACACACACTCTTAGCTTCCGTCACACTCATACAGTTTGTCATACACGCTCTCCGATTCCTTTTACTCAAAATGCGCCCATCCTTTAGGATCTGGTCGACATGATCGGTCCAGTCCAGTCTCGGGCGGCCGCACTTCCTCACACCTCTTCGTTCACTCAGATATATCTTTTAGATATATCAGATATATCTATGAAGAGATATTAATCCCAAAAAATGTAAAAAATTATATTTTTTACATTTAATCATGCGATTGTTCATGCGATTTTGAACTTAGAGCCGTGGGAATTGACCGTGACGTCATATTTGGGTCGCGGGACTTAATTAATCGGGACTAGGAGCCCAACTATGACGTCACGCGTCATCGCATGATAAAATGTAAAAAATGCGTTTTTATTTACTTTTTGAGGTAATTTTACTTCATACAAAACAGTTTTACGGTTATTCCCTAGATAAACGTTCAATGTATCTATCCAATATTTTTCCAAAGCATATTTAGTAAAGTTGTCGAGATCTAAGGTCTACCGTTTTTTTATTATTTTTGAAATGTATATTATGAAGAAGTCAGTTTTTAAAAGCCGGTAGCACACGGTTCAACATTTCTCCCATTCAACTATATTTTGTTGAATCACCATTCAACATCCCTTTGATTTTGTCGTGTGCCTCTTTGGAACCCGTCTGTGACTCACTTGTTTACTACAAAATATTGATTCAGACGTTTTTTATCCGACATTTTTGCATGTACATTATTATTATATACTTGAGGAAAGATTTATGGAGCGACGCGAATAAAAGCTGTCAGACTGATTATACCAACAGGGTTGAAAATCTTTTTAAATTATACATGGGACTGAAATATGGATGTAGAAAAACGTTGAAAGACAGGATAATAAAGGCTAGAAGGCTAGGGAGACATGGACATGGCTGAAGAAAGGCGAATCAGAGTTGAATGCGTTGGAAATGAGGCCATTGAGAAGAATGTACGGAAAACATTGAAAGAAAGGATAAGGAATGAGGTTATTAATAGAGAGATGAGTGACTGTGAGACATTAGGGTGTAGTGATTAGAATAAAAGTGAACAAGTTAAAATGGAAGGATGAAAAAGAGAATGTACTTGGGCGAATGCAGAAGGAGAAGAAAGCGTCCAAGAACCACTTGACTAGACCATATCGGCTACAGTTTTTCAAGGACTGACGTGTCCTGAGTAACAGGAATCGCAGATTGCATGAATGTAACGGAAGCAAGAATTGTGTGTAATGGTAAGTAAGTCTGGAGACCTTTTTTCTCTGCCTGCCCCGCAAGGGACGAAGAGAATAGAAAATTTGTGAAAACGAATGTCAATTCATAAGTGCTTGGATTATGGAGATTTTTTTTATTTTTGTCACCCCTAACAGATAAAAAATAAATCTATTTCGAATTCTAACAGTCGCTTTAAATCGCCTCTCTAATACAACGTTATTTACCGATTAGTCGTAAATATATTTAAAAAAAACTAATTCACCACGTTAAATTAACATTCAGTATATTATGTTAAACCCCAAGGTCGACCAGAGTCTCCAATAAACGTTTTTGACATACATTTTATTCAGAACTCGCCATTTTAAAGTATCAATTTATAAATTTGCATTAATTATCAGATAATATTATTGACCGACAGGTTTTCTTAAATACTTACCGCCTATAATGGTGGGATACAGACAAAAGGCCGAATCCTAAAAGGACGATACCGACAAATGGCCGTCATCCGTTTGATGCTCACAGGACATTGATGAATGTTACTTAAGTGTAAAAGTCTACAATCACATTAAACTAGCCGACAATAAGTCATAATTAAGCCTGATGGAAAGTCCATCTTTCGCTGTGTATAAATAAAATAGTTTCTCATTTTTACGTGTCTGCTTCTTCATCTTTTCTACTTTTTTTCTCTCATTTGTCTTCTTGGCATTTGCCCTGTCGATGTCGGTCAATAGTTCTGTCACCCATATGTATCCTTGTCGACCATAAGGATTTCAGTCTTTAGACTCGCGGTCATTTGTACACTACACTCGACCGATTAATTTCGGCTATTTGTCTCCTTCTTCCACGTGCTCGTCGGCCTCTTAGCATTCGACCATTTGTACTAGACTCATATTTAACCGTGTATATGCAAATGAATAAAAAAACATTGATTGTTGCTAGGTGGACAAACTCAAAAATATATTTAATATTATTTGCAAATTATAACGTTTTCCTGATTCGGAATGTCAAAGGTAAGATTACAGGCATGGGCGTCGCCAGCGTCGGATCTAGGGGGGCAACAAAAATTTTGAAAAATTTTATACTTAGCATAAAAATCGCATAAATAGCGCCGCAGGCGAATTATTCTTGTGTGACATAATGAAGAAGGTCGTAAGGTGGTTTGTGATATTGTGACAATAATATATGTGAAAAATGTTTTTTATATAAAAGTAATAAAAAATAGCGCCGCAGGCAACTTTTTTTTTAAACTGATGGATTTTCGTAATAATTTTAGAAAATTTATGATAGAAAATATGTGGTAGTATTGTGATTTTTGTGAGGTTTTATCATTTAGTATGAAAAAAATATACATATTCAAATAACTAGGGGGGGGGGCCCTGCCCTCCCCTGACGACATCCATGATTACAGGTGTGAATATAATTAAGTTTTGATGTAGTTTATAACGTTTTTATTTGTAAAACTTATACTCTTTTTATAGTTTAATTAAATGTCAAATAAAAATGTTTCAATGGTTTTGAATAAGTTATCTTGAGTAACCTTGAAATATCGAATAAAACAACGGAGATTAGTGGATATTGTTATAAATAAATTGAGATGTATGGCACACGTGGAAAGAATGAGTTTTTAACGTTTTTTTTGGAAAGTATTTATTTTTCTTTTCTCGGGTTGACTGTAAGATATTGCTTTTGCAATAAGTCCGCCTTTTGGCACACTGCACTGTCTTATTTTTGTTGTAACATATAATTACTGGCCAATAAAGTTTCATTTATTTATTTCACGTTATTCACAAAAAGTATTTTAATTTAATTTAATTTAATTTAATTTATCGCTAATTTTTCTAGGTTTAGTTTTGCTTCAATTAAAAATACTTTTACGGTCATTCCTTAGATTGTAATGTATATATTAACAACAAAGAAAATATTCTCTGCGACTTTCGGGAAAAGAGTTTCAATTTTTTGGGAAAAATATCAAAGGTGTTTTTTACAATTTTTTTTTCGAGATATCTATAGAAGATAAAAAAAATGTTTTACGGCCATTCCCTAGATAAAGGTTCAATGAATCTACCCTATTTTTTTCTTTTGTCGAGATCTAAGGTCTCCCATTTTTTGTACTTTTTGAAATTTTTAAAATGTTGATATGTTTAGCTTTAAACATTTCGCATTATTTTATTTCGTTTCTCAAAAATTCGAAGCATTTTTCTTACGAATTAAAAAGACGCTCGGGACTCAAAGACAAAATAATATAATTAAGATCATGACTCGAGTGATTCTTCGAAAAAATACGTTGCTTTGTCTTTGTTATATTTTTTTCGCGTCATTCGTCGCATTTAACTTTCGAAGATAAGTTTTTTAATTTATTTTCTTGCGAAATCCTCACATTACAAGACGTATTAATTACGTCGAATATACCTATTTCATGTAGATACAGTCATTCACTGCTTAACGTCATTCTGTCGTTAAACGAATAACAAGCAAGCAGTAAAAACTGTTAAATAAAATAATTACCTTGGCATTCTTCACTTTATTTATTTATAAAAATATAATTATTACACAGCAAGGCTCAAGACCCACAGATCCATCAATAAAACATGAATACATCATCAAACAGAAAAACATCTTATGACGACTGTCCAATTAAGGGCGCCCGCAGCTTACACCAATAACAAAGGCTGTCAAAATTAATAATAAACTAACTGAAATCAATCAGTGTTCGTAAAAATATAACCAAACAACGAAGTCATTATATATAAAAAAAAGAAACAATACTAAATCCATGTTAATACAAGTAAGTAATATGTGAACGTCTATAATTTATTAAAAACTCCCAGGTTTTTTATTTTTTTTTTCCTGTTAGGTCAGGGGACCGTATATCCCCTGCGTCACTGCGACCAGAGTAGGTCTATTGTGACACCCTTCAATGTTACAGCTCGTCCTCAAGGCCGATGTGTCTCATGTAGCTCACGATCTGTCTTGGTGCGAGTAGTCTTGCCTTCTCGGAGTCCAGTAGGGGCCCTCCAAGAGAGCGACTTCTTTTGTGAGCGAGTGCGTCACAGTTACAGAGGATGTGGATAGGTGTTTCGTTCTCCTCTGAACAGAATCTACAGACTGGGGTGTCTGAAAGCCCAATTTTGAACATGTGCTTCCGCAGTCTGCAGTGCCCAGTCAAGGTCCTGGTTAGGATTCTTATTTGTTTTTTGGAAAGCTTGAGAGCTTCGGTGGTGAACTTCTGCGAGTACCCTGTAATTAGTTCCTTCGCGTGTTTCAACCCTGTGCTGTTTGCCCAGATTTCATAACTCTGGTCTTTGGTCCAGCTTTTCAGGCTGGCTCTGAGAGTGTTACGCGGTAACCCGCAAATAGGTTCAGGGCCTACTGCGGGTCTTTCTGCGCCAATTCTGGCAAGTTCATCGGCCTCTTCGTTGCCCATGATTCCACAATGCCCAGGTACCCAGACCAGCCTCACTGTGTTTTTTGCACCGAGGCGGTTCAGGAAACTCCCAGGTTGGAGGCGACACTCCTAAAATTGTGTGCTGAAATAATCCACCCCTTCGATATTTCGTTGACAAAGTTGATTATTTATTGGTTAAATATATCAAATCTTTATTACTATACTCATATCTCTGCTTTATTCCTTCCAATGTGCAATGGAGCAGGTTGTGGTTGTGGGATGGAATAGAAAAAAAAATTGAAGGTATGATTTGCGCTAATCGAACAAACGTTTGTCGCAATGACACAAAGATGTCTGGATGTTATATTATAATGTAGAATGAATGATGTTATCTGAGGATTGCGTACAAACATGTTGACCATGAAAACACGGCGAATCCGGCTGCAAAATAACGAAAAGAGACGAAACAAATATTCCATCAAATTTCACCAAGAAAAATATAATCACACAACACAAGATGGCCGACGCATCCTCATGCGTCGGCCGTGTAGGTAGATGTCTTTATTTATGATGTATTAAATGTCAAAACTGCCGGCTCATGTATCATTCATGTATTATAATCAAATGTCAACTATCAAATGTCAGTTAGGTGTCATCTTTGGCATGGCATTTTTGAACTTTGGAAATCAATCTCGCAACCGAAACGATTTTGACAGCAGAGAATGTCTTCTTCTTAAGCTGGCCGAAAGCCACTTGGGCCAATTTGTTCAGAGTCTGCCGCCTCTTGCAATGTGGACTCCCAGCTGTCTTTCCATCGTTTGAGGGCCCTTGCAGGTATCTCCTTTCCTCTGGATTTTATGTAGGGCTACGTGTCCAAACCGAATAACTTCCGACTAAAAAAATCAATTAAATGACAGACGTAACTAGCAAAAAGGTGTTACGAAAAATTCAGTATGCCTCCTAATATCATTAATAACTTAATAGAGATGTCACGAAAATTTAGGGCAGGATAACAGTAACAAAATTAATAAACAACCGTTACTAAATAACAGTTACAAATACTCAGAACAATCACATTACAAAACGGTACAGTCACATTGAAAAAATACATATTAGGAAGTGTTGTGTTATTTATAATTTAATATAAGTAGGCAGACACATACCTCGAATAATTGTGTAGGCGTTTTTATAAATACATTTTAGTACTAAGGAATGTACAATAAGTTATAATAACGATTATGATTTCCTTAAAATTTAATTAAATATGCAATACTGGTAACACCCATTCAGTAACAGGTAGACACGACATAATTATACCTATTATAATAAATAATAATAGGTAGTCTGACGTCTTGTCACGTATTTTATTTATATAATACTTAATATAACAGGTACCCATTTATTAGTGTCAGCTAAAAGTAGCAGGTATTTCATACCTACTTTAGACATGATGTCACTTCAATTGCTACCCTGTTCCGTTATATTATTTAGTTCAGACAGATCTATTTGACAGGAAATGTGTAAAATTTTCAATTATGTAGTTAGATAGAGTTTTTTTTAATAAAGGATTTCATCTGTGACTTAGGAAAATATTAACTGAACATGCGAAAAACTGCGCCAGGAAAAGTGCTCAGACTCAGCTAATACTTGGATAAATGTAAGATATGCTGCAAGTCACTCTAGTGGGGAGACATTTACTCAAACAAGAGATTATTCCCCTAGTTTGTTACATATAATGCTGTCATTTGGTACTCAGACTCAGCTAATACTAAAGATATCATCCTAAGACTTAACACATGGATAAATGTAAGATATGCTGCAAGTCACTCTAGTGGGGAGACATTTACTCAAACAAGAGATTATTCCCCTAGTTTGTTACATATAATGCTGTCATTTGGTTGATACAATGTTTAAGGTAAGACGTAGTGACTCTAGTGGATATTTTTTTCAAATATTCAGTCCCCTTTTTATGTAATGCGCCAAAATAGATTTTATCACTTACGTTATTCTTATTTTGCGCTTACTCTCTCATACAAAATTTGTAAAAGTTGAAGCGATAATAGAAGGATTTCTTTTCGGAATGCCCCTTAACCTATATAACTGGTTTGACATGTGTTTTCTAAATGAAAATGTCATGCATTTGCATATAATCAATGAAATATTTGTCCTCGTTCTTTATAATTTCAATAGTTCACTTATGAGAGTTAATTACATGGATACCACAACTGGTAGTCCTCGCTAATATAGTACACCACACATGGGCGTCGCCAGCCTCCGAGCTAGGAGGGGCAACAGAAATTAAAAAAAATGATATAGCATGAAAAATGCGTAAACAGCGTCGCAGACGAAATTATTTTGTGAGACAAGGTGAAAAAGATCGTGATATGGTTTGGTTTATCTGAAAACTGTTGGGGTTAACTGGAAGAAATCGCAGTTATGCGATAAGTTCGCCCTAGTGAACAACGTTTTACAATCTGAACTATGTCCATTTTGTATATTTATTTGTGTTTGTTGTTTACTTTAAGTTTAAATAAATAAAAATAAAAAAAAATGTACCGAATACACAATAATTTGTATGAAAAATGATTTAAAAAAAAGTAAAAAAAAAACAGCAGCGCCTCAGGCAATTCTTTTACAAAACAATTGCATTTTGATGGATTTTTTATACTAATTTTAGAAAATGTGTGACATGATGAGAAAATGTGTCGTAATAATGTGAATTTTAATGAGGCTTTATATTCTTCTTCTTCTTGTTGTCCCCCCGACATCGGCGATCACTCTGGCGAAAAGTTCCCTGTCCTGCGCTGCCCGGAACAGATCGTCCACCGTCCTCATTCCGGTCCACTCTCTAATGTTGCGCAGCCAGGACATCTGTTTTCTGCCAACTCCCCGCCTTCCCTCTATATTGCCCTTCAATATTAGGCGGATCCAATATTTCTCCCCGGTTAGGTTTAGATTTTATATACCGATTTCAATCTCTAGGGGGGACAGCTGCCCCCTCTGCCCCCCCGACGACGCCCATGACACCAGAAATCATTACAAGTAGTCATTAATCGAAATTAAACGAAAATCAATGAGAAATCATTTTAGGAAAACGACCGCCAAATTAATGATTCGATGACGAATTCCTGCATTGAGAAAATTGGTTCAAGTAAGTATGGCATGTTTTTTTAACATTGCCAAGCTGATACGTAAAAACATATCATGCGTTACGAATAGGGGTATTTTTATCACCTATTTTTTTATATAAACATGAATCTTTGCACCAAATACACCTTTGTACACTTCACAGTAAGCTTAAAAAGCTTGTGTCGTGAAGTAGGACGATATCTTGGATCGAACCCGCTCCCACTGGATTAACAGTCGAGCGCTTTACCAATCAGGCTACCGACCACCATCTCCTGCTATACTACATCACTTCTATTGTCACAAGTGGTTGGTTGGCAGACATGGCCTACGGCAATAAACCCGCCAGTTGGTATAATGTTTTATATCCAATAGAGACTTTTTTATTTATTTACATCACTTCTGAAACTCTTTTCAATATTAGTTGTTCAACAAAAATGTTCGTCCGAATTCTATTTTGAATCATGCCCATTATTGGATAAGTTTTGAGGACCGTTCTGGGTCTGTTAAATTTCACTCAGTGATTCGCTCGATTGTTTATGGTTATTTATTTATTTATAGTTTTGACGGCCACAGGGCCTTTGGATAGTTACAATACAAAAAAGTTAAAAATATCAATACAATACACAGTAACAACAACCAAAAGAATCACAATTAAGACTTAAAACAGAAAACACAATAGTACATATTGTTCTCCGTTCTATCATCGGTGCGAATCAACCGGTTGTGTGATTCAACGTGTTCTATGTGCTTAGTTAACACGCTCAGTTGTTGCGAATAACGCCCAACTATTTGGTTGGGTGACATTTTTAATATTCTCATATCTCTATCTCTGTTTGACAATTCTAATTGGATCAATCACCCAAATACGTTCTGTCTTCGTGCGATAATCGCCCGTTGACTCGCTGAGTGAAAATTACTACGAACTTCCATGAGATAAAAGTGATCAAAGTGTGCAACCTCTAAATAATATCGAATCTTCTTGAAATTAATTGTAGAGTTGAAAAAGTTCTCATATTTTTACGTGATTAATAGTATCCCTTTCCCCGTAAACTGTCTACATACCGAAACGACAGGTTCAAAATTTTTTTATAGCGGTAAATTTGGCATAGTCATTCACAAATATGCGGGGTATTCGGGGACCCCTTTGGCCTTTAAAAGTTAAACATGTGTAAGTATAAATGGTTACATTACCATAAAATATGCAACAAATGTTATTATGTTAGTTAGATATTATGTATTTTAATTCGGAATATTTCGAGTATTTCCTTGATTCTATGCCCTTGAAAAGTGAGTTAACGTTTTGTTATGCGTTTCGCATAACTTCCTTTAAATTTGTTTTTCGGTGAGTTGCGGAGAAAATACTTGAATCCACTCCTTAATTATTAATCTAATGTCCAATCCTACCATCTTACACCTAGGAAGGGGACCCCTAAGTAATTTCCAATCAAAAACAGAGATAATATTATTTATTTAAAAAAGAACAAGAGTAGCAGCACCCAGAAGAGGCTAAATTCATATGAAATTCTACATAAAATTCTCCTACGTAGGGGAGATTCTGGGCGGTGATATTTGGGCCCCTATACTTAGGAGAGTCGCATGTAGAATTTCATATGAATTTTACTCTTCTACTGTTACTATGGTGATTCAATCAATAATATTATCTCTGTTTTTGTGTGGAAAATACTTAGGGGTCCCCTGCCTAGGTGTAAGTTGATGGGATTGGGCATAAATCTATTAAAAATTGTTAAAAATTCAACAAAGCTGACTGGGGTCAGCTTTGTTAACCAGCAACTCATTTATATTTTAATATTTCTAGAACCGTTACTTAGGTACCGGATGGACGTGTTCTGAGTAAAAGGAATCGTAGAGTGTGTATGACAATTTAGTGAATGTGACGAAAGGACGAAGTGTATGTATGTAAGGATAGGAAAGTCTGGCGCTCTGTTCTCTCTGACTACCCCGCTTGGGATGCAATAGAATAGAACCAAATAGAATAACCACGAAAACCGACAAACTAAAGTACTTACACATTTTTTGTGATGTTACAAAAAAAACATCAACGCATAGTCAACAGCGAAACCTATACAGAGAAATTTCTTTAATATGAAATTGAAATTACTTTTGAGAAAATAGAGGTTTGAAAAAATAGATTTAAATCAAATTTAATGAGGGACAACATCTATTCAAATCTTTTACAACGATGGGTGTACTTGATTATATCCCTAGTAACTATATCGTCTAATCTCGTATCCATGATGCGACAACTAACGCTGAACCGGAATATACGCATACGTCTGGCTAATTATGTAATAGCCACATAAAAAAATATTTTTTTAAATAGTGTCACTTTCACACCAAAAACACATTTTATAGTGATAATTTTCATAAATTTTTCATTAATGAAGTATATACTTGCTTATTATATAATATTTTCTAGTAAAGAATTTGGGTGCCGTGTCTCTTGGTTTTCCGACCGGTTCTATAGTAATATATTGTATGACATAATATCACTAACCACCACACTATTATAGTACAGTGGAACCTCTCATACCTACTTACTACTTACTTACTTACTGCTAGCCACTTGCGTTCCACTGCTGGACATAGGCCTCTTCTAAACTCTTCCGCTGTCTTCTACCTTAGGCTATCTGCTGCCATCTACGACCCGTGAGCTGGACAATGTCATCTGTCCACCTTTTCTGTGGTCTTCCTACGCCTCTTCCGGGCCTCCACTTCAGGATTTTAGGTGCCCATCTGATACTGTCCTGTCTTGCCACGTGTCCCACCCACTGCCATTTTAGCTTTGCTGTTCTTTCTGCGATGTCGACAACTTTTGTTCGACGTCTGATCTCCTCATTTTAGTTTAGAAGAGGCCTATGTCCAGCAGTGGAACGCAAGTGGCTAGCATGGAATTAGCATTCTCCTTTGTTTAAAATTTGGTTTGCTCATTGAGAGAGGTCCCACTGTATAGCATTGCTATTTGTGTTTAGAATTGAGTCCAACATTGACATAACACACACACGTAATATTATTGACAATTTCACTTTTTATTTTCTACGTTCCGCGTGGGATTCGATCGTTGAACCAGCTGTTGCTTTATTACGAGTACACACGTATGCCATTTGACCGGCCTCAATAACATAATATACACGATGTAACACAACCGGTGGATCAACCGAAGCAGAATGATAGAGGACCTCAATACCTATCGATTTAACCCCCGTGTATGTTCAGCGATTTTTTTTGTAGTTTTCGAGTTATGATTTTTTTTCGTACATTTTCGTCAAACCCCAACTTGCAAGACACTATTGGTCACAGAGACACCAATTATTGGGATACATACTTGGTTGTTTTTTTCTAGAATAGGTTGTTGGTATGGTCAGGTAGTTTTAATTAAAGATGAAATTGTTTAATCATGATTTATTGAGATTATTAATTAACACATTAAGTATAATGACATGTACAATGTCTCACCCCAAGAGCCAGTCCATAGATAAGTAACCTGTCAACCAATACACCTATATACCAACTTATTAATGGTGTTGCCATTATATCACCATAGGTGAATAGTGTACCTTACAATTTTTCGATCCTCCATCTGTTGAAGAGTGGATGCACCATTGAGCAACTACCTTTATTGATGTGGAGTAAGGCCTTGATATTGGCAAAAATACGACTCCACAAAATGCGAAATACTAATATTTTCTTTAAAAACGACAAATAAATTTCAAGTCTTTTCTATATACTTTCTATACTCAATACGTACTTGTATTTTCGTCATTCATTCTTTCCACATGTCCAAACACGCTTTCATTTCCCTGCTATTTCATAAAACAATATTTTATCTAATACAACGCATCACTAATTCATAATTGCTATTGTTATTTTGACCTAATATTTTTACCCTGCTACTTTATAACTGTTACCTGCGAATATCTTGCAACAGTTTATTTCTAGACACGGTAGCAGTAATGGCGAGTAGCATTATTTATTATCTGTTATTGTAAGTAACTGAATTAATACTCAATTATTATCAACATACATAATTCTAGTGGAAACCGCGTATAAATGTAACGCTGGACCATGGAAACTTTTGTCAGTTGTTCAAATATAATATACGAAATTTCAAACACTTCGCTCACTTCGCGATCTCAACGTCTATAGTTATAGTCGAAAAGTATTCGGCTTACGCCTCATTTTTTCATTGACATTGCGAGCCTCGTAATTGGTTTTATACAGTTAACATTGGGCTACAGATACATTTTGTTTTATATAAAGTGAGTTGGTTGTGAATTCTTCTTCTTCGTCTTTCACCTTGTACCTTCCGTCTCTGGATATAGGCCTCCCTCATTCGTATCCATC
This sequence comes from Ceraclea dissimilis, assembly GCA_963576895.1. Taxonomy (NCBI): domain Eukaryota; kingdom Metazoa; phylum Arthropoda; class Insecta; order Trichoptera; family Leptoceridae; genus Ceraclea; species Ceraclea dissimilis. Next base: position 8,880,798 of record OY756381.1, on the reverse strand, counting down.
TCTCTCTGGATTTTGCCTCGGATGTCCATTTGAGGCCAGCTGTCAATTTCATGTCGTCTGTCCAACGTCTCTAGGACGTTTACCGAGCCACGGACGTCAGAACAGGAGTTTGTTGCTCCATTTGCCATCCGTTGCTCTCGCCACATGACCTGCATAATCCCACTTTAGCTCTGGTTGTGAATTGGGGTAAATTCTATAACTTTTTAAACTATACTTAAGTGTTTTTTTAATTATTTCAGTATAAAATAATTGATTAAAAAACGTCTTTTAAGTTAGTACGCACTAAAACATTTAGAAAATAGACCCTATTGTAGTGCAAATATTATTAACTAGAATAGAAAATACTGTTTTTTTTTTTAATTAGGTAAGTACCATAAGAATAATTATACGTGCCAGGATAGGGAGGTATAGCGATCTGTAATTTTTGACGGCTTACAGCTAGTACTCATAATAATAATATATTATAAATAATAGTATCTGGGACGGCGATTACGAGTATTACGTCAGGGTGATTAGTGTTATGAGGTAAAGAAATTTTGGTGTCAATACTAAATACCTGTTACTCCACTTAACTAGTACCACTACCTGTTATATAATCGTAATATGTTACTGTTATTTTTTTTTTCTAATAATGGGTGTAGCATTAATTAAACTTGTAAAAATACTATTCGTCATTTTTTTAAAAGGATCTGCGCTTGTTAACTGAAACCCAAATACTTTCCTGCGCGTTTACAATTAAGCTGAAAACTTGTATCGTGAAGTGCAGGATATATCGTCAGCACTAAGATTCGAATCTGGCATTTCCCGAATATAAGTCCGCGCTCCAACGTGTCGTTATAGTAGGTGGTTTGAGCAGTTGGTTAGAGTGCGGACTTCTAAAAAGGAGGTGCCAGGTTCGAGCCTTAGTGTTGACGATGTTTTCTTCACTTCACGATCCACCCTCGAGTACATGATTGGCGCGGTTGGTCGAGGCGGCGGTCCCCCAAGAAGGTGGTGTCAGGTTTAAACCCCGGCGCTAGCGATGTATTCCACACTTTGCGATACAGGCTTTTGGCCTAGTGCAAGGTGTGCAGGAAAGTATTTGGGTTTGTGCATGCAAGCCCAGATCCTTAAAAAAATCTTTATCTTACTGTGAAGTGTGGGAAAGTATTGTGAAAGTATTGGGATTTGTGTCGCTCGGATCCTCTTTTTTTTTAGTTCTTGCACATGCAAACATCTTTCATTCGTAGATAATATTAACCTACAACAAAAAATCACTCTGTATACTCTGTAATGTGCGTACTTAGTGCGTTATACCTATCGTTGGACATGCGCAATAGATCTCACGCGCAGTTAAACAAATAAATCATGAATATTTTAGTCGGCTGTCACGTTCCATAGGCATTATTTCACAGAGTACTGAGGCTTCTGTGGCAACTGAATACCTGGAAGCGATTGGTAATGTTTGGTAATCATCTGTGACGATTTAAAGTAGGCTCAACACGTGTACAGCCTTGACTAGATTAACTATCAATTTAAGCCCTTAATTCGTGTCACTTGAGGGGTAAACAGAGAAAACAGAACTCCACACTGCCATCTCTCACACACTTTTTGCTTCTTTCGCATTCACGCAATTTATTCCTTTTACTCAGAACAAGTCTCTGAGCATTCGATGGTCGATATGATCTATTCGGGTTATCCTAGAACGACTTAGTTTTCTAACACTCCCTTTTGCAGCCACATTCACTCTTTTTGTCATTTTATCATCATTCATTCTCTCAATATGTCCAAACCATCTTAATTTGTTCACATTCACTCTCTCCATATCACCAGTCTTACAGTCACTCATTTCTCCAATTGCCTCATTCCTTATACGGTCTACCAAAATTTTCCCGCATGTTCTCCTCAACGACCTCATTTCTACAGCATTTATACCAGATTCATCCTTTTTCAGCTATAGACTACCAACCATAGGGTTTTCCTCAATTCCAAACCACCCATTTGACGCGGCCGGGAATCGAACCTATAGACCTCCAACTTAATGATAGTATTTTATTACTTTTGTTTTGGAGCAACGATTTCTGTCTCCTTACCGTTAGATAGAGCCTTATTTTACAACCCAGTCCGTGTTCGTACACACTAACACAATAACATTTTATGATCATCCGCCCTATACGTATACGCCTAGAACTCACTAATACAAAAGCGAAACGCTATCTAAAAAAAATTGAATTCTACCAGCCGACGATACTATTATTAATTCCATGTGTCTTGGCCACCCTGCGAACATTACCTGCAAGTGGAGTTTAAGATTGTATTGTTGGTAGCCCTGATTGTCGAATCTTGTCATAAGAGCTGTCAAAGGTTCGCAATATTCTCACATTGTATATTTTACAAGTAACCTACAATGCCGAAAATATTACAGAGTAGCGCTAGAGAAATCATTTTAAGGAAAAGATAGTTTTGCGAGTTGGAAAAAGAAAAAAATACTCCAAAAATCCCTTCAAGCTGCCATCACAAGTTAAAAAAACAATGTTGCCAGTTTATTCTAACTAACAATTCTAAAATTGGCAAATTGTTTTAAACAACAGTTCTGAAATATAATTTGAAAGTAGCGAAAAAATTTAACCATATCGTATTATCACATTAAGCAACACTAAACCAAGTTTGCACCAGGGGACTTCTAACAGGGAATCGTCTGTATACGTCGAACAACCGGGGCTACGTCAGTGACAGAAGCTAATACGATAGAAAGATTGCCAATTACCACATTGCTTTACAACTGGTATGAAGATACCAACTGACGACCCACATTAACATCACGACATATTGCAGATGACACGAGAGAGTCTCTCGTATCTAATCGCAATCCTATACGACTAGATGTATACACTCGCAATACGACAGCGGGTAGGTATTAATATTTGAATGTATTTAACCATCAGATTAATTAAATCGTGAATTTATTTAATTGGAATTGCATAACTACTGAAGGATGTATCTTTCTGTTTATACTATAGACTATAGATAAATATTGATTAGATTCATTTCTATAATTTTTTGTGACGACCCTATGTGGTGATTTAATCTATCTATCATTTTTACTGTTTGTGACGATCCTATATGGTGATAATGAAAAATGTACCTAAGGTGCCCTTAGGGCGATTTTATCGCTAAACTGCGCCCAAAGTAGTCTAATTATTATTATTACCTACACCGTTTTAAGGAGTATAAAAAAATAAAAAGAGTCCGTCTCCAAATAGGGGGTTTTTCAAGATCAAATTCTGCTCACCTGTACATAAATGGCTAGTAAGATGTTAAGAGAATAGTTAGTTTGTACCTTTTTCTAGTGGATCTCAAAGACAGATTTTGAAAAAAATATATGGATTAGCCAAAAAAAAATACCAATTCCTTCATTAAAAAAACTAAATATTATCAATGTCACTCATCAGATTAAATAAATGTCCCCATTAATTAATGTGGGAACTTGTGTACTAATTACTTTATTATTTATTTACTTATCACAGTGATAACTGCGACTGTTATTACAATAGGTAATAAAGATTACAATAGTTCACATGATATTAATAATCTATTATTTATTTTTATATTTAATATCTAGGTTATCTTAAGAATAATTAAATTAGAAAACTAGGGAAAATAGGTTATTAATACCAGGCGCGGATCCACCGTTGTGGGCACGATGGACATGCCCACAACCCTAATAGACTCGTAACGTCACACTTTCACTGTGTCTTGAGATCGATGAGTTCTTTTTTATCTACCTTCTTATGTTTTATGACAAAAATTCGCCTGCGGCGCTAATCCTTTGTCATGTTGTAACCCAGAAATATATCCAGAAGCCTTACTATTAAAATCAACCGTCAGATTCATCAATTTTTGAAAAAAAAATCGCCTGCGACGCTATTTCCTGGTTTTTATTCCATTTGGTAACATCAAAATTTTAGATGTCCCCCCTAGATTCGAAGCTTATTGTCTCTGTTCCAAAGCTCGAACCCCTCGATATGAATTCCTGGCTACGCCCCTGGCTGTGCCCACAACCTTTTTTGAGGGTTGGATCCGCGCCTGATTAATACACGCATTTTATGTTGGAAGCGATTTTAGTAATTGAAGTCCCAAGTTCCTTTATCCACCTGATGCTGGAACGCCGCAGACGAAAATTTTGGTACAAAACATCAGTTGGTTGGTGCATAAAAATGGTCGTTTTAAAAAAAGTAGTCTATTTTTCATTTTATTTTATATAGTCTCATTATTACAAGCGCCGCATGCATTTTTTTGTGAAACAATCGTGGTTTAATAGATTTCCCCACCAATTTTAAAATTAGTAAGATAAATCGCATCTAAAAACATGTCTTCGACTTTGAAGGCCCTAGATCATCATTTTTAAACTGCCGTCTTGTTTGTACAATTTTATTTACTTATTTATTTTACTAAAATATTGAACTCTTCGGCATTACAGCGTTCAGTTTTTGCGCCGAAGAGTGTACACAAAACATTTTACGATTTAAGACAATAAAAAACACGAAAAACATAAAAGGGATGACAAACTACAATATAATATATATTTTCTACACATTCTACACATTTTCTACACATTTCTACAATATAATATATATTTTCTACACATTTTTGAGTTTCTTTTTTTTTCTCCCTGGGGTTAACTGGAAAGAATCGCAGGTCTGCGATAAGTTCGCCCTAGTGAACAACGATTTATAATCTATACTATGTCCATTTTTTTATGTTTATATGTATTTCTTCTTCACTTAAAGATTAAATAAATAAATAAACAATAAACACAGTATTTTTTATGGACCTAAGATTGTATAATCGAACAGTAATTTATGTATAGACATTTAAACAATTTGTAAAATGTCAAAATCTTTCTTTTACACATAAATTATTCATAAATAATATCTCCATAATAATATTATGGCTATAGGCTTATTATATAACAACTCTGTTGCCTATACACAGTACCGGACTGGGACCTCAAACCGGCCCGGGCATTTTTAGGAACGCCGGCCCCCTACTTTCCACGAAACTAATAAATAGCGCTGCAGGCAATTTTTTTTTCAAAAATGGGTGAATTGATAAACTTGGTTGATTTCAACACTAGTGCATCTGGATGTATGTCTGGGTTACAACATGATAAAGGACTAGCGCCGCAGGCGAAATTTTGTCATAAAAAGGAAAAAAACAGGGAAAGGAAACATAGGGACCTGTCCCCTTAGTAGACTGTCCCCAATTGTACAGAACATTTTCTAGACGGCGGTACAATTCAGTTTCTTTCTCATATTTTTTTTCGCGATGTAATCAGTCGGCGTTGTTAGCTAAACGGTCTTTTGGCTAGACCGGCCCATCGGCCCTCTGACTCGACCGGCCCTTCGGGCATTTGCCAGAACTGCCCGGGCCTGGCTATACAACGCCAACGTTACTTTGTCCGCATATTAATACAAACCAAATTACACAACTTACTAAACTGGTTAAATCTCTCGATACAAACTCCTTGTAATCGCATACAACTCAATACAGTATAGAAACCAGAATCAATATGAACACTTACCTACTGGTTGGTACATATCCCACAACATATATTGTTAGCTAGTAGATAAACATGCGAAAAATTGCGTCGGGAAAAGTAAGATTCATCATCATCATCAGCCCTCACTCGTCCAATATTGAACATCGGCCTTTCTTTTCGACTTCCACACTTCCCTATCCATCGCCATTCTGTGCCACTGCTGTCCTGCCACCTTCTTGATGTCATCAGACCATCTCGCCTGTGGTCTGCCTGGATTTCTGTAGCCGGTTCTCGGTCGCCATTCTAGGGTTCGCTTAGTCCATCTATCATCTGTAGACAACCAAACTACTCAGACTCAGCTAATACTAAAGATATCATCCTAGGACTTAACACATGGATAAATTTAAGATATGCTGCAAGTCACTCTAGTGGGGAGACATTTACTCAAACAAGAGATTATTCCCCTAGTTTGTTACATATAATGTTATCATTTGGTTGATAAAATGTTTAAGGTAAAACGCAGTGACTCTAGTGGATATTTTTTTGACATTCAGTACCCTTTTTACGAAACAATTCGAAATCGATTTTGTCGCTTACGTTATTCTTATTTTGCGCTTACACTCTCATACAAAATTTGAAAAAGTTTAAGAATTAATTCATTTTTTTAACTGGTAAATGTTGCATATTTTCAATTAAACTAAATAGCTCATTGCGTTCTTCTTCCTGGTGGCATATTGCATCATAATTTCGCATTAAGTCAACTCATAATAATAATTAATATTGCACAATTGCTATGCAACATTCCATAGGCAATGGAGATGACATCAATTAGAGAAAAACGTCAACATTACATTAAAAAATAACGTATAATAAAATTGGATTATCTATATAATAAAATGTTTAGTTTCCGTGTGTCTTTTTGTGAAGATTTATGACAGATAGTGACAGGTCAAAAAAAATAATGCTACTTTGCGGCCAATGTATGCGGCGACTGGATCCTCTCGATTGCTCGCTGTCTTCCAAGACTTGAGCTGGACAATGTCTGACTTTCGATATGAATTTCTTTTCCAACGCCCTTTCATACGGTACCACACATGACCCCACACAACCCTTAAATCCCCTCAAACGCTTTACGTCTTTTTTTTCTCTGGAGAAGGCTGATCCAATGTGGTACAGAATCTTAATGTTATCTAGTTTACACAATTGGTGAAAGTTTAATAGCTCTAGCTTTTCTGGGAATGAGTTAAAATTTCTATGCAAAAAATAGTCTAAAATGGAAAAGTCGACAGAGGGGCCTATTTGTCTACTACTACTTGCCTACTTATATTAAAATATTTACAGGAGACACTAGCGGGTCCAGGGGAGGGGCCAGGGGGTTGAAGCCCCCCCAAAACCACGAGTGACAGTACTTTATATACAACAAATCTAGGGGTTTCAGCCCCTTAGCCCCCCCCCAAAACGTTGAGTGACAGTACTTTTTACCATGTGACGACTCAGCTCCCCCCCAAAATTGAATCCTGGATCCGCCACTGACAGGAGACTATCGATACACGGAGATTTTTTGAATTTATATTTAATTACTCGCAGACGAGTAATGTGTTTTTAAAGAAAGAAAATGAAAATCTTGTCGAATTATTATGTCACTAGATCTAGACCAAATTTTCTAAACAAACTGAGAATAAACTGTGAATATTTTCACCTGTTAAGCAACTCTTGTGTTTGTATATAAATTGTGACAGACAAAAATTATCTTCATTGCAGAAATGTCGCCTAGATGTTATTATAAAGTATTTCCTTATTTTCCCAAGACATTTGGCAAGAATTTGATGACAAATTTCTTCAAATAATTGTATTGTTTTATAAAATTATGATTATCTAATTTTATTATAGCAATCGTGGAAATAAATTATGATTTGTTTAAAATATTTTGCAATTGACTTTTGTTAATTTGTTTGTTAACCTATCTAACCACATACCTACACATACATTATTATGATGTAGTACAGTGTATACTATCGTAAATATATAGTAAATATTATCATTCATGATAGATATATAAACTCATCAGCCATCAGCCAAACGAGTTTCCGTCTTTCGGAAAAAAAAGTACAGAGGTGTTTTTCAATTATTATTTTTTTGAGAAATCTATACAAGATATAAAAAATATTTTACGGTTATTCCTTAGATAAGGGTTCAACGGATTTTATCCGGCACCGGTTGGCATGGAATCATTGTTAAGCATGACGAAGGACAAGCAGAGCTCTTTACACTCTCTTGCCACGGATTCTACTTTATAGTATGAACACTTGTAAATTTATCTGATATTGAAATTGATTGTGGGTCTGCACTGCAATGTCACATCTGTACCTTACCATAATTATTATCTCTTTGTTAATTTTATTTGTATGTGCTTTTGTAGAATATGTACCTAGTTTTACGACCATGACGATGTGCCAATAGAGCCTTTTACACTCTATTGGCATTGAATTTCCCTGTATATTTATTGTCAACATGTAACTTTGACGAGTCCAAGTGCCTGCAAATGGCCTAGGGATGATTCAAAACAATAAACAACACTTTACCCTTTTTTGTTCCAAAGCATATTTAGTAACGGCTGTCGAGATATAAGGTCTCCCATTTTTAGAAATCTTTGAAATGTCGGTATGAACACTCTTAATCTATGTAATTTGTTTTTATAGGGCTGTCGCGAGCAATGCCATTAAGTGGATAATAATTTGAATAATCTAGGAATGAAAAAGGAAGTTATAACATGATTGAAATCCACTCAGCGCTGCATACAATTGATCAAAACCTATTCTTAGTAGTTCTTCTTCTTCGTCAGCCTACTCCCGTCTACTCCTGGACGAAGGCCTCCTCCACCTGCTTTCACGCCGCTCTATCTTGGGCTCTCTGGATCCAGTTGGCACCCACGTATTTTACTAGGTCGTCTCTCCATCGTAGTAGTGGTCTTCCTACACCCCTGGTAGTCATTCTGTGTTTCCAGGTTAAGACCCTCTTCGACCACTAATCGTCTGGATCTCTAGCCATGTGACCTGCCCACCGCCATGTGAGAGATGCGGTACGCTGGGGAATATCTGTTACTCCTGTTCTTTGCCGTATCGTTTCGTTTCTTACTCTACTATCTCTCAGGGTGATACGTCATGTATAGTTATGGACATTAAATCAATAAATTGTCAATTATTATTATCAATTGATAAATAAATAATAGTTAGCACATTCTACAACATTCCAATCTGTACAACAAACAGATAGATAGATAAATATTAGGTATAACAATATAAATGTTAGTATTATGTTTTAGGTATTATACTGAGCGAGCAATGAACTCTGAGTAAAACTTATTATGCATATTGTAGGTTGTAGAGTATTTCCACTTATTCCGAGTTCTCTAAGAATACTAATACGAGTAAGACACTATTGTTGTATTTACGAATAGGCATACTGACATTTCAAAAATATCTAAAAACGGGAGACCTTAGATCTCGACAACATCACTAAATATATGCTAGTCAACGTTGGGGGGACCTAACACGACACCGGAAGATGAAGAAGATGCCTATTTATTTTTAAAATAAAATATATGAATGCCTAACTTGTGTAGGTAGGTACCTATCCTGCGAAGTTCGATTTGTATTTAAAACTATTCTTGACATATCAAAAATTTCTAAAAACGGGAGACCTCAGATCTCGACAACATCACTAAATATGCTTTGGAAAAAATGGTGTAGATACATTGAACCTTTATCTAGGGAATGACCGTAAAAGATTTTTTATATCTTGTGTAGATTTCTCAAAAAAAAGTGAAAAACCTGTGATCTTTTTTCCGAAAGATGACAACTCGTTTTCCGAAAGTCTTGGAGATTTTTTTTGTATTGATCATGTGCATTAAAATCTAGGGAATGACCGTAAAAGTTTTTTGATTGATGCGAAATTAACCCCAAATAATGAAAAAAAAAAACGTTTTTTTACCATTTTATCATGCGATTGTTTCTTTACTATGCATAGGAGATACATATGTACATACTAGTCTTTAATTTTTGCCTTTAGAATTGTATGTTTGTGTGTATGAGTATCTGGTACCATCTATTCTTTGGTTCTTATCTTAAAGTTTTGAGTTTTTTTGGGTACCATTAAGGGTAAACCCACCTCCACCCCTGGATGTTTCAGGAGCTTTAGCTCCTATATCATCCAGTCTTTTATAGGGGTATTTTTTTGGGTATAAAATGACCACTTAAGCCAGCCAAAGCCGACTCGTAAGTGTCGGAACACCCATCCTGCTTCCTTCCCAAGGGAGTTCACATAACGCTGCATTATGTGAATGAAGATGCCTTTCGACTCTGTTGAGGGAAAAAACTCAATGTAATTCCGTCTGTGCAATATGTACAAATAAATCCGGTTCCATACCTAAATAATTTAGGTATATTTGACTGTTCTCTCTGCTTACCCCGCAGACGGGTTTCAGCTAGTACAACTATTATAATAAGATGGTGTAACAGTGTATGATGTAACGCCTTGTCACTCTTGTATTGATAATAGTATTTCTACGTATTGTCTGGTTAAATGATGTCTTTATAATCTGTTTGTTCTATTCTTTATACAAAACTTGATAATTGTCTATGGCTTATGGCGGTAATTATTTTTGTCTTTGTCTCCAAAGCAGGGACGAATTTACAGCAAAATAAAAATGATTACTTTTATTTATGTAATCCTAGTTTAAACCCTAGGTCTTACATTTTGACATTTAAAAATGGACTTCCATCATGTATAGTCGGTCGAAAATCATAATATTTTAACAGTACCCGTTAAAATTCACGGAGGGTGAAAATATGTACCTATGGGTGGTCGGTAGCCTGGTTGGTAACGCGCTCGACTGTTAATCCAGTGGGCGCGGGTTCAATCCCCGATGCCGACTTACTCCACTTCACGATACAAGCTTTTCATGCTTACTGTGAAGTGTACAAAGGTGTATTTGGCTTTATTTCGATAAACCTAGATTATTTTTTTAAAGAAAAAAATAAAGAAAATAAAAACATGTTAACGAGCATATTAAAATTTGTAAGCGGAAATAATAAAATATGAAAAACGTGTGGCGGGCTTATTGCCTAAGGCTGCATAACATTAAGACCTCTCTTCAATATTATTGGTTGCTAACAATCAATTTAGAATGAGTTAAAATCTCTAGAAAAGATTTTTTAGAATATTTTGATGTACGGCCCTGTGTATTTATGTCATTAGCATTTATTTAATTTTCGAACTGCCTCTTAGCAAAACTTTCCCGCGCTTATTTTAAAAAGAGAAATTGTTCCACAAAGGTGTGGTCGAGTGTCACGCAAACCCGATATCGTTAAGTAAAACAATATTCAATATTGTACCTTATTCACGTAATCATTAAGGTCTAGAATTGTGTGAAGATTTTTATTGGACATAATAACATTATGATAATACGTAATTTTAAATATATTATATTCTTTTCTATTTTTAAATTTGACAGCTGTTGTGTTGTTGACCGCCATATTGAAACAAATGAGTGTTGAATAAAGGCGAAGATACACACGAGAGATTTTGGCCTCCCGGATACCAAAATGACAGGTCTCTTGTGTGTAAACACATCGGAGACGCGAGATATCTCTCGATACCGCGCGCCTCCTGAGACGGTCTGCGCACGCAAGTCTCGCGTCGTGTATTTTACATATTTTAGTCTCAGGGGACGCGTCTCCGGTCTTTTGACATGTTCAATTTTAATCTGAGGTCTCTTGGAGATGTTTGCAACTGAATTGGATTGGCGCGCGTGGGCACGTGGTTTTTGTATTGATATATAATTTTAAACATTCCTGCGATTGTGACGATATTAGTACATTATTAATAATAAAATTGTTAGTTGATTATAATTGTAATATTATTTTTAAATAATGGCGGATTAATAACAGAGTTGCATTTGCATTTGAAATATGAATACAGTTGTGAAAAATACATTAACATTACGTGTTTTGTTATTTCCTTCATGTCCTACAACATTTATAGCAATCTATGTAGTTACCATTTCACCCTTTAATATTCATCGAAGGAACATAAGGAGGAAACAAAATTTCGCTACTCACAACACAACGGTTTCGGCGGGTATGTAGTGCATACCGATACTTGCTTTGGCTTATGTCACTGATGTCATAGGAATGGTGTACATTAAAAGAAGGTCTAATTAAGTATTCTATTTCATTTACTAACGCAGAAAAGGAAACATACACATACGCATGTAAGTAAAGTACCGACCGACATATGTACATTACTGAATCGATAAATAATTTCAAAGCGGTATATAATTATATTTTTTGATCACAATACTCGTAAATACATGACACTAGAGTATGTACACAAAACCAAACGCCATTATGGCGCCAAAAATACTAATAGAATGAATGCAGCAACAGACCAAAGTCTCGCGTCTCGAGATAGTCCCGTGTATTTTAGAATTTGATGACAGGAGGCGATTGTCGGCCATTTTTACTAGAGATGCCGTCTCTAGAGACGAAAATCTCCCGTCGTGTATTTCACTGAAGAGACTGACGCCATTTTGTCAGTGCCTGGAGGCGCGTCTCCTGAGACCCCGTATATCCACACCTTAAGAGTTATTTGTCATTTTTAACGACTTGTTACGTTATGCCATAAGTAGGTAGCCATACTGCACAGACGGGCCTGTATCGATAATTAGTTTGAGATTTTTTTAATGTTAACGTTTGTTCTCATTGTAATTAAATTTATAAACAAATAAATATCTTAAGTTTTTCCCCTCAACAGAGACGAGAGGCATCTTCATTCACATAATGCAGCATTATGTGAACTCCCTTAGGGAGGAAGCAGGATGGGTGTTCCGACGCTTACGAGTCGGCTTTGGCTGGCTTAAGTGATCACTTTATGCCCAGGGCAACGTTCACCCATTCCACCACATCCTGCTGTCAATCGTGTAATTTTTGAAAGTTGTATATATGCTGCGGTTGGAAACTGTCGGTTGGAAAACGTCTCTGTTGAGGGGAAAAACTTAATGTAATTCCGTCTGTAGGTAAGTACAGATAAATCCGGTTCCATACCTAAATAGCTTAGGTATACCTCCAATCAAAATAAATATCTTTTTAAACGGAATGTTTGATAGACCTCTTAATAGGTGATGATAGAGGTCATTTTATTTTAGATCTTTTGAACCAAACGTAGCTTAGTCTAAAGTCTCACGGTTTTCCAGATATTAGAGATTTCACTTTTTATCGAAAAAACACGACTAACTCAAGTTTTACTCCAATATGATTATAAGGAGATGTACCCACTTAATTCTATCATTTTTTTTATTGTTTGAGTTTGTGTTAAGTCTATTTAACTCATTAGATTAAATCTGAATAAAAAACAATTTAAAAAAATATATACATCGGATTAAAGTTTCGATAAACAATTATTTCAAAAACAAGTTGCGATTTTGATGAGGATTTTCGTTAAGAGAAAAACGTACTAAAATCCAGAAATCTGAAAAAAATGTCAGATTTTTTGACTTTATTAAATGATTCTGTGGCAATTCTGCGATTAGTTCGCCCTATTGAACAATGCTTTATACTCTGTATAATGTTATTTTTTATCTGTACTTACTTTGTTCACTTATAATAAATAAATAAATAATTATAGGATAGGTACAAAACATTATAAAAAATATTAGCATCATAAAATTAGGTGATTCTTTTCATCTATTTTGAGCATTTAATTGCCTATGGGGGGGGCAGTAATAATGTGTAATAACTGTGTTATATTATATTGTACAAGTATTTTAAAAAAATTAGATTTACCGGAAAATTTATACATAAAAATGCAAAAATCGGTTATTATTAATACTTGCAATATTGTAAGACGATTCCTAAATACTGATATTTCAGGCACAATGCTTGTATTTTAGGCCCCGCGCATCTGAGCCTAATCCTGTGATATCCGTGATATCTGGATAGGTGAATTTTTCCCAGTATTAGGCTGATGAGTTTATATGTGAATCATGAATGATAATATGTAGACTCTTCTGGCTGATAATACTGAGAAGTGTGTTGGCAAAGTCATGCCTCCGCGTAAAAAAAAAATATATATTTAAAAAAAAAATTGGCCATTTCCCCAATATTTTCGCCATATTTAGCAGATCTTTAAACACTGTTAGGTATAATTTTACAAGTACTATATTGTGTTCTAGAATACATCTCGTACTTATTAATAATACGAGTAATGTTTACAAAATACTAACAAACAGGTTTCATGTCTGTAGTACTGCGTTGTAGTTTTGTTTATACTTAGTGAATTTCAATACAGACGTGTCTGCCTGTCGATACACTTTCATTTTCATACATTAACTCTTTATCTGTACCTATCTTATTGCAGTCCCGTTTATTCGTACAAGTTTGTATAATAGGTAGAATGAAAGTGAACAAACTAAGATGGTTTGGGCATGTTGAGAGAATGAAGGATGACAGGATGACAAAAAAGATATATCTGAGTGAACGAAGAGGTGTGAGGAAGCGCGGCCGCCCGATACTGGACTGGACCGATCATGTCGACCAGATCCTCAAGGATGGGCGCGTTTTGAGTAAAAGGAATCGGAGAGCATGTATGACAAACTGTATATGAGTGTGACGGAAGCTAAGAGTGTGTGTAAGGATAGGGATGTCTGGCGCTCTGTCCTCTCTGCCTACCCCGCAAGGGACGTGGCGTGAGGGTATAGTAGTAAAGTAGTAGTTGTATAATAGGTACTCATTGGTAGTAATTACTATAGGTATAACTGCTCTGTATTGCTCTGAGTAAAAATTGTTCTATTTCGCTTCAACTTTTTCGTTGTTTGTTTGGTGGTATTTTTGAGAGCACTGATTGGCTTTAGTTAATATTTTTTGACAGCCTTTGTTCATGGTGTATGCTGCGTGCGCCCTTAATTGGCAAGTGGACATGAGATGTTTTTATTTTTTGTATGATAACGTACTTATGTTTTGTTGATGTTATGTATGATATAAAATAAAATAAACTTTTACAAATTTTGTATGAGAGTGTAAGCGCAAAATAGGAATAACGTAAGCGACACGATTTTGGCTTATTGTATAAAAAGGGGACTGAATATCAAAAAATATCCACTAGAGTCACTGCGTATTACCTTAAACATTTTATCAACCAAATTACAGCATTATATCTAGCAAACGACGGGAATAATCTCAAGTTTCAGTAAATTTCAGAGGTAACTTTGGAATATTTTTTTGTTTAGAAAACTTACAATAAGTAATCAAATGTCTCCCCACTAGAGTGACTTGCAGCATATCTTACATTTATCCACGTTTTAGGATGATATCTTTACTATTAGCTGAGTCTCAGTACTTTTTCCCACGAAATGTTTCCGTGTTATTTTACCATCAACGAATTTTTAAAGTCATAAGACATGTAGGTATAAATTCTGGAATATTTTGACTGACAATTTCCTTTTCTTTCTTCCACAGCATCCGCCCAAGAATCCTTCAAATGTCCAGATGACTTTGGCTTCTATCCACACCACAGCAGTTGTGACAAATACTGGAAATGCGACAACAACGTTGCTGAATTGAAGACATGCGGAAATGGATTAGCATTCGATGCCAGTGACTCCAAATACCTCACAGAGAACTGCGACTACATTCACAACGTAGACTGCGGAGACAGGTCACAACTCGGTAAGGAAATCATAAAAAATCTTTAAAAAAATAATCTGGGCCTGCATACTCAAACCCAAATACATTCCTGCACACCTTGTACAGGGCTAATAGCCTGTATCGCAAAGTGTGGAATACATTGCCAGCCCCGGAGTTTGAACCCGACACCTACCGCTTGGGAGAGTGCCGCCTCAGCCAACTGCGCCAACCATGTACTTACTTATTGCTAACCACTTGCGTTCCACTGCTGGACGTAGGCCTCTTCTAAACTCTCCCACTGTCTTCTATGTTGGACTATCTGCTGCCATCTATAAAAGGAAGTGTGGAATACATCGCCAGTGCCGGGGTTTGAACCTGGCACCATATAATCTATATTGTGCCTATATAGAAACATACAAAGGGCGGGCTTATTGCCAAATGGCAATTTCTGCCAGCCAACCCATAACTACAATGAGACAAAACTAATTAATTATAAACATAATACCGAAAGGGTACCTTAATTTAACAGTAATTGAATACATATATTACATAAGTATGTAAATATCAGGCGCGAAGCTACCTAAGAACACGATTCCCATCGAGTTTAATTTTGGATAAAATTATAGGTATGATAGTGTCTAATTTGACGTGATCCGATAATAAATGTTAGCCCCGGCTTCCCTTCTGCAGAAATCCACCCTTCGCCACTGGTAAATATATACATAAATAGGATATGGGATGGGGTATGGGAGGGATGCTGAATTCAGGAGGGACGGGTAGTGGGATTTGAAATAGAAAGGCAATACTGCTTCATAGTCTACTCTTGAAGTTGAAGTTGGAAATAGTTGGTGCGAGTCTGATGGGATCTAGCATTAGATTTTGAGTTTGATGCAACCACTTGCATACATGTTGTAATTGAATTGAAGTAATTTTTACTTGAATTATTTTTGGTTTACAAATTATTCTTGTAAAGCGTTGGATTTTTCTACATTCCGTAGTATATACAATGCAGTATTCCTACAACAGTGTAGAAGAGCTTTAAGTTGCTAATTGTTAGGTATAATACATAAATATGGTACTTAGTGACCTCTCCTGCCATCTAGCGAAGTTGATTGTGAACTGTGTTCTTCAGTGTAGTGATTAGAATGAAAGTGAATGAACTTAGATAGTTTGGGATATACAGGGTGCTTGGCAGAACGTTAGACAAACTGATATGGTATATAAAGGGAATCATTTGGAGCATCTTACGGTTACTCAGAAATTATATAGGGTGTTCTCATTTTTTAAAGAATTTTCATCAAGAAATCCCAAAATTTTACCCGATAGCCTCTATCGGGTAAAATTTTGGGAATTCGTGTCAGATATCCCGGGAATCTTCATGTTAATAATCATTCTATAGAAATGGGGATTTAATCTGAATGTTTCATGATTGCAGAGCCCCCAATTTCAACACCTCACTGCACCAGGCTGTACGGTATCTTCGCCGATGAAGCCAAATGCGATGTCTTCTGGAATTGCTGGAACGGAGAGGCATCTCGCTACCAGTGCTCACCTGGACTCGCCTACGACAGAGAAGCTAGAGTGTGCATGTGGGCTGACCAGGTTCCAGAGTGCAAAAACGAAGGTAATTCAAACTTATCTCTTCTCATCTAGTCAGG
This sequence comes from Ceraclea dissimilis, assembly GCA_963576895.1. Classification (NCBI taxonomy): domain Eukaryota; kingdom Metazoa; phylum Arthropoda; class Insecta; order Trichoptera; family Leptoceridae; genus Ceraclea; species Ceraclea dissimilis. The sequence continues at coordinate 8,863,939 of OY756381.1, read as the reverse complement.
ATATCAAATGGATAAAGAAATGCTAATAAACTGTTTTTTTTTCAAAATTCCAAGGTCTAACTGTGAGAGGTGTTACGTACATGATATGTATGCATGGGCAGCAAAAAATTTGAAAAATGATATAGCATAAAAACGCGTAAATAGCGCCACAGGCGAAAAATTTTTTTTGTGAGACATAGTGAAGAAAGTCGTGATGTGGTTTGTTTATTTGAAAATGTATATAATATTTTGCACAATATTATGCATGAAAAATGTTTTTTATAAAAAAAGTAATAAAAAATAGCGCCGCAGACAATTTTTTTTTAAAGTGATGGATTTTCATACTCATTTTAGAAAATGTATGATATGATAAGAAACTGTGTGGTAGCATTGTGATTTTTGGTGAGGTTTTATCATTTACTATGAAAAATATATACCTATTCCAATCTATAGGGGGGAGGGGCGGGTGCCTCCCCCCCTTGGAAGTCCCCCCCATGTATGGAAGTCTCTTCCTTTAAAGGCATTAAAAATGGGAAAGCAATGTTTTGGGTTATGTTATGAACGCTGTATCAATATTCCAGAGGTCGCCAACGGTTTCGGATGCCCAGCTCCAGGAGAAGTGACCAACGCCGGTTCCTTCTCCCGTCACGCCCACCCAGAGGACTGCAGGAAGTACTACATCTGCTTGGAGGGAGTCGCCAGAGAATACGGATGCCCCATCGGAACAGTATTCAAGATCGGAGACTCTGACGGAACCGGAAACTGCGAAGATCCAGAAGATGTTCCCGGATGGTGAGTTTCATGTTTTTTTTACTGGAAACTATGCATGCTCCTGCTCATGTAATCATTACTCGTACTCAGTATGGTTTGAAAAACATTGCTCGCCTTTTAACCACTAAGTTGAAAAAATATAAAAGTTTCGATTTGGTTTTATTTCTTGGGGATCTCTGGTTCTAGAATTGGTTCCTTACTCTTTTGATGTATATTTTTCGAAGTTTGTTAAATTCCCATAAGACAAATTTCTCATCAATGAAAGTGCTGGGTTAGCTGGAAGATATCGCTGCGCAGAGATAAACTTTCCCTTCTTCATCTTCTTCTACTTCAGCCCTCTGTCCTCCACTGCTGGATATAGGCCTCTTCCATACCCTTCATTCCTTTCTGTCGTTTGTTGCTTGCAGCCAATTTTTACCCAGCACAGCAGCTAAGTTGTCGGACCATCTCTTTTGGGGTCTTCCACTTTGACACGTTGCAAGACAAAACCCCGCAAGATGGACCCCAAAAATTATAAGATGGAGACCTTGGGAAAATAAGCTCGCCCTAGTGAACATTAATTACTTTAAATGTAAATCTATATTACCTTGTTTTTTTAGTCTTCCTCCATTTATATAGGTTCCCTAACTTCGTGAGTGACGTCACACTTTACACTAGTGAACCTGTATAAAGGTAACGACAAAACTAGACTGCCGCCATTGCCGTTCATAGCCTTTCGGCTAGGTATACGCCATTTTTTCTTGAAAGAACACTAATTTACCATTTAATTACATAGGTTATATTCCAAAGGTAATTTCCACACTGATTTTACATAATGAGTCACTGAAATATCACCAGGTTTCATGCAATTGTGGACAACCAATATGACACGCAATCATATGTTTGTAACTCCCATGGCGTCCACCACAGATTTGTCATAGATAATAGAAGAAGCTCAATGTTCAATAGTTCTACCCACCTTTATATAGGTTCTGTACTTTACAACCGTATTTGAGGTTAGAAATCTGAGGAATTGGCGACAATTTTTAATTAGAACCATTAAAATAAATCGATTATTTATAAAATAGAATTGCAATTAATAATTATTATATTCCAAAATATTTGAATTTAACCTTAGAATCTTGAATTGATTATAATGAGGAAATGTTTTTCAAACCATAATAATATTATCATAAATTTTAATTAATTTAATGTATATAGTGTATAATTATTCGCCTTACAAAATATATTTATCTTTATTGCTATGTATATATTATGTAGTTTATTATTCATTATATATTTGCAATTTTTTTTTGTATTGCTAACCTACTAACAACATAAACAAATAAAATTTCATACATTAACGTATTACTATAGGTTTATACGCGGAGGCATGACTTTGCCAATACACTTCTCAGTATTATCAGCCAGAAGAGTCTACATATTATCATTCATGATTCACATATAAACTCATCAGCCTAATACTGGGGGAAAATCATCTATCCAGATATCACGGATATCACAGGATTATAGGCTTAGATGCGCGGGGCCTAAAATACAAGCATTGTGCCTGAAATATCAGTATGTAGAAATCGTCTTACAATATTGCAAGTATTTATTAATAATTACTGATTTTTGCATTTTTATGTATAAATTTTCCGATAAACCTATTTTTTTAAAATTATTTATTAGCGATACGCAGTACGTTCCGCAGAAATTATTACTTATTATTAACTAAAATAATCCACTCTAGGCATGACAGCTTCTAGGCCTTTCCGCCGAAAAATGTGCAGACATCTGCAAAAAATGTATAAATAGGTACTCAAATATACCTATTCGGATGAACATACATCAACCATGCACCCTCATAATATCTCTCCAACGAGCTGCCCCAGCACTGTTAACAGCGTCCATTCAACACCCACAATGAAGGACAGTAATTCGGCTTTAATACTACAAGTGGTAATCTATTAATTTCACAAATCTGCTGTAGTCAAAGCTGAGATGGTTGGGACATAAAGAGAGAAAAAACGATGAAAGGATAACAAAGAAAATATAAATAAATAAATCTTTATTGGCCAGTAAATATAAATAACAACAAAAACAAGACAATGCAGTGTGCCAAAAGGCGGACTTATTGCAAAAGCAATATCTTACAGTCAACCCGAGATCTTACAATATAACCGGAAGATATATCCAATGGTCCATGGCTTGACCATGAACACCAGATTCTCAAGTACGGGCGTGTTCTGAATAAAAGAAATGTACATGAAATGTATAGATTCTCCCTAATTTCCTAAAAAAATCATAAAAATGCCATGTAATAAAATCGAAAGATAACATATTAGAATGCATTCGTCATTTAAATTTAAATAATTTAAAAATAAAAAATCAAATGATAGAATGTTTCTCCTTGACATTTCAATTAATCGATAATTCAACCAACAGGTGGCGCGACGTTCGGTAAAATTATAGAAAGAATGATGATGCATCGTGTAATGGTCATTAAAATAAAACCACAGAACATACACAATTATCCGGACCGTAAAATTAAATATTATAATACATAGTTATTTCAACAGAAATACAGCAAAGGAAGGACTTTCTATCAGGCTTATGACTGATCGTCATTCATCAATTCTAGCCCCGGCCGCGGCGGATGGATGGACTGGGATTGATTTTTTTTTTTTTTATTATTATTTAAAGGATCTAGGCTTGCATGCACAAACCCAAATACTTTCCTGCACACCTTGCACTAGGCTAAAAGCCCGTATCGCAAAGTGTGAATACATCGCCAGCGCCGGGGTTTGAACCCGGCATCTTCCGCTTGACAGACTGCCGCCTCAACTAACTTCGCCAACCATGCATCCACTCTAGGCATGACAAAAAATAATTGAATGTTACTTAAATGTAAGCGTTGACGGTTGCTTTAAATCGAGTAGGGTTTTGTTGGGGAGAGCCATTCAGGCGATCCCTGAGCCCTCCTCAGTATGTGTTACTTTGCACAAATATTGGATGAAATAGGAACTGGCGTCCCTGTACCATCCAAGGGTAAGTGGGAGGGAGCAACCCTTAACGGGTACTTTAGTGTAAAGTGTTCACATTAAGTCAGCCGACGCGTCGTTTTAAAAAAATATTAGGTTAAACCGGTTAGTGAAACATTCAGATAAACACATCTCCATTGTGAAAGATATGATTAATTTAAATTACGTTCGACGTTGGCATATGTTTTTTAATTTTAAATAAATATAATTTAAAATGATTAGGCAAACATGAGTTCATTAAAATTATCTAAAGTGGACTTGTCATCTGGAGTTGTATTTAAATCATAAGTGATTAATCGGTAATTAGTTTAAAGAGAGAATAAAGATAATTGAGAGATAAAATAATTGATAGTCTAATGTCCTGTTCGTTAAATTGTGTAAAAAAAACGTTAAAATTATAAAACACTTATGCCCAATCCCACCAACTTCCACCTAGGCAGCGGATCGCTAAGTAATTTCCATACAAAAACAGGGATAATATTCTATTTATTGAATAAAGAACATCAGCTTCCAGCATCATCGGAGCCTAATTTCATATGAAATGCAACACATGTAACTCACTTACGTTAGGTGCCCACATATCTCCGCCCAGAGTAGGTGAGTTGCATGTTGCATTTCATATGAGGCTGTGGTGGTGCTGGAAGCTGATGTTCTTTATTCAATAAATAGAATATTATCTCTGTTTTTGTATGGAAATTTCTTAGGGCTCTCCTTCCTAGGTAAAAGTTGGTGGGATTGGGCATAAAAGTTCTAGGCGATAGCCCGTTCTGGGGCAATACTATTTTAATGTCCATGAGACTCAAATATTATAAAATAAATGGATAAAAACAAAAATAAAAATATAAAAAGACAAAAATAAAAATACTCAAGTAACAAATAAAAATAAAATAATAATAATAATACCAACAAAATAAAAGAATATGTTTGATCATTACTAGAAAAAATGTTGGAGTAAACACCAAGACAAACTTTTTGGGCTTTTAGCCTAGCGCAAGGTGTGTTTGGGTTTGTGTATGCATCCCCAGATACTTAATTTAAAAAAAACTAGGTACCCTATGTATTTATATACTAATATAAAAAAATACTAACATATTCATTATTTTTCTTCACGTTTTGTTTATTTATTTATTTCACAAGTATTTTTCACATTATCATTTCAACTAATATTTTCATTTCTATAACTAACACGAATCATCACATTATAGCTTTAGTTGTGAATTTTACTGTAAAAAAATCGCTGTTAATTTTGAAAATCACAGTTTATGTTTTGTGAGAACATAGGAATTTTCTACATGTCGTAGTTGAATATAACAAGTAGTTATCTCAACAGATAAAAATAGTTGGGCCATACACTAAAATACCAAAAAATAAAAAAATCTCAATAGAGGGCCGTGTACAATACGAGTATAAACACGTTTCATCTCGACTCAACTACCAGCCTTCGTAACACAGCGGTAGAGTACCGGCTTGTCAGGTTCGATTCGGTCTGGGTTCGATTCCCAGCCGCGACAAATGGATGGACTGGAATTAGTGAATGTTACTTAAGTGTAAAGTGAACACATCAAGCTAACCGACGATCAGTCATAAGCCTGATGATGGAAGGTCCATCCTTTGCTGTATATCTGTTGAGATAACTACTATAATATTATATAGATAATTGAAAAATAAATCACTGTTTTTTTTTTAAACGACAATTTATAACAGCTATTTATTAATAAAGTTGTTACGATGCTGTGAGCTTTTTTTAGTGTAGAACCTTTGGTATTTTTGTAAAAACGCAAAAAACCAATGTTGTAACTTTTTGCTTATGCTTTGCCTTTTGGTTAGTTGTCAAGTTTTTCGTTAGTTTTTAGATATTGTTTTTCGGATGCAAAAGAATGATAGAGGGTCGGAAAAGAGAGATAGGAGTTTTACAAACACCGAACAGGGACTCCAAAATATATCAAAAAGGCCAATTCCAAGAAATCAATTTTAAAAAAAGCAAACCCGGAAATCCCACCCTAATTTAAAAAAAGTCGTATTTCCAAAACGGTTGATTTATCTGTAATTTTTTGATATTTATCACGAACCCTTTAAAATATTTTGCATCCGAAAAATGACATTCTGTATATTTCATTTATTTATTAGACTTTTTTTATTTTGAAAGCAATTGGCAAATGTTTCATATATGATATTATTTCTAAGTTATTTCATGTGATTGGTGAATGGTTATTAAAATACACACATTTTTGAAAAATAGTATTTGATTTTTGGTATAAAATTAAAGCTCGCGACCCTACTATGACGTCACGGCCATTTCCCATGGCATTAAGGTTGAAAATCGCATGATGAAATGGTAAAAATAGCGTTTTTACCATTTTTTGGGGTACATTTCTCTTCAATCAAAAAACTTTTACGGTCATTCCCTAGATATAGTACATATTATCAGTACAAAAAAAATCTCCACGAGTTTCTGTCTTTCGGAAAAAAGATCAGATGTGTTTTTCACAATTTGTTTTGAGAAATCTATATAATCTATAAAAAATCTTTTACGATCATTTCCTAGATAAAGGTTCAATGTATCTACTCTATTTTTTCCAAATCATATTTAGTAAGGTTGTCGAGATCTGAGGTCTCCCGTTTTTAGAAATTTTTGATATGTCAAGAATAGTTTTAAATACAAATCGAACTTCGCAGGATAGGTACCTACCTACACAAGGTAGGCGTTCATACATTTTATTTTAAAAATAAATAGGCATCTTCTTCATCTTCCGGTGTCGTGTTAGGTCCCCCCAACGTTGACTATCACTTGAGAGAAAGTGCTCCTGTCCTGGGCAGCTCAAAACAGCTCTTCAGCACTCCTTATTCCAGTCCAGTCTCGTATATTGCGGACCCAAGAAATCGGCCTTCTTCCAACCCCTCTACGATCCTCTATTTTGCCCATAATGATCAGGTGGAGTAATTTATATTTTTCTCCCCTGAGCACATGACCCAAATCTTTCCGGACTTTGATATTTGACAGCAACTCTCTATTGGCTCCAGCTCTTTGGAGAACTCTTGTGTTGCTGACCATATCCGTCCAAGGTATCCGGAGAATATGATATTTAAATATCTATAATTATAAATTTAAGGTTAAATCCGATTAATTTTAATATTTAGTACATGGCAATGCAATACTTAATATGAATTTTAAACAAGGTTATGACTGGGTTAGCTCGTACACGTTGTGAACATTTAAAGAAAATAATTACATGTTTTTAATCATACTTGCTCTTTATCGATATTTTACAATCTTCGCGGTCAGGTGATTGGCAAAATTATTATAAATGTATTTGTAAAACAGAGTACAGCCGAGGAAGGTCAAATAGTCTCTACTCATATACGAAAGCGCAGAGCCTAAACGGCTAATCCTAGAGAAGTGAAATTTTGAAGACAGATAGGTTTCAATACAGAACCTTCTAAGGAATGTTTGGAAATTCCACCCCAAAGAGAGTTCAACATTTTTATATAGATTTTCAAATAAACTAATCACATCACGACCTTCTTCATTATCTTTCTCAAAAAAATATCCAATTTAATGGAACATGAGCGTCGCCAGCCTCGGACCTAGGGGGGGGCAACAATATTTCAAAAAATTTATATAGCATACAAAACGCGGAAATAGTTCCGCAGGCGAATTTTTTTGTGAGACATAGTAAAATGTGTATAATAATTTGCACAATAATATGCGTAAAAAATGTTTTGTATAATAAGTTTAAAAAAATAGCGCCGCAGGCCATTTTTTTGTGAAACAACTGTATTTTGATGGATTTTCATACTAATTTTAGAAACATTTAGTATGAAAAATATATACCTATCCAATCTCCAGGGGGGGGTAGCTGCCCCCCCCCCCCGACGACGCCTATGTTCATTTGTATTATTGAAGGAAAAACATCCCCGGGTAGCTCAGGCGCATTAACAGCGACCTCTTTACCCGCACTTCTAGCAAAATATTATTAAGAGGTGGGCCCAGAGTAAGCCTTAAGGGAGCCCCCCGGCAAACCCCACCTCCGAATTACGTTCCTTCAATATCCTTGTCCAAGGAGGTTACAAAATTTCACCTATTACTACAATATTTCAAACTATATCTATACTTATATGTAAGTCTTACGAGCTATGCTATTCTAATTACAACGTATTTTATTAATTCAATCTTACATATATTTGATTTGATTCCATTGTATTAATATTGCAAGGGTTTTGTGGGTGTATGTACATAAGTATATAGTGTGGGGAATTGCATAACAGATTAAATGCAACAAGTTACAACGCCTAGATTCTTGTATTATATTATTATGGTAGTATACATATTGCCATTAAATACTTTAGTGTTGCCATATAATCAATACACATAATAATTATTATATTATTGTTGTCATACTGATCTTTTTAATGGTGAAAGTTTACGCTTCACTTGGTCTGAGAGAAAATTTTTATTAACTGTAAAATAAATTAGTTTAAATTTGTAGAATTTGCCATGGAATATTTGGATTCATTTTATTGCCGAGGTGCAATAAATCATTTTTAATCCCCTAATTCCATAGACGGCTCTTGACCAAAGTATTATTTCTCTTCACACTTAAATTACGGGAGTTTCCTTCTTTACCTGAATCCTGAATTCTATACAACTATCAATACCTATAGGGGAATAAAACGATAAGTGAAGTGTAAACAACAAATTCCCCATGTAACTTGTATCAGCGTGCATTATGCAGGCAGTATTATATAAGTAAATAAACTGTATATAATATTTTTGTTCATTCTACGTCCCTGAACATCTCTTGGTCCCATGCCCATGTACCTAAAGAATCGGATCTCCTGATGTATTTATTTCCCCTTTTACGTTCCTCGGGTAAACACTTTAAATTATTTATCCCTTCTTCTTCTTCTTCTCTATGTGTCCTGTCGGGTCCCTCCGACGTTGACAACCACTTAGGAGAACGCCTCTCTGTCCTGGGCAGTGCGAAACAGTTCCTACACAGTCTTGATTCCGGTCCACTGCCGAATGTTTTGACGCCAGGATAGCTTCTTCCTTCCGACCCCTCCACAGCCCTCTATCTTCCCCTTCATAATGAGCTGGAGAATGGAGTATTTTTCTCCTCTAAGGACATGACCGAAATATGATGTTTTACGGAGCTTTATTGTGTTAGAAAATTGTCTATAATTCCTATTTTATGGGTATTAAATCTGAAAATAAGAACGAAAAGATTATAGTTTGAATAACTAGCTAAGCTGTAGTTAATAAAAGTACTAGGTATGAATTAAACCTACAGTTTAATCTAGAGAAATTTAAATAAAGTTATTAATAGTTATAGTAGGTACTGGATTAGATTAATAAAATGATCTTAAAATTGATCAATCTCTATCGATCAATAGAAATTTATTTGATTAGATATTACTGTACATACGAAGCATGGGCGTCGCCAGCCTCGGAGCTAGGGGGAGGCAAGAAAAATATAAAAAAATGATGTAGCATGGAAAACGCGAAAATAGCGCCGCGAGATTTTTTTTTTGTGAGACATTGTGAAGAAGGTCGTGATGTGGTTTGGTTTATTCGAAAATTAACATAATCTTCTTCTTATCGTGTCGGTCAGCACTCGATCAGATTCCCCTCCGCTCCCAGAAAGCCACAACCTCTCCCGCGTCATCGTCCAAGGGGGTGCGATCCGCGAGGCTCTCCCATGTGCACCGCCTAGGAACCATTGGGCAGGCCAGGAGGTTCTCAGTGTCCTGCAGCTGCTTGCATTAAAATAATGATTTGCACAATTAAATGTATGAAAAATGTTTTTTATTAAAAGTAGTAAAAAATAGCGCCGCAGGCAACTTTTTTAAGAAACAATTGTATTTTGATGGATTTTCATACTAATTTTAGAAAATTTATGACTTGAAGAGAAAATGTGTGGTAATAATGTGATTTTTTGTGAGGTTTTATCATTTAATATTTATCCGAAGCAAACCATGCAGCACATTTCGCGTGATTGCCCCATACGTGCTTACCCCGGTACCATTGACAGTGCTGTCAGCCTGTCCTCTGAGTTCCTCCAGTGGCTAGAGGCGCTGGATGTCAGACTTTAACCATGTGACAATACTTCGACGTTGCCAAACGATAAATAAATAATTTTATATGAAAAAATATATATCTATTCCAATCTCTAGGGGGGAGACAGCTGCCCCCCCCCTAGCTTGTCCTAACGACGCCCATGATACTAAGTGCTATGCCATGGAAATAATAAAATAGTTAGTGCATGTTGTACAAGTGAAACTATAGTGATTTCCAATATACTACAATTAATTCATTTAGTACTAAACTTTCATTTGTTATCTACAGTAGAACAAGATGTGAAAATTGTAGGCATTTATTTGAGTAAAAATCGTTCTATTATCGTTTCAACGTTTTCAAATTTTGTATGAGAGTGTAAGCGCAAAACAAGAATTTACACCGCCTCCTAGAGTAGGTACTCTAGCCATGCTGTAACAGTTGGCAACATAGCATAATGATCAAACAGGACCACTACTCCTGTCAAATCTGCTGACAGAATATAATACGTGGTCCATCATACTCGTTGTTAAGGGACTGTTATTCCATACATTTCCTTAGCGACGGTGATGGCAACGCTGCTTAAAACGAAGTGGTCTCAAATTTCTACAGCATGGCTAGAGAAAGAGTGTCTAGGTGGCAGTGGATTTAGCGTTAGAGACAATATTGATTTTGGCTTGTTGTATAAAAAGGGGACCGAATATCAGAAAACTACCTGCTAGAATCACTTAGTCTTACCGTAAACATTTTATCAACCGAATTACAGCATTATATGTAACAAACTATGGGAATAATCTCTTGTTTGAGTAAATGTCTCCCCGCTAGAGTGACTTGCAGCATATCTTACATTTATCCATGTGTTAAGTCTTAGGATGATATCTTAAGTATTAGCTGAGTCTGAGTACCAAATGACAGCATTATATGTAACAAACTAGGGGAATAATCTCTTGTTTGAGTAAATGTCTCCCCACTAGAGTGACTTGCAGCATATCTTACATTTATCCATGTGTTAAGTCTTAGGAGGATATCTTTAGTATTAGCTGAGGCTGAGTACTTTTCCCCCAGAAATCATTCACCAATCACAAAAAGGGTTTAAAAACAGCACGTTTTTCAAAAAAATATTCGAATTGAAACATTCCATTCATTCACCAATCACGTTTCAAAATTTATAAACAATATACCGATTCGAACGTTTTTAAAATTTATTTGAAAAATAGGTTACTTACATGAAAGATGAAATAATACAAAAAAATCAGGGTCACTTATTGTACATACAATATTCCTTATGCAGAATTTTTTATTGTAAAAATTGTAGCATTGTTTTTTTTGTAAATATTAGTAGCAAAGTAGTTTTTTTTTTGTAATAAGTTTATTTTACAAACTGACGCTGGAATTTGGCCTTACAGCGAGGACTATTATGGAGATTTGGACCTGAAGGCCATCAGAAAGAGCGAACTCCTGGCTGGACTTAACCAGGATGGATCAGGCAAAAACAACTTCAAGAGTTCGAAGCCCCGTCCAGGACATTCTAACAAAGTCGACAATGCGTAAACCAAACTCCAATGGTTTATGTAGAAATTGTAGAAATATTTTTTTTAAGTAAAATTCTAAAACACAATTTTGCAGTTAATATGCTACGTGCTGAGTACGTCATACAAGCAATAATAATATAACTTTAAAATGTTTTCATTTTTGGTTGTTCAATTTTCAAACAAATTTTCCGCCTTGAAAATTTTTTAAAAAATACAGTTTTTTTTTGTTATTAATTGTAAAATTGTGTGTACGAATTAAATTTTAAGATCTACAAAATAAACCCATAACTATTTATTTTTGCTTTTTTTACGCAAAAAGATATAGACTGAAGAGAAAAATATATGAATTGTAAAAAAAAACAAATAAAAAAAGATAAACTCTATACTATAAAAAAAAAACATTTTCGAAATACTCACCTTAAAAACCACTCAACTACGAGCGAATTGCCTAAATAATTGTTCTAAAAGAACCAGTTTTTTCTGTTTTTATTATAATTATACAGTGGTGCGCATTTTTGTATATTTGTAAGTATCTTTTTTAACTATAGTTATAATATTTTTGTAAAAACAACAAAAAACAATACAATAAAAATAAATAAAATAAACTAAATTATTTTTATTTCATACCTTTAATCATAATTTTCAAGTTTTTAGTTAAGTTAGGCAGAATAAAAAAAAATATTGAAACTAATACAGGTATTTTTGAGAAATTAAAAAAAAATCGAAATAGCGTGATAAGAATTTATGAAATAAAATACAATATAAGTAGTTTTTAGCGTAGTATTGTCAGTACTTATAAAATTTTATTTATGTATGTCGAATAACCAATATCAGGACATTTTTAGCTTTTTTTGAATAAATTTTGCGTACAGTTTCTTAGTGTATATGGAATGAAAATTGCATGACATTGAATTTAAAGCAATATAATAAATAATAATAAAATAAAAATAAGATATAGGCAAAGCATGTATTGATGTTGAAATGTGATGATAACCAAAATTTTCTTACTTCCTCTGTCCTTAACAAAACACACTATTCTTTATTTTATATCTTTTTTTTATTATTTTACGCAACACTGCATCCACTATGTTGCTGCTGCTTAACTGCACAGCACTACTTTTTACAATTTTTTATTACCTACTTTTTTATTGTTTTTGTATCTTTTTATATTTTTATGTAACTGGGTTATCTATGTTATATTATATAAAAATATTTACATTATATACACTATACTTTTAACAGGTTTTTTATTATTTTTTTTATATTTACACTACTTTTCACTGTTTTTTTTAATAACTGGGAAACAATAGGTACCTACACTCTTCTTGATAATCGAAAAATAGTCATTGTTATTTCTTTTTCTAATTTTTTTCTTATTAATGTATGTTTCTTTATTTATTCGTATATTTATAGACTTTACTCTCCTACTTATAGTTAATTTAATTTATTTATATTTTTATAATTAATTACAAATTTTGATTTAGGATTTGGGTTCTTTTTCTTGTATTAATATTTAACAAAATTATCCGAATATATTTACAAAATTTATAAAAATATGTTTAACTAAATTTACATTCAAATTATGGTTTTAATCAATATTTATTCTATTCTGGTAACATTTAAATTATGAAACTAATATTTATCTATTCATATTTATTTATTTATAATAATATCTATAATAAGCCATTTAAATTATTTTATATGACATTTGTGTTATATATACTTCAGAGATATAAAAATATCTCTAAAGATTTATTTTTAATTAAAAAATCACAAAACAGATCTTTCTTACAGTTTAGAATATTTATTAATCGTATTTTTGAATATTTTTTTTCTTTTAAATGTGTATTATTTATTATTTTCTTTATGCAGCGAGGACTATTACGGTAACGTAGACTTGAAAGCTCTCAAGAAACTGGGATTCTAGAAGTAGAATCAGGAAGAGAAAAGAAGTAACGAAGGATGGATGGAAGAATCGTGAAGAATGTCATAAAGAAGACAATGCTGAAGAAGAATTTGCCAAAAAATTAAACTTCAAAGTTGCAGTCCACATGAAATCTAGTTTTATTTAAGGAGTTAAGTTTTTCTTGTGTTTTTTTTTAATGAATGCCCTATATTCTAGAGTTTGTCTGATTTGTGACTTATTAGGTCTCATATACGATTATATTGGCTGTAAGTTAAAAGGTAACCGGGCTTTGGGAAGGCTCACTTTTCAAGCTTAAATGGATTTAATTCGAGTCCAGTTCAACAAAAAAATACATGTATATTGGATCTTGGAGGTAATTATAGAGAGCTGAGTATTTCAACTCGAGTTTAGTGTCGCTCAAAGATAAGCGAATGAAATTTAACTGAAATATTTGATTGCTATAATAAGATACATTATATAAATGGCAGGTTTATTGCCATCGGCAATATCTTCCAGCCAACCAAATCCGCGATTACATATAGAGACACGAAGTGTGTACTAAGGTACAATATAAAGAAAAAATAATAAAATAAAATGGATATTAAAAAATGGCTTCAATGTTTAAAATAATTTAAACACTACATACTGCTTAATTTTGAGTGACACTTTATACTTCAATTGATACAAATCTTCTGTACTGTTAGGAATCAAAACTGTATTCTAATTTTGGACTTTTATATTTTCCTTAAACGAGGGTGTAGCTTAAGATACAACTCTTATAATCAGGCATTCATTTAAAATAATATTAAGTATTATGTAGAGCAGTAAGATATTTTTTTATCCTTAAGTTAAGTCCTTTATTGTCGATGGTATTCACAAAGCCTAACTTAAACTAGAGGTTTAAGAAAAATAAGGTTCATCCAGAATACTCTAGCATTTAAAATGTCCATTCCGTAACATTTTTTAAGGTCGTGACTTCAAAATATCAATGACGCCATCGAACTATGTTAAAAAAAGTATTTGTAGTTAAGTAAATAAAATTTATTCTTAAGTTTTGTATTGAGATTATCTGTAGCAGAATAAGTAGATATAGATGTAAGAAATGCAGATACAATTCCGATAAAATGAATTACAAAAAGGATACATTTAATGAAAGGCTTAGCTAAGCTTAGAATAATAATTTGACATTGTTTAGTCTGTGACGAGATCTTACTCGAAAATCTAAGTAAGCCTCGTTTTATATCTGAGTTTTTTTTAAGGCCGAGCAAAATAGTAGTTTAGTTAAGCTTTTGATTAAATATTTTTTGATATAGGCTGCTTTACGTGTGAAACGTACGCTACTTTACGTACACTACAAGTGAAAACATCACTCCTGGATATTTTTTTTATTTGAGTCCTAGGATTTTCATTAGCAACATAAAAGTCTTATACTGACTTAGTTGGAGTGCCGTCTTTGAAACCTTAGAAGATAATAAGATCTTTACTGTATGTGGTAAGTATTCAGATTTATATAAATATACGAGTAAATTTCATAACAAATAATCTGATTAAGAATTACTCTTCAACTTAATTTAAGTACGGCTTAATTATACATAATACCTCTGATTAACCTTAATCATTATGTGTATGACTATATATAAGTCTTAAGCCGAGATTAAGTCGAGAAGAAATTGATAAATTACCTAATCTGTTTTTTCTTTTAATGATTTTTTTATATGAATTGCAACTACGTGAGATTTATAAAAATGTGTAAGTTAATACGTTGGAAAGTGACTTAAGCCGCGGCGGTTCGTGGCTGTATAATGAAAAACCGAGCAAAGAATTTGAGAATGAAGTCGATAGGTATTTTTTTTTTGTAAATAAAATTTCATAAAATAAGTGCATTTTTATTTTTCTCCGTGTACTTTCTTTTTTTTTATTCTTAGGAGAAAATATTATATGCCTCCGACATATGCTCGCCACCACCACGAGCCAATTGTGTCCATAGGTGTCAACGGTCGGTTACGTACATGTCAAGACAAACGTTCCATCCACACGCCCTTTTACTCATAAACACAATTGGTGGCTCGCACGGATGTGGCGGCATCATGACAATATATATTTAGAATGTTGATTATTTTGAGCGAAGGTTCTTTGTGGAGGTTCATTGTAAAAATATTTAAAAAATAATCACAATTAGGGGGCTGGCAGTGACTTGGAGAACATCAAGGGAGGCCTACGTCCGGAAGAAGACCATAAGAGGCTGGACGAGTGATTGACAATATTCTGACACTTAAAATCATATGGTTACAAAATTAAAATTAAACTTATTTAATTTTAAATTTATGCTATGATCAGAAAGTATGTGGTTATAATGTGATTTTTTGTGAGTTTTATCATTTAGCATGAAAAATTATATACTTATTCCAGTCTCTAGGAGGGGCAGCTGCCCCACTTGCCCCCCCCCCTCCTTAAACCCCTACTGACGACGCCCATGACTCCCAAAGTGATATGAATAATAAATAAATAAATAAATCTTTATTGGCCAGTAAATACATATAACAACAAAAACAAGTCGATGCAGTGTGCAAAAAGGCGGACTTATTGCAAAAACAATATCTTATAGTCAATCATATGAAGTAGGTAATTATTGTTCGATTCATAGTATACTGATTCTATCAAAACTAAAAACACATACATAATAGGTATTTTTATTGTAACTTTATTTATTATAGTAGGTAAGTTATTGTAGGTACAGTCTTAATATACATTAAAATATCACAAAACATAACTAAAATTAACAATTACAACCGATTTCATATAGAGAGGGCGCTGAGTGCGGTTGAGCATGCAAAATATGAGGACTGTATTACAAGAGGGCTAGAATATGGAACGAACCAAATGGAGATAATCTATGATACACTCGTATGTATGTACGTTTTTATTTGCCGTGGTGAATATGTATTGGTCATTCCTTTTTTCACGACATCTCTTGAATATTTCCAACAGATAATAGGTAGTTATCATATATTGGAATCTAGAAGTCTGACTCAATGTATCTTCAATAGAAAGGAAGTGACGCAATTTCACGCTCGACACTTTTTGGTATTTTAGAGTCGCAAAACTCACACTATTAACCAGATATCAATAATAAAATCTCAAAAATCTTTAAAACTATCGTTTTAGTCCTAAATAACGTTAACACTAATACAGTTTTTAACTATGAGAACAATATTTCAAAAACTTTGCCTACAAAATGACAAAATTCTCCATACGATTTGACAGTTTGTAGGCACCAGTTTACTTCACTACTAGCATTGAGTACGCCATCTAGGGTACTTAATATAAAATTCTATCATTAGAATTATTCAACTATAATTGTAAGTGTATACAGCCAGCTAACATTTCTGCGCCATCTGTCGAAGCTCAACTGAAATGAAATGAATGTCTATTATTAATTGTAGTAAATAATTATAAATCTGATTTTGGAAAACAAAAGCTATTTTAAAATTTCTTTTTAATAGAATAATGGGTCGTTTGTTTTACTTTTTTGCCGCTAGGGGGCTACTGACAAGTAGGGTATTGTATTGTCAAGTTTAATGTCAAAATTGAATCCAGAACATATCACTGATCCAGAACCTTAATGTTTTCCAAGTTATAAGTCACGGGGATCAGCGTGGATACGTGAATTTGAGATAAAGCTGCTGATAATACTCTTAAGTACCCAAACTTTCATAGTCTATGTGTGTTCTTATGTTTGATAATAGACCCTGACACGTGTGTTGCCACCTGGTAGGCATTCCTGGAAACTGCTCAGAAAACAACACATTGTGCAGTATGCGTTTAAGATGTCATACCAGATAATCTTGTCAACTTTGAAATGTTATAAAGAAATAAGCATACCATCTGGCTGTTCCTTCATAGATGCACTTTTTAGCCTTCACGTCATATGCCGTCAGTGTCGGACATCGAACCTGCAGGATCCGACCTTCGGAGGAACATATATCCACTCGGCGACAGCTCCTGCCAACTGATCCTACGTAATCAGGTTTGCAGAACATGTCTGTCGCCACTAATCCTGAGGATAAAAAGAATAATTGGGTAATGGATAATTGGGTAAGTACATGGTTGGCGCAGTTGGTTGAGGCGGCAGTCTCTCGAGCGGGAGGTGCCAGATTCAAACCCCGGCGCTGGCGATGTATTCCACACTTTGCGATACAGGCTTTTAGCCTAGTGCAAGGTGTATTTGGGTTTGTGTATGCAAGCCCAGATGCTTAAAAAAAAAAACATGAGTTTTATCACAGCTTACTGCTGAGTTTACCACATAAATGGGGAGCCCAATTTTTTTTTGCGCGAAGGCAGGCCCTCCGCTACCCTTGTCAAACACCCACCTATCCAGATATCACGGATATTCAAGGATTAGGCTCAGATATACTGCTTTTTGTAAAGTCATTACCTGGAGAAATTCTTCTCGTCTCAACTTTTGTAGCATTTTCAGTATTGGATGCTGTGGAATTTCCACAATTAACTCTGTACTTGTGGTCGCAGACTCCCAAAATCTGGAAAAATCAAACACATATCAATCACTGAGTATGTACAAGTATATTGTATGGCATTCGAGGGTCCAGAGTCAGAAGTTAAGATCGTCAGAGCTCAGGTATTGGAATACTGAAGATACTTACGTCGTTATAATTAAGACCTTCAGGACACTTGAATTTCTTAGGTTCTTTGGTGATACACACAAAATATTCACTACAATCGTCAGGGTTTCTGAATGTGCTGTGAGGATTTTCTAAGCAATTTTCTGCCATAGGAGCTGAAAAATAATGAAAATTAAACATCAAACAATTATTATTTCGCATGACTTCTGCCACCGCTGGGCGGCAACGTCAGAAGATAAAAGAATTATACTGTTACATACAGGATACATGTACCCTACAGAGCAACATCCAGGCTTCCAAGCCATTCAAGGGCATTGGGTTTGGCATTTTGGATGTCTGCATATGGTCCGGGGAGTGCTCTCAGAGGACAGTCTTCGACAATGTGATTGATGGATTACACTGGCTCTCCGCAGTCACAGGCAGGAGAATCCACTATGTGCCATCTGTGGAGCATTTGAGCACATCGTCCATGCTCATGCGTCGCAAAACTAAGAAAGATTGCAGGATTGCCTGTAAATTTAATTTATTTTACTTACAATCTAAAGGTCTATCCCCGCAATCCACTTTGTGCTTCCAATCGCAGAGTCCTAGCGCCGTATTGAAGAATAAACCTGGAGGACAGTCGTGTTCATAGGGCATACCATCCCAACAGTTGACGTACTTGCTGCAGGAGTGTGGAGAAGCAAATTGTCCTCTGACTTCAAGACAATACTCTTTTAGAGCCACTAAAACATATTGAGAAAAGGATATTAGAAGCATTGACCAATGACCATACCAAATTGGTCTACATTTCTATCATATCAAATTTAGTATACTTA
This sequence comes from Ceraclea dissimilis, assembly GCA_963576895.1. Classification (NCBI taxonomy): domain Eukaryota; kingdom Metazoa; phylum Arthropoda; class Insecta; order Trichoptera; family Leptoceridae; genus Ceraclea; species Ceraclea dissimilis. Next base: position 8,845,215 of record OY756381.1, on the reverse strand, counting down.
CTATTCAAAGTCCCACTTCCAGTGAAAGCTGGTGTGGTTTGTTCATTTTGATCCAAAGTATTCTGCACATCATCATCATAATCAGTCTGACCATTCTCTGTTTGGTTTTCCTGGTCCTTGTGACTATCATCTTCTCCAGGTTTTGCAGAATCTGAATTATCATTACCGATGTCATTATTTTCGCTTGCCAAACTCTCTGGGACACCGTTTTGATCGTCTTTATCAACATTTTCATTCACAATGCTTGCTTCTGCATTGCTGTCTTGAACTTCATTTTGGTTTATAGTTTCAGGGCGTTCCATATCATCTGTTCCAACTGTAGAACTTTCTTCATACGCTGTTGGGCTCACATTTTCCATCACAAGAACTGCTTCCCCATTACTTTCGATTTGAGAAATGGGCTCATTATCACTTTCATCATTTGGTATACTTTCTTCCTGTTGTGTTACAATGGGTTTATCCACGACACCGTCCTCCTTATCTTCGCTGTTCAATTCATCTGGACTAGGATTCGCGTTTTCAAAAATATCAACACTATCTACACTTTCCATAACTTGATTACCTTCGTTTGTATCACTTTCGGTTCCATTTTCATTTTCTTCATTGTCATTAGGGAAATCTTGTGACTCGTCGATATCTTCGTCACAATCGTCATTCTCTGTAACGTCTTCTTCAGGAGTTGGGCTGACGTCAGTATTTTCAGCATTTATATTATCGTCATTATTATTTTCGGTAACACTTGGGTTGTTTCCAATAACATCTTCAACATTTTGTTCCCCTTCATTTTGTGGCTCATCATTGGATATATGATCATCAGCTGGATTTACATCTGCCATATCATTTTGTGGTTTATCAAAATCATTTGGAACACCATCTTCATTACTGACTTCGGGCATTTCCAAAGTACTGTCATTCATATTATCGACATTACTTGATTCAATATGCGATTCAGAATCATCATTATCACCTTCATTAAGGTTCTCATCATTACTTTCTTCTGCATCTTGTGTTCCATTTGGTTCATGATCACCATCAAATTCGTGACCATCGCTTTCTGGATTAATCATTGGCTTATTTTCTAGAATCATCTCTGTTTGCTCCATATCCTCATTCTGATTATCAACATTCTCTAAAATAATACACCAAAATATCTTAATCATAAAGTATTTACCAAAAAACATGACATATGAAATATTAACGCAGAAATATCAAAGACAGTAAATAGGTGGTCGGTAGCCTAGTTGGTAACGCGCTAGACTGTTAATCCAGTGGGCGCGGGTTCAATCCCCGACCTACTCCACTCTACAACACAAGCTTTTAAAGCTTTCTGTGAAGTGTACAAAGTGTATTTGGGTTTATCAAAACCCAGTTTCATTTTTTTTTTAAGAAAGAAAAGAAAGTGTTACTGGCCCAAGTAAAAACCCAGACACATGTAGAGCTTGAAATGATTTAAACTGAATATGCAGGAAAATCGTGGGTTTAAGATCAGTGCCTTGGGGTGAAAAAAATAAAGGAAAAGGCATACTTCCCTACTACGTAGAAATGTATCCAGGAGAGAACAGAGAAAAATCAGCGATTAAACATTTTTTTCCTTACCAACACTCTCTGGTAGGTTTGTAGCATCATTTATGGAGCTGTCATTATCTTCAGTAGTAGCTTCTTGTGAATGACTGTTGTTTGAGTTGTTTTGTGGCGGATGTAAGAACAATGAATACGAATGGTTTACATAGGCTGGAACTTGGATGAAAATCACTCCTGGAGTGTTTGAGTGATTTCCAGAAATCGTAGTCAATTCCTAAAAGAGAACAAAAGATACAAATTCAATCAATATCTTTTTTTTAATGTAGATACATCCTGGATCCAGGATTCAATTTTGGGGGAGGCTGAAGGTCGTCACATGCAAATATGACCGTGTGGTATTAAAATAGCGCGGCAGGCGACATTTTTTGAGACTGAGTGAAGAGGGTCATAATAGTCATGATATCAACACCTGTCGTTTGATATATTTTCTGTAAATAAAAAGAGTATCAAAAATGGGGCCACAGGCGTAGTAGTTTTAGAAAATTCATGACATGATGAAAAAATGATGCGGTAATAATTTGATTCTTCGGAAAGTAGTAAAGTACTGTCACTCATGGTTTTGGGGAGGGTTTAAGCCCCCTAGCCCCCCCTGGATCCGCTAGTGTATCTGGGATTATCAAAATGGGGTCTGGAAATAGTAAGAATGTAGAAAATGTTCCAACAAGACTCACAAGCTGTGGAGGTGCAGTTCCAGGTTTAATGATGAATGTCAGTTGAGACTGCTTCTTCAATCTCTCAGAGTGATGTGAATTATCATCTGGTGAGCGATAATCTTCATGAGTTGTCGTTCCTGGAAATTCAAACAGATACGTAGTAGACTATTATTGAACAAGTGATGAATTGTGTCGGTAAAATGTAAGATTACTCAGCTAATACTAAAGATATCATCCTAAAACTTAACAGATGGATAAATGTAAGATATGGTGCATCTAATCCAAAGATTTATAGCAGAGAATCAATGATCCAGATATCAAACAGAAGTTTTGTACAAGATTTAATTAAATTCACTCCGTTGTTTTTTTTTGTCTGTGCACAAATCTTTTATGTAATCGATTTTTCAACCATTTTCTGACTAATTAGAGAACTGAAACTTTTCAGACGTACGTAACATACATTTGATCAGTTTTCTTCAAAGACAAAAAGATGTAAAGAAATGAGAAGAATCCAAGGGTATGTGGTATCGTATAAAAGAGCGTTGGAAAAGAAATCCAGATCATAAGTCAGATTTGTACAGTTCAAGTATCGGAAGACACCGAGCGATCGAGAGGATCCAGTCACAGCGTACCGCCGTGTTTGGTATCTCACCAAAATGCTTCACGAGTGGAACTCATAGGTTTTTTTCACTCATTTTCACAAATTTTGATTCTGTCTGTTCTTGGTGGAAGGGATCCAAGTGCCCAGGAAGGGCGTGTTGGAAGACCGTGAAAAAGAATTCTAGGATGTGAAGTCATAAAATCTGGGTTAAAAAAATACGATTACATATTGTTTGCTGATTAGCTCTCCTAATACGTAATTTAGGGGCGGAGTTTCCCGGGGGGCTCCCTTAATGTTAACCCCGGGCCCACCTCTTAATAAAATTTGCCTAGAAGTGCGGCTAAAAAAAAGAGGCTATCGCTATTAATGCGCCTGAGCTACCCGAGAATGTGGAGGGCCTTAGACCCCGGGATTTTTCTTCAATGTCCGTCTATCTCTCAACGAAATACCCAGCGTTCTCCTTTCCATGGCTTTTTGTGTTACTCCGATCACACCAAGGTTGAATTCTTCTTGGATTCCTCATAAACATTGAAGTATTAAATGTAGATTGAGATCATCGACTTTATTTCCAACCATCCGTGTACGTGACGTGTCTCCCCGTCACAAATATGTTGATTTTTTAAGGCCTTGTCTAAATTCATTTGTATTCCTCGGACTCCTCCATTGATGCCGTCGATTCTAGGTTGAGATTTGCATGAAACCAAAATGTCACATTGAAAAATAAGAGTCGCAAAATAATATTTGATATCTCGTCAAAAAGATTTAGCCCAGCATGTGTGGCGTGGTGATCTTCAAGATTTTGGACATGCATATTTGGTTGGGTTGTCGCTGCGTTGATGATGCATTGAAGGACTCCCACGGGCTTAAGACCCTCCGCATCCCCAGGTAGCACAGGCGCATATAGCGTCCTCTTTACCCGCACTTCTTGGCAGAATCTTTTTAAGAGGTGGGGTCGGGGTTAGCCAGAAGGGAGCCCACCGACAAACCCCACCCCTAACTAACATTCCTTCAGTGTCCTTGTCCAAGGATGGAAACATATTTAAAACTTAGCAATGCAAGCTCAACACTGTCTTCCTAAGCAAGAACCGCGTATACCTTTAGTTATTTTGAATTTTTCATCGAAATGAGTATTTCAACCTTAGGTCCATCTATTTCAATCATAAAAAGTCAGAGTTTCCATACGCAACCACTATTTTTCAAGCAATCTCTGTCACGCAAATGTATGGAGTTATATGGGCGACACTGTTTTTCGCGATTATCCCAGTTTCAACATTTTGATTTGGCAGTACTCGCTCACGAGTAGATGCTAAAGTTATATTAGAATAGATATGGACATGCCAAGTGAAAGAAATCATGTATGATTTGTTCTTCTAAATTTGATCCAAATAGTGTTGGGCATACATTGCCTGAGAATTCATGGCATAGCAAATCACTGTATTTCATACAATCACAATACACATTATACAAAGTCATATCACAATATTGACATTCACATGCTTTCCTGTTTACTTTACTTTCGTCAAACGACACAATTAAATTTTCTTTTCTTTTCACCTAATAATCAATTCTTTAATAACTTAAGGGCTTATATGCACTGAGCAAAAATCGTTCTATTTTTGCTTCAACTTTTTCAAATTTTGTATGAGAATGTTAGTGCTCAGAAAGGATAACGTAAGCGACAAAGTGAATTATACCTTTTTAAAAGAAACCTGGGAAGAAATTTAAAAATCTAAAACATCAGATTTGTTAAGATTATAATTACCAGTATTTTGGCTAAATTATACTTCTATATCTGAAAAACTGAACGGAAAATCTTTAGATCCCGTAAATTTTAGGGGTACTTTAGGAATTTTTTTTTATTCAAGGAATTTCCAAATCCTGTAATTCTAGAACAGCCGATCTGTAGTCCATACTTTCATCTATCACTCTTTTCAGTTTCAAGACGATTCCCTTAGTATTGGCTGAGTAAAATTCAGAGCGCCGAAGCCCCCTGACAATATATAGGGCCCTGGCTATTTTCATAATATGACCGCAAGTGTTTCAATGACCTTGAAAATGGCCGTAAACACCTCGCGAAAAATAGCGATGTTCCCAAATTCAAGAATTTTTCTCACAGTTCCTCGAAGGCAGTGAATCACGCATTTGGACCTCGAACGTGCTGTCGAAAACAGTGTTATTGTCTGAATACAAAACACTACATACTCATTGCAAATTTCATTATTGTGTACCAATGTGGGTGAAGAAATTAAAGCTGTCGTTCTTGTTGAAAAAGATGCCAAAATTCAGTAAGCACAGACAGCATTCAAAGATTTCTGTCTATCCCCTAATGCCAGGTGCCTTGCGGGGTAGGCAGAGAGAATAGAGCGCCAAACTTTCCTATTCTTAAACACACTTCGTGTTTCCGTCACATTCATGCAATTTGTTATATACACTCAGAACACGTCCATCCTTAAGAATCTGCTCTACATGGTCGAGCCATGTGGTTCTTGGACGGCCGCGCTTCCTTAGACCTCTTCTTTCTACACAAAGATTTCTCTTAATACTTGCGAATCTATTTCGTCCGTCGCGTCCTTTTTACACGCTTTTATTCAGCCTCCCTTGGGGTTATTGTCCCCAAATCTTACAATAGAATTTTAACTCATTTCCAGACTAGCTGGAGCTCTGAAACTTTCACCAATTGTGTAATGGACCAAAAAGATTCTCGAGTGAAACCTAGAACAAGCAAAAGGAGCGTAGAAGGACCTCAGGCAAGATGGTCTGACGATGTGAGGCGAATCGCATGAAGCAAGTGGATGCAGTATGCCCAGGATAGGGATCTGTGGAAAGTCAAAGGGAAAGCCTATGTCCTTCATTGGAAAAAAAACGGCTGAGAAAGAAGAAGAAAAATATTAGAAAAAATATGAGCTGCGCAAATATGAATAAAGATAAATTTGGTATGAATATTTCAATTTGCATTGTTAATGACTGACTTTTTCACGGACTGAATTACGTATGTAAATTACATAGGTGCTTCATAACAAACTTGACTTATTTAAAACATTTTGGATCATATAGGTAAATAAATTAGTTATGGTGTAATTTTGACTCCTTCCATTCTACATGTTTTTTGGAGTGTTCCGAGTTGACCAAATTTCGTATCGCAGTTTCAAAATAAAGAAATTTCAATCTGCAGTATTCCTACAACAGTGTAGAATCGAATCAAGGATGAATATTGTCGGGCTTACGACCGACCTAGGCTGGCTTAAGTGATCACTTGACACTCGAGAAACATTCGCCATTTCAGTTCACCCGGGCTGGGATTCGAACCCAGACCTTGGTCTCGCATAGTAGGGATCTTATCCACTACACCAAGAAGAGCGACGGCTGTGTTGTCGAATTCCGTATACATTAAGTACCTACGTATTGTTGCCATTCTTACTGTTGAAGGGAGAGGGTGGTATTTTTTTAAAATTTTAATCTGCTTTTTGCATATAATTCGAAGACTACCAAGTTGAATAAAATACATAAAATTTCTTATTTATGAACCTGCTTGTCATTCAATAATAACGCATCTAATTAGATTGTAATACACAAAAGTGATTAGCACCGCAGGCGAATTTTTTAAATAAAACAGTTGTGGTTTAATTGATTTTTAAAGTTATTTTTGAAAAAACATGGTATATTTGATGAGTCATTAAACTGTGATAAAAACGAGGCGGTTACAATGCGATTTTATTACATACGTATTCATGCCAATGCCCATGGACCTATATTCAGCAGTGGAGAGAAACAGGCTGATAAAGAGGTAAAGATAATTGAAACATACCATATTTTTTACCATCCATATTGTGTCTTCGCCTTCCGAACACTTTCATAATGTTAGTTGAGATGATATCATCACTGTCAGACCTACTTCTATCTATATACATAGCACTAACACAACACAGCGATGTAATCGCAACGATATAAACAACACAGGCGAACTGTCCCATTTTTTAATTTCACGTGTATTCAGACCTGGCAAATGAATACACAAAATTATGACGTTTTTTTTAAAGAGTGCCTTACACATTTTTCTGTCATTGTTTTCGATCGCCTGCACTTTATGTGAACTTGGGAGGGTTACAAGATTTGTTATATCTCTGTTATATTTTTTCCGCAATATGAGGTAATCAGTGACCGATGTACGAGTGTGCATTATTGGATAAAACGATAAGTTCAAAAAACGTATCCATGTGCATTCTGAATATGGGTGTTCATAACAGGGTCGGACTGGAAAGAAAATTCGGCCCGGGACTTTAAAGCCCAAAGCGGCCAACCGCAGTGCAACATAAAGTAGCGCCGCAGGTGATTTTTTTTTATCCTACCTTGCTGTAGCTGGGGCCCATTTACCATCAAACAAGCTGGCAACCTGACCAGTCCACTGTTTATTCTTTCCATTATTATTTTTTTTTTTAATTTAGAAGACGACGAAAAAAAATTGAAGAAATTTAGAGTGTTTTGGCCGAAGGTTCTTAGCAGATATTGGGACCTGACATTCAGAACACTCGAAAAAATAACAAAAATACGTGGGGGACTATTTTATGACCCAGAATAATTCAGAAAACAACCAACACGTTAAAGACTGAGTACGTGGTTGACGCATTTGGTTAGAGCGTCGATCTCCCAAGTAGAAGGTTTCGGGTTCGAATCTCGGAGAGAGGATAGAAAACTCAGGTAATTTTTAAACACTGACGGAAAAATATTAGATACTCTATTTTTTATTTATTTATTTATACACTTTGTAACTATATAAATAATCGATTTTTAATTGATTTTAAATTAAATAAAAATACAATTTCTTTTATTGATAAATTAATTGTATTAATAATTTATAGTACAATTAAGTATTGAATTGTTCACATCACCTTTCACACTACTTCTCACTACAAGACAAGCTTTTTAACTTACAATAAGAATAGTAGTTGATAATTATGATTGTTGTAAGAGAGTCGTATGTAAATATATGTAGTTTGTGTGAATATTATTATAAGTATGGCAGTGAGACTTGCGCGTTAACAATGACATGATATGATGAGTTTGCGCATCTTTTATGAGACGCAAATTGCAGAAGTTAACGACGGTATATGCGACAAAATAATAAATAAATAAATGAAAAAATCTTTCTTGGATATAAAGAAACATTATTCCGAATGGAGGGTTTATTACCGTAGGCAATGTTTGCCAACCAACCACTTTTGACATAGAAATGAGAAAATTAGTACACATACTTAGGAAAGTATGGAAGACCAAAAATAATAGAGAAAAATAAATACAAACAGTTATACAGAAACTATAACAAATAATAATAGTAATAGATATAGAAAAAAAATATATATATAATAAATACATTTAATATTCAAACAACCGTCGCAGAAAAAATTCGTAAATATACAGAATTAGCAGGTGAAATAAAAAATATTTGGCATTCTAGGTCGGTATATATAATCCCATTAGTATTATCAGCTACAGATATAATACCAAAATCGCTAATAAACAATTTAAAAAAATTAGATTTACCGGAAAATTTATACATAAAAATGCAAAAATCGGTCATTATTAATACTTGCAATATTGTAAGACGATTCCTAAATACTGATATTTCAGGCACAATGCTTGTATTTTAGGCCCCGCGCATCTGAGCCTAATCCTGTGATATCCGTGATATCTGGATAGGTGAATTTTTCCCAGTATTAGGCTGATGAGTTTATATGTGAATCATGAATGATAATATGTAGACTCTTCTGGCTGATAATACTGAGAAGTGTGTTGGCAAAGTCATGCCTCCGCGTATAAAATAATATACATACACACACAAATATAAATTATGATACCTAATAATGATTATTTAAAAGTAGTTATCTCAACAGGTCTACAGAGAAGGATGAACTTTCCACCAGACTTATGACTGATCTTCGTCTGGTTTAATGTGATCATTTTACACTTAACCATTTACACTAGTCCATCCATCCGCTGCGGCCGAGTTTTGAACCCAGACCTCCAGCTTAACACACTGGTATTCTACCAAAAACTAAACGCTGTTTAGGTATATTATATTGTACTACCGGCATCCACTGAGCCTGATGGAAGGTCCATCCTTTGCTGTATATCTGTTGAGATAACTACTTGTTATATTCAACTACGACATGTAGAAAATCCAATGTAATTCGAGTACATGGTTGGCGCAGTTAGGCGACAGTCTCTCGAACGGAAGGAGCCAGATTCAAACCCCGGCGCTGACGATGTATTCCACACTTTAAGATTACGATGCAATTCAACATAAACCTTATTTAAACCGAAAAACATTCAGAGTTCAGTAATTTATATTAATCAAAATTGGCAGTTTTGAAATAAACAACAAATTACACATGAATGTTAATTAATGTTAGTTAAATTCTGTTTTAGCAAAAGATATAGAATACAATGATTTAGTAAAATATGCATTATGTTACATAGATCCCTCTTACTTCCTTCTCCATACAGATGTCCTTTATAAATTGGAATTAATAAGTACATAATCTTTGTATTGTATTTTTAAATACAATTAACCGCAGACAAATAAGAAAACAGTGGCGTATCTAGGATTTATTCCAGTGGGGAGCAAGAATAAGGTCACCAACTCTAAGAATTATTTTCGTAAACAATTTTTAGCAAATGCTTTGTCTACGGGCTGCCAAAATTGCAATCCAACCCTTCTTCCTAGAAGAATGACTTTATTTTCAATCTTGCGCCACAGGTAAAATTTTTGTAAAACAAATAATAAAAACAGCCATAAAAAATCAATTTACTGTTTTTTATACCTTATTCATATCAAAATTTTAAATGCTCTCCCTGCACTGGTATATGCTCCGTGAAATCTTAGGAAGTAGTTCTGGGGGCCCTAGCTTTATTAGGTTCACAGCAACTTGAATTTTTAGATCCAGTCCACCACTGATCATAGTCACAGGGCCCTATTATCCTCATGTGCTCAAGGCCTCCAATTGGTTAAAGACGGCCTAGGTAGGAGGACGATAAATGTCTACGCATGTACCTAGCATTGGAGAGATGGATGTGGAAGAAAAATAATAAGGGGGCACGTACCTCCCCTGGTTACGCCAGTGTATATACGTATTCCTCATTGAGGACAATATATTACGTTCTCCGCTGATTACGAAGTCATCTTAAGGACTAAGAGGTCCTACAAACTGTGTATAACATACTTCTACTGCCATGGCTTTGCCCAGAAAGTTATGATTGAATTCTCTCCACAGACTAAAAATGGATGTTAAAAATATTCTAACGTTAGAGATACCTGTCTGGTGATGATACCCATGTGACTCTGGCGCAACCCAGGACGACAGTCACCTATTACTATGTACTCTGATGGGAGAAAGCTGCACCCCTGGGAACCTGATTCTGGGGAATTACAAGGGGATATCTGTCTCCACATATTGGAGTGGCAGGGTTTGATCCTACAGACGTTAAGTAAGTAAGTATAACAGATTTTTATAAAGGAAGGTCAAAGGACAAGGCATCACGTGTGTCACTGCAACCAGAATAGATCTTTTGTGACATCCTTCAATGTAACCTTCACCCTCAAGACCCACGCATTTTATGTAACTCACGATCTGTTGCGGTACAAGAAATGGACTTAGCTTCTCGAAGTCTAATAGTGGTCCTCCAAGGGCGTGACTTCTTTTGTGAGCGAGGGTAGCACAGTTACAGATGTGGATAGGTGTTTAGTTACCTTCTGAGCAATATCTATAGACTGGGGTATTTGTCAGTTCAATTTTGAACACGTATTTCTGCAGTCTGTAGTATCGTGTCAAGGTCCTGGTTAAGATTCCTCGGGTTGACCCCCAAAAATTGCTTTTGCAATAAGTCTCCCCTTTAGCACACTACTATTGTCTGGTTTTGTAACGCTCTTGATATCTTTGCTAATGAAGATTTATTATTTTTTCCTATTATTAGTCGTGAACTATAGATACAGATGAACACTGCAAAGTATTTATATTGCCTTTATGTCAAATGACTCAGAAAATATACCAGTGAACGGATCATTGCTGTGTTTTTGAAGACGTATGACGTCAATAATTCAATTGTTAAGTTTTTGGGCAGTGGGTCAGGGATGAAGTATTTGGGACGTGTTCTAAAAACAGGAAAAGATCGTAAAAGTCATGACAGCATTGTATATCCTGAATTTATTATTGATGTGGCAAAAGTGCCAGTGCACAATGGAGACTTGGTTCCGACCCTAAATCTGGACAATGACAAATTGTGTGATTAAGGTTGGCAATGAGTGTCTGGAGCAAGTGTATGGGTATGTATATGTGGGGAGTTTGTTTACTAGAGATGGATGCTGTGATGGAGACATTGAAAGAAGAAAGCTGTTGGGTACTAGGACATATGGTGCACTCAGACCAATTGTTAGTAGTAGCAATGTGGCTACCAAAGCAATGCTGTCTTATTATAGTGCCAACCTGCATGTATGCTAGTGAGACAAGGACATGGCTGAAGAAGGACCAATCAGGGTTCAATGCAGTGGAAATGTAAGTGTATGAGTATGTATATGTGGGGAGTTTGTTTACTAGAGATGGACGCTGTGATGGAGACATTGAAAGAAGAAAGCTGTTGGGTACTAGGACATATGGTGCACTCAGACCAATTGTTAGTAGTAGCAACGTGGCTACCAAAGCAATGCTGTCTTATTATAGTGCCAACCTGCATGTATGCTAGTGAGACAAGGACATGGCTGAAGAAGGACCAATCAGGGTTCAATGCAGTGGAAATAAGGTCATTGAGAAGAATGTGTGGGAAAACATTGGGAGATGGGATAAGGAATGAGGTTTTAGTGACTGTATAAGTCGGGTGTAGTACTACATAGAATGAAAGTTGAGATGATTGCGAGATATACAGAGAATTAATGATGAAAGAATAAAAAAGAAAATATACCTGAGATAAATGTGTTGTTGAAAACTGTCTGTCCAAGAGCTTCGTGAAAGGACCATGTCGACCGGTTGCTTTAGGGCAGAGGTATTTTGAGTAAAAGGAATCGTAGAGTGTCAAGTCTAAGATCCTTTTTAAATGGGTATACTTACATAGAAAAAAATCTTCGACTCGGAAAGACGCTGTTTGATCTAAAAGATAAATCATTAATTTATTCAAATTCAGGTGGTAGATTTTGTTCATAAACTGGGAGAGGTAGGTTCTTGGAGATTTTCAAAAAAAAAATGCGTAAAATAATGAATTATTTATCTAGCAAAGATTCGAACCATATTAGTTTTGTAAGTACGTACCTACGTAATTACTAGTTAATATGAATTTAATATTGATGGAAAACTTTCCTCAGCCTAAATTTTACGTAATTTATTTCAAGATTCAGTCGATAGATGGTGCTTATTATTAGAATAAAAATTATAGTACCTATTTACCTAATAATATTCTCTCATGCCGTGTCCCTTATGGGGTAGGCGCAGAGGACAAAATGCCAGACTTTTCTATCCTCACACACTTCTTGGTCTGTCCTTATTCTTCTTCTTTCTCAGCCGTTTTATTTCCAATGCTGGACATAGGCCTCCCCTTTGACTTTCTATGGATCCCTATCCTGGGCATGCTGCATCCACTTGCTTCCTGCGATTCGCCTCACATCGTCAGACCATCTTGCCTGAGGTCTTCCTACGCTTCTTTTGCCCGTTCTAGGTTGCCACTCGAGAATCTTTTTGCCCCATTACATTCATGCAATTCGTCATACACACTTTATTTATTTGTTTATTTAAAGAAATACATACATATGTATATAAACATAAAAAACTTGACATACGAGATTATAAATCGTTGTTCACTAGGGCGAACTTATCGCAGAACTGCGATTCCTTACGATTCCTTTTACTCAAAACTCGCCTGTCCTTGAGAATCTGGTCGACACCATGAAGCCACACGGTTCTTGGACGTCCGCGCTTTAGACCCCCCTCTCTCATTTTACATTCATTTTTTTGTAATTCGGCAGTCCACCCGAACTGGGCGATTCGTGAAGCCACATACTATTTTCATAACAAAAAAGGCTTGTATGCAGAAATGAGTAAAAAAAGGCTGATATAACTGACAGTATACGCATCGTGAACTATTATATAAAATTGCAATAAAGAAAAAAAAACTTTCTTAAATTTAGAACGTTTTCCGCGTATTTCAAATGAATGCAACAAGTGCATTTAAAAGTACATTCAATATTGATTCTTATCTTATATGCAAATAAAGATCATTTTTCTGAACACTAATGAATGACAATCGAAGGCGTTCGATAGAACTTTCATTGATATTTGAAATAACTAATTATGATTGGCTAATGATTGTTATTGATAGAATAGGTGGGTTTATTGTGCAAAAGAGAGATGGATGAATTAATGAGGCATTTGAATGAGACAAAAAACTACTTCAAGGCGAAATAGTAGATGTAAACCATTGGTTACTGTACTGAATTTTAAAATAATCTTAAATCCTTTTTTCGCGGTATGACAAGGAAAAGGACTCGGAGAGAGTGTATGACTGCATGCATGAATGTGACGGAGGCTAGGAGTGTGTACGAGGATAGGGCTGTCTGGCGCTCTGTCATCTCTGCCTACCTTGCAAGGGACGTGGCGTGAGGGTATAAATAGATAGATAGTTTTTCGCGATGCTTGGGTTCCTTTATTCCGATGGCGCCTCCCACCAAGAATTGACAGATTGAAAACTTGCAAAAATATATGAGTTCTGCTCGTGAATTACTTTCGTGAGATACCAAACGCGGCGGTATGCGTTGACTGGATCCTCTCGATCGCTCGGTGTCTTCCGAGGCTTGAGCTGGATAGCGTCTGACTTACGATCTGGATTTCTTTTCCAACTCCCTTTCATACGATACCACACATGACTACCACACGACTCTTGAATCCTCTTAGAAACGCTTTACAATTTTTGTCTCTGGAGAAAGATGATCTAATGTTGTACCTCATCTTTTCTGGGGCCTCCCGACATCTCTTCTGTTTTCTCATGGCCTCCACTTTACGAGTCGTGTGTCCATCTATTTTCGTCTTGTCTTGCTATGTGATCTGAATATATTTATTTATTTATTTATTTAGTCAGATAGGCACAAACAGTTATAACAGCACATGTCAACAATTAAACAAAACAGAAAGCAAACCAGTGAAGGCCCGTCGATTTTACCAGAAAAAATATTTCTAAGAGAAAACCTTAAAACATATATATTTTTAAAACATTATTTCGTTCTTATATTCAAAGGTTGCCAACCACATTCAGCTGTAACTCGAACTGCACAGTGCGGACAACATGAGGAAGTTAAAATTGTATCCATTCTTCCTCTGGTCTCTGGCCAGTACGCAGCAATCCATTGACCATTGGGAATCTGATCGACCTACAAACAACAGTTAGTTACATGACTGAGTACTGATTGCTAGTGGAATATTAACTAGTTCTATCTAACTGTTTATTTTATATTCTTGTTTTACTGTTCTGAAGATGTTGACAAAGGAGTGTACAACAGTATTAGTTCTGTTCCTTGTGATATGTAAGTCCATATTTATTTTTATTTATTCATAATATGCATAAATTAGCGAACCTTTTTTTAATAAAATGAATCTGGATTTATTGAAATAAACAAATACATCTTTGTACCCTTCACAGACAAATTGAAAAGCTTTTGTTGTGAAGTGGAGTAAGTCGGGGATTGAACCCGCGCCCACAGGATCAACAGTCTTGCGCGTTACCAACCAGGCTACCGACCACCTCCAACCTATTTTATATAAATTCATAGAGAATCCAAATTCAGCTCTTTTTAAAAAGATTTTATTTAATTTAACTCCTTTGGTTTTACCTTTTTTTAATATTGTTTGCGACGATCCTATGTGTTGAGGTGATAAAGAAAAATGTAAGGTGCCCTTGGGGCAATTTTATCGTTAAACGGCGCCCAAAACAGTAATATGTTTTTTGGCTGTGCGTAAATTTTGTAATCAATTTTTCAACCACTTCCTGACTACTTAGAGGGCTGAAACTTTGCAAACGTACGTAAACTCGGTGACCATACGATTCTGTACAAAAATGGATCACAATCGACTGATGATGAGGATGCAAATCCTCGAATACTCGTCGCGAAAGCTTAAGTAATTTTTTGTGGATTTTAATCTAAATATTGTATTTTTCATTTTTTTCTTTAAAAATGGACTTCCACCAAGTACTAACAGTCGAAAACATCGTGAATAGAAATGGATCGACTTTCTCCAGAGACAAAAAAGGTGTAAGGCGTTTCAGGGAATCCAAGGGTCGTGTGGAATCATGTGTGATATCTTATGAAAGGGCGTTGGAAAATAAATCCAGATCACTTTATCTCCCTACACACCTATTACAATCTGAGGTTTTAACCGTGTTGGTATAGTAATGCCCAATCCCACCAACTTCAACCTAGGAAGCAGACCCCTAAGGAATTTCCATTCAAAAACACAGATAATTTCAGTGATTTTATAATGATGTACAACAGAGGGAGCAATAAATCCATACAAAATACAACATGCAACTATTTAAGTGAGGGAGATTCTACTGGGGCTGGTATTTCGGCACCTAACATAGGACAGCTGCATGTTGTATTTTGTATGGATTTATTGCTCCCAAGTTCTACATCATTATAAAATCACTGAAATTATCTGTGTTTTTGTATGGAAATTCCTTAGGGGTCTGCTTCCTAGGTTGAAGTTGGTGGGATCGGGCATAAGGGTCGTGTGGAGTCATGTGTGGGATCGTATGAAGGGGCGCTGGAAAAGGAATCCAGATCATCCTATCACTTTATCCCCCCACATACCTGTTATAATCTGAGGTTTTAAGCGTGTAGGTATAGTAACAGTTCTGTTTTTGCTATTATGAATACTTATCAAAGTAAGAATTTGTAAAACAGGTTATTTATTTTAATTCGTAGCTATTACAAATATTATAATTATATATCTATAGATATCAAGGAATTATTTTCCAGTAAATACTTATGCATGGGCGTCGCCAACCTCAGAGCTAGGGGGGGGGGGAGCAACAAAAATTTTAAAAATTGATATAGCATGAAAACGCGTAAATAACGCCGCAGACGAATTTTTTTGTGAGACATATTTATTTATTTTTATTTATTTAAACTTAAAGTAAACAACAAACATATAAATATACAAAAAGGACAGAGTACAGATTATAAAACGTTGTTCACTAGGGCGAACTTATCGCAGAACTGCGATTTCTTCCAGTTAACCCCAGTTAGTGAAGAAGATCGTGATATGGATTGGTTTATCTGAAAATGTGCAAAAAAAATTGTTATAAAAAGTAATATTATTTTATTAAAAAAACGCAGGGAATTTTTTTACGCGACAATTGCATTTTGATGGATTTTTTATACTAATTTTCGAAAATGTGTGACATGATGAGAAAATGTGTGGTTATAATGTGATTTTTTGTGAAGTTTTATCATTTGATACGAAAAAATATATACCTATTCCAATATCTAGGGGGGAAGACGCCCCCCGCCCGCCCCTGATGACGCCCATGTACCTACTTATGTATTATTTCTAAAGGTCAACCGCTCTATATGGGCTGCGGTCGGATCAGTTATCATTTCTATATCTTTGTATATAACTACCTATTTTAATACAGTATAGTCGTAGAGACTGGAAAATTTCGCGATCGCGTTAAAACGATTATATTCGCGAAATCGTGCTTTTTTACGCGAATACCACGAATTTCGTCATTTTTACGAATGTCAGCGTTTTTTTACAAGAATAACGCGAATTTTCGCATATCTGACCCGAATTTCCACCTTTATTTTGTAATACCAAAAGTGTAAGATAGGACTGTGTGGCTCCCTGTCCTTTCTGCCTACCCTGCAAGGGACGCGGCGTGAGGGTAGAGATAGATAGAAAAATTACAGTAAAACCCTGTTTTTTGCAAAAAAAAAACAACACCACTTTTCCCGAAAAAGTTCCCAGTCGTTAGGTATGGATAAGTGATTCTGGGGCGTCATCATCTGCCCTCTCCTAAAGATTATGCCCCTTTATTATCGGAACTGTCGACACCCCTGAAGTGCGACCTTGATTTCAGTAGGCAACATATTATTAATGATATCGATTCTCTTCCGAAGTGAATACAGTACTTGCTTATGTATCACATATTGTATACCTACAACATATTGTAACATACTAGTTCACATTCTACTTTCAGTCACCTCACAATCAAGGCTATTTCCTATGTCTGACAACTTGTCACACAGTTTTTTTTTGGAATGATCATATCAACAATCTATAGACTCATGTTCAGGGGCACTATGCTCTGAGTAAAAATCAAACTATTATCGCTACAACTTCTTCAAATTTTTATATCGCACCAACACACACGAAACCCGAAAAATTCATATTTCGTTTATGATGTTACAAAAAACATCAACGCATAGTCAGTAGCAAAACCCATAAAAAGAAATGTCTGAATATGAGAGAAATGAGCGACTACAAGACGAGTGTAGTGACTAAAAGTAATAAGCTTAGCTATACAGGACATGTAGAAAGAATGAATGATGACAGGATGACAAAAAAGTTATTTATGGGTGAGTGAAGAGGTGTGAGGAAACACAGCTGTACCAGACTGACCTGGACTGATCCGCATCCACGTTCCCCCAGCGATTTGAACAATGTCGTCGGTCCATCTCTTTGGTGGCATCCTTTATTCTGTCCATGGCCTCCACTTCAATATTCGTGGCACCCATCTGGTGTCACCATGTCTGGCCATATGTCCTGCCCATGGCCACTTGAGTTTTTGTCGTCGATTACAAAATATAAATTTCAGTTTTTATGATGTTTTTACGAGTGTCCCATAAGACATTTGAATGAATGTCAAGTAAATGTTAAGCAAAGAGAATGTTGTAATACTACACCAACAAGACATATTCAAGTATTCCATGGACGTCGTCAGGGGGGGGCAGCTGCCCCTCCTAGAGATTGGAATAGGTACTTATTATATATTTTATTCATACTAAATGATAAAACCTCACAAAAAATCATATTATTACGACACATTTTCTCATCATGTCATACATTTGAGTACTTGGTTGGCGCAGTTGGTTGAGGCGGCAGGCTCTCGAGTCTGAGATGCCAGGTTCAAACCCCGGCACTGGCGATGTATTCCACACTTTGCGATACAGGCTTTTAGCCTAGTGCAAGGCGTGCACGAAAGTAAGCCCAGATACTTTTTATAAATAAAAATAAAAAAACTAATATACTTTGTAATATATATGCCTTTTAGATTAGTTTTCTTGATCGTTGGCTATAAGACATTGCAGTCCTGTGATAAGCCCGCCCCTTTAGCCAACATTTTTTATTTTTTTCTTGTATATGTGAATATTTTGGCTAATAAAGTTTTATTATTATTATTAAAACCAATTTATTATGTTTTTTTTTAATTCCAGCATTGGCATCATGCCAGGCCCCTCGCAAGGCAGCGTCTCAGGAGCAAGCCAGACGCAAGTCTTCACAGAGAGACAGAGAAGTCGCCGCCAGCAGTGGTGAGGATGTGGAGACCAGTAGCCAGTGCCCAGAGCCCAATGGTTATTTCGCTGATGCTGAGCAGTGTGACAAATACTATGACTGCAGGTACAACTTCACAAGTATTTTTAAACTGCTACTTTTTAGGATAAAAGTCAATAAGCTTGGATTGTTTGGGCATGCTGAGAGAATGAATAGTAACAGGATGGCATCTTCTTCTTCTCTGTGTGTCCTGACGACCACTTGGGAGAACGCCTCTCTGTCCTGGGTAGTGCGAAACAGCTCCTCCACAGTTCTAATCCCGGTCCACTGCCGAATGTTTCGAAGCCAGGATGGCATGGCTGAATAAAAACTAATCAAGGTCTAATTCATACTATAGGAATGAGGTCGTCGAGAGGAATGAGTGGGAAAATTAGGATAAGTAATGGTATTATTAAAGGGATGAATGATTGTAAGACGGGTGTTGTGATTAGAATTAAGTGAATAAGCTTAGATCGTCTGGGCTCGTTGAGAGAATGAATGATGGCAGGACCACCTTTTGGTAGGTGGTCCTGCCCACCCACATAGGTCAAATAAAAGCCGGTATGAGGAAGCTAGCGCGGCTTCCCAGACTGTTCTGGACCGGCCGTGTCACCCAGGTCCAAAAAGCGTCAAGTAAAAAAATGATAATCGGAGAGCGTGTATGACAAATTGCATGAGTGTGATGGAAGAAAGAAATATGTGCAAAGATAGGGCAGACTGGCGTAAATTTCTTTCAGCCTATATAAGACGCAAAGAACGCGCTGTAAGGTGATAGACTATCCAAGAAGACCAAAGCCGATGGACTATGCCATTTGAAATTTGAGGATGTTCCAAATGTCAGGGTCTTTTGCAAAGACAGGATGGCTTGAAAAGGCATTGTAACAATAGTCCCCCTCCATGGCAGTGTTTAGTAAACGGCCAAAGATTGATTTGTACTGAAATGAAATCAGGAAGGGCACTTTCTTTTTTTTCGCGTGATATTGATTCACGTGAGATCAAACTCACCTCACGCGGTTTTGTATGGAAATTTCCCAGTGAACTCACGTGAATTTCGTGCAAGATCGTTTATGAAGAGAGTTTCAAGAGAGATGTTCTTCTTCTCTCATATGTGAGCGACCATTGTACAATGTATCTGAGAGTCAAAGCTCCGCGTCAATATTTCTCAAATATTATATTGCCCCTGACGTCACCTCATGGATTTCCTCAAAATCCCCTCGGAACTTCTTGTTAGGACAGTGCCCCACGATGTGATCAATCGACTCGATCTCGCCACACTCGCAGTAAGGATGTTCCCTCTTTCCCCACCTGTGGAGGAGGTGTCCACATCTTCCATGTCCGGTTCGAATTCGATTTAGGGTTGTTCATAATCTGCGAGGCAGGCCGAAGCTGGGCTGTCTCACCGTGGGGTCTCGCACGAGTTGTGATGAGAGAGAGGTGATGAATACAAAGTTTGAAAAGGCAAATTATGATCGTTTATAAAGCATGTATCGAGTGACAATTGTGATTCATAGTACCACTCCTGAGTGTTGATAACAATGTGACTTTATTTCCAGAGATGGAGTAATCACAGAAAAGTTGTGTCCAGATGGTATGGTGTTCAATGATTACAGTCCAGACCAGGAGAAGTGTGATCTCCCATTCAACATTGACTGCAGTCAGAGGCCTAAGCTTCGTAAGTAAACCTGGAATATCATTAAGTATCTTCAAACTCATTTTAAAAAAATACACGGTATTCTCAGCTAATTAAATCTTGAGTTCTGCATTTCACAATTTAGTGGTTTCTGTGAACAAACTGCAGAAAATAGACCCAAATACTCTTTGACACACTTGACAGTAAGATGGAAAAACTAGGGCTTTGATGCAAGGGTTAAATATTAATTGAACGGAGTTTGAAGCACAATCATCAAATTTATGACAACTAGATTTGCTCTGTCTCCTAAGTCGTCCTTGAGGTAGTTCAAGTTCATCCTACATCCTGTAATCTCTAGGTTATTACATTTATTAAGGTTAAATTTTTTTTTTTTTTTTTTTTTTTTTTTTATTGAAATTTTGACATTAATAACAATACATTTTTTTAGGTTCTACAGTGATTATCTTAAATAAGTATAATTACATTATACCCTCCCTTAAAAAGTGACACTTGTGTAAAGGGAGGGGAGCATGAAACATATTCCTAATAATAATTACAATAATTACAACTTATAAATACAACACTTCCAATCATATCAATATTTAACAACATACATAAGCAATAGAAACTATAGCTAACATAATACAGTGCACAAGTACATTGCAACTAGGTAGGTACTTTTCAAACAAAAATCAAAAATCCATCCATTGAGACAGCATTTAGATACAACATATTTTTCAGTTCTACCGACAATACAATAAATTAATAATGTTACAAAGTTTTATCAAAGTTATTATTCAAAGTAGATACCATTGTACCGTGTAGGTACCTAGGTATATATATATATCACAATACCAAATGTATTTCGTTCACTTAAATTAATATTAAATAATAATAATTAAATGCAATATAAACTATTCTAAATCTAAACAGAACCTCGCAACTGAAACTGTTGGGTTTGGTTCTCTGTTAACTTTTCTTCCCGCTTTTTTTTAAAAAGGTTTTTTATTTGTAATTTAAATTTATTTTTACACTTAATGTCTCTTATTTCATAAGGTAACTGATTATAAACTATTCGTCCTCTGTATGTGTAGTGGTGTTGCGCTGTAGTAGTTCTACATTTAAGTATTTTTAAACTATTCGCCGACCGTGGTCTGCCTGACACGTTAGCCGCATATATTTCCGGCTTTTGGACAATGTCTCTGTGCACCTGAATTAAGGCATTCCTGTCAAATAACTCCTCAATCTGAGGGACAGGGAAAATTGCAAAGAGGTCGCTTGTGGGATATGTTCTCGGTTTTTTTAATAGTATTTTAATTACCAGCCTTTGCAATATTCTGACAGGTGCCAAACTTGTAGTATACGCCGCTCCCCATCCAATGATGCCATACTGCAAAATGGACTGGCACAGTGCATAATACACTGATTTTAAACTATTTATATGTAAAATGTTTCTCAGCCTCAGAAATATATATATCAATTTTCTGATTCTTTTAATAGTTATTTCAATCTGATATTTCCATTTTATATTTTCATCGATGTTTATTCCCAAATACTTTAATTGTTTTGAAGGGTTCAATGGCCGACATTGACACTGGGTATTTTTGGGGCAACAATTATGTACTATTATTTTCAGGCTGGTAGGTATGGGTTTGCTTGTTAGTGAAAAATTGATAAATGTGGTTTTTTCAGTGTTCATGGATAGCAGATTTTGATCAAACCACACCTTCAATTTGTTGATATCTTCATTTGCAGAGTTTATAAGGCCGTCCAAACTTGGATCCCGGATTATAATAACCGTGTCGTCCGCGTACGAAATTATTTTTCCCCTTGTGGTTATTCTGAACATGTCATTGACGTAAATAATGAACAGAATGGGGCCATCACGGTTCCTTGTGGGATTCCAAATTTGGACGTCCGAGGACTGCTAAAGTGATTACTTATATTTACACATTGAATGCGATCACTCAAATAACTTTTGAACCAGCTTAGGGCTTTGTCCATGACACCATAGTTTTTAAGTTTTGTTATTAATTTTTCATGAGAAATGCTATCAAAAGCTTTGCGCAAGTCAATAAATATACCGCAGCATTTATCTCCCTCATCTAGAGCCTCCATTACTAAACGTGTCACCTCAGCCATTGCGTCACCCGTACTGCACCCGGGTCTAAAACCGAACTGATTTTCATTTAAGATACTATTCTGGGTTAGGTATTCAACGAGTTGTTTTTTCACAATCTTTTCAAATACTTTTGAAACATTTGAAACCAAGGATATAGGGCGATAATTGACGACATTTTCTTTTTTTCCCGATTTGTATATCGGTGTAACTAGAGTTTTTTTATAAATATTTGGGAAGAAGCCCGTTGCAAAGCTTATATTAATGATGTGTGCTAGAGGTGATGATATGAGATCTTTCGTAGCTTTCAGTATTTCGACCGTAATTTTATCATATCCTGGGGCTGTTCCACCACCCATGCCCACTATTATATTTTTTACATCCGTATCCGTAATGTTCCTAAAAAGCGAAATGCCATTTGCAACTACATTATTGTTTTCACCGTTCAAAAATTCCGGTTCAGTTTGGGAACCAGACTCTATCATCCGCGCCAGCGATTGTCCAACATCGACAAAATATTCATTAAAAACATTTGCGCACTCAACCGGTTGAACTTTTGGATCGATTAGATGGTCATTGTAGTTGATGAGCGGCAAATTAGTCGACTGTTTATTTTTTTTATCTATTATTTGCTTTATAGTACGCCACGTTTCTTTTGGATTACCCTCACTAGAATCTATTTTTACTTTATAATATTGTTCCTTTGTGTATCTTATTAGTTTTGTTAAATTATTTCTGTACAATATGTAATATTTTTTCAGTTTGTCATCTGTAGGATTTACTTTAGTTTGGTGAAATATTATTTGTTTCTGTCTTATTGATGCCAATAGGCCATTTGTAACCCAGGGCTTTAGTTTACGTTTTTTACACTTTATAATCTTAGTTGATGAGCTAGTACAAGAAAGTATGTGGGCCGATAAGATATTTTCAAAAGCTTCTGAACATTCATCGCTATTCGTTGAGTTAAATACACTAGTCCATGTTTCTCGTGATAAATTATCGACAAGCATTTCAATATTTATTCGATTACATATTTTAGGAGTAGATTCGTGGCAGTTTCGAATATTTTCCATATGATAGCCAAATATGCAGGTATGGTGATCAGTAAGATTGGTTTTCCATATGACAGATGTGATATCGGCTGTGTTATCGGTGTTACACCATATATGGTCTATGCACGTCGGGGTTTGGTTAGGTACCTCACGCGTAAAATTATTGATACAAGATTTATAATTGTACTGGATCATCATATTTATGTACTCGTCTCTCACATTTGTCATTCTACAGTTTTCTGAAGTATCTAAATTTATATCCCCAGCCACGACTGTAAACAAATTTCGACTATCTTTAATTATATTTTCCAGCGCAGTTATAAAGTTAAGTGGATTAGACTCGTGCGTTCGATAAAGCGCGATAATTTGAGAAATATTTTTGTTATTAGAATCTGGACATATCCTCACTTTCAAACAATTTACTCGATCTATAGAAATGATTTCATTAACATCAATAATATTATAATCCTGTCTAACAAACACCGCAACTCCAGAACATTTATTAATAAAATGTTTTGTAGCAATACATTGGTGGTACGTAGGTATACTGAAATTAACATCACCATTTGTTTGCGTTTCTGTCAACACTATAACAACCGGCCTCACAATCAAATCATTTAAATGAACTATGAAGTCATCAAAGTTTTTATTTATACTACGTATATTAAAGTTGAGAACACTGAAACCGGACACACAATTAGACAATACACCATTACATTCTGCAAATGTAATACAATTATTTTCATTTATTTGACAACTTTGATCTATGTTATTTATTATTGTTGAAAAATCTTCCATGTTTTTATTTTTTTTATTTACAGTGTTATTATTTTTAATCCTCGTAGTTGATTGCTTGTTTTGCTCTTCTCATCATCTGACTTCTAACTGCACATTCCTCGCTGTCTGCTCTGTGGTCCGTGCTGTGTTGGAGCGCTTTGAAACGTTGGTTTCTTGAGGTGCAATTGATACATTTTGGTGGTTCCATCCTATGGGGGCACTCCGCAACTTTGTGCTCCTCTGCACAGTGTGCGCATCGAGCGCCGTTCATAATATTGGCACACCTTCTTGATGTGTGCCCGTAATTAAGACAATGGAAGCACTGCATCAGCGGGTTACAATCCTCCACTTTGATCTTATAAAATCCCAGGTTGACTCGTTGTTTGTTTAGTAGTACTTTTCTCATATCTGGTCCAGTCTCGACAATCACATTCTTCAGGTTTCTTCTAGTTTTGATTTCACTTTTTATGATTAGTGCGTTTTGTTTGTTTTGTTCTGTAAAATATTTTATCTCTTCATTCTGAAGCAGTATGTCGTTCATAAATTCTTCTTTAGTATAATTGGGTTCTAGGCCTTTGAAAATCATGCATGGGTTCTTTCTTGGTATTTCCTTAGCTTCTAATTCTTTTGCGGATTTGTTTATTTCGGTTAAGAGCTTATTTGCGTCTTCTCTCTTTGAGCATGACATTATTAGTCTGTTTTTAGATATAGTTTTCATATATTCGACTCCAATCCCCAGCTTAGATATTTTGATGTTCCTTTGTATATTTAGTTTTATGTCCTCTCCTTCTTTATTACTATTTACAAGAATCTTGTATGACGGTTTGGGATCGCGGGGTCCCAGTTTTGTTTCGTTCTTGGTAACCATAGCATACGTCTGCTGTGCATTGGGTTTATTCATTTCCTTTAGTTTTCCATTTTCAGCCAGTAGTTTTTCACGTTCTTCCTTCAGTTCTTTAATCAGTTCTGTGTTTTGTTTGTCTTTTTCTAATATTTTTGTGACATCTATTGCCACGTGAGATATTTGTTCTAAGAATTTGTTTGTTTTTGTCACTAATTTTATTTGTATTTCTTTTGTTATTTTTATTTGATTTCCTTCTAGAGTTCTCAAGAGGCCCTGGACATCGGTCCTGGCCCGCTCAATGTATGCGTGAGGGTCAATCCCCATCACGTCTTTTTTTTTTAAACTATTCTTCTTTTTAAAATGGTTGTTTGGTCGCACAAGTGTTAAAGTTATTATCAATTTTGTTTGTTGAATACGTCTATTATTGTTGTAAGACAACAAGACACTAAATCAGTAGATATAGTCGAAAAAAATTAAAAGACGACGGCTTTTCGGTAGATGCTACTTTTCATTGACAAAATTTTGCGTAACATAATTACGAGCCTGTAAAATGTTTTGAAGGGTTATCGATAGATGCTTATATTTTTAGAATTAAAAGCTAATTTCTCCCATCTTAAGGGAGAACCCCGTATAAACCGAAATGCTGAAACTGACATAGTCACGAAAAACTTCTTGCGGCGCACATATAACTCCATACATTTGCACAACATAGATGACTTAAAAAAACAGGGGTTGCGTATGGAAACTCAGACTTTTTATGATTGAAATATGTGGATTTAAGATTGAAATAGCGGTTCTTGCTTAGAGCCTGAGTCAAACCACGAAACTTGACGGGAACGTTGGCGTTTTACGCGTTGTTTCCATGGTGATAATGTTATCACAACGCGTAGAACGCCTACGTTATCGTCACGTTTCGTGGTTTGACTCAGATCCCTGGGGCTATCCATGAAAATTTACAAGCCTAATTGCCAATTTCATTTCAGAGGAACCTCGTCCAACTCAGAACTGTCGCCGTCTTCATGGATACTTCCCTCATCCAGACGCCACAATATGTGATCAGTTCTTCTACTGCGTGGATGGCAAGTTCAACATGATCACTTGCCCAGCTGGGTTGGTCTTCAACGAGAAGACAGGTATCTGCACCTGGGCGGATGAGGCTAAGAAGAAGGGTTGTGGAACCAAAGGTAAAAGATCACTTCTATCTCTAACGGTTAACAGACAGAAACTCAAATGACAAAATCTCAACTGTCAAAAGGGTAACCTGCTATTGACAGAATCGCAACTCATCGCCGGAAAACCTGTTGCCGCCAATTCCAATATTGTCGGGTTAGGTTCGTTAGGTTGTTTTTTTTTTGCACACAAAAACAAAACAAAAAAAACAACAGCATCAGATTTCCCGGTGTTGAGTTGCGATTCTGTCAATAGACAGTTGAGATTTTGTCACTTGAGATTTTGACATGGAACCATCTCTAACAACTCATTTTTTTTCCAGTCCAATCTAAAATCCAGATTATTTTAAAATATATTTACTGCGGACTTTTGTGCATTTTTAGAAAATTTCACATGACTTCACTGGGGTGTTTTTTATTTCTCTGTGGGCAAATAATATCTGAGCGAACCAAGAGGTGTGAGGAAACGCGGCCGCCAGAGACTGGCCTGGTCCGATTATGTCGACCAGATCCTCAAGGATGGACGCGTTTTGAGTAAAAGGAATCGGAGAGCGTGTATGACAGATTGCATGAGTGTGACGGAAACTAGGAGTGTGTGTAAGGATAGGGCTGTCTAGCGCTCTATCCTCTCTGCCTACCCTACAAGGGACGTGGCGTGAGGGTATAGAAAGCAAATAATGTAATCGGTTTTTTAACCACTTCCTGACTACTTAAATATCTGAAACTTTGCACACGTACGTAAACTCGGTAAGAATACGATTCTGTGCAAAATTGGATCAGCTTTCTCCAGAGATAAAAAAAATGTAAAGCGTTTGAGGGGATCCAAGGGTTGTGTGGAGTCGTGTGTGGTATCGTATGAAATGGCGTTGGAAAATAAATTCAGATCGTAAGTCAGATCTTGTACTATCTTACAGTATACGTAGTAAATACGTAGCTGTAAGATAGTATAATATAGGAAACTGTATTAGTATATAAGGACATTTTGTGAACGTGGAGGCTTGTATTAAACCAGGGAGGGGTTTGTCGGGGGGAGCCCTTCTGGCGAACCCTGAGCCCTCTCTAGAACTCTTTTTGCATAATTATTGGATGACATAGGAACTAGCGTTCCTTCATCATTCAGGGTAAAAAGTGAAAGAGCAACCCTTAACAAAAAAAATAGGTTGATCTCTTTGGGTCTTGATGTATGTCCGAAAAGGCGAAATGCTGAATCCTGAACTGATGTTATACTTTGTTTCCAGAGGTCTTCAAGTTCGACTGCCCCAAAGTAAACGAGACCTTCGCTCTGACCCATCCTCGCTATGCTGACCCAGATGACTGTCAGTACTTCTACGTCTGCATCAATGGAGACACACCTAGAAGGAGCGGCTGCAAGTTGGGACAGGTCTTCGACGACTCCACCAAGAGATGCGATTGGGCCAGAAAGGTCGCAGAATGGTAAGGAATAGTGTTTTCTTTCTTTGTCCCTTGTTTCCATAAAATGTAGCAGGTGCGAAAATATTATTTTTGTTTTCAGCTGCATATTTCCTATTTAGAAAAATGTTTTTGGTTCCTATTACGGCAATTGTTTTTAGTATCGATTTGTAAAAATGTATTTAGTACATTTCTATTTAGAAAAATGTTGATTTTGAAGGTTTCTTTATTTTGTGGCGACATTATATAATAATTAAAATAATATTACTTTGTTAACACCACATTTATTTTGACCAGAGTCAACATGTTTCCGGAACAAAGTTCCTTCTTCAGGACTAGTACAAGAAAATTCATTAAAAAATGCTTTTAGGTCATATTTAGCTAAATGTTATTAGCTTCTATTTAGAAAAATGTTTTTAGTTCGTATTTAAAAAAAATTGTTATTAGCTTCTATTTAGAAAAATGTTTTTATTCAGAAAAATGTTTTTAGTTATTTTCTATTCAGAAAAATATTTTTTAGCTAAAAATAAAAAAAAAGAGAGATTAGAGCTTTGGGGTTTCTGAAATATCTAAACGATTCAGTTGGATTTCACTCAAAACATGTTGAGTATGAACTTAAATAAAATTGTGATTTTAATTTCTCTTCAATAGAGAAGGCTTCCACATTTCCTGTTTCGGTAATTTCTGTAATTTAACTTCTGACGTCGTTTTTTTTTTGTAATCTACATTTGAAACCATGTTTTTTGTTTCTATTTCAGCGCCGACTGGTACGAAGGCCAACTGACAGCAGCTGAACTCGACGCTTTGGAAAATCCTCCTACCACTCAGAGACCCAAGGCCTCTCCAGCGTTCGTCAGCAAGAGGAAGCCCCAGAGACCACAGAGGAAGGGCCAGAGGGTGGCTGAAGCCGAGCCAGAAAACTGAAGAGTCATTTATATAGATGTATTTTAGCCTAACCTAAATAACTGAAAGACTGTCCTCAGACACATTTATGATATTTTGTATTTTGTTAGAAAATAAAATCTAGTTTTTTTAATACAACAGACCACCTACTATTTTATCAAATAATTTTAAGATTTTCGTTCTACGCCGCAGTGGCGCATATAGGTTTCCATTTCGGGAGGAGGGGGGCGATTTAGTATTTGACTTTGGGGGGGGGGGGGGCAAGCCCGACTATGAAGTTTAATGCCTTTAAAGCTCTTGAGCCAAAATAACTCTTGAAGGAGGCAATTAAAACTTCAAGATAGTTTGCGATTGAACAGATCACACCACAAACAGGGAGGTGTTGAGTCAGGCCGGAGGGACAAGTCAAATTTTGAATAAGATTTCCCCAACAGTGAGCGCGATGGATAGGTCATAACATAAGGCACCCTGGCCTGCTCATCACCATAGCAGAAGGAATGCTAGAGGGCCGCAGTGTGAGAGGTCGCCCAAGAAGCAGTTATGTGGAACTGATTATTGAGAGCGTGCGCTGTAGCGCCTACACGGAAGTGAAGAGATTGGCAAGTGACAGGACGGCGTGGAAAGAAAGAACTAAAATGCTTGGTACTAGCCAATATGCAAGATTGTAACCACATCATCGTCAGTTTTCCAGGATTCTCATCCTCATTATCAGGCGTTTGACAATCAAGTTTTGAAATTTTGTATTCTTCTTTCTCATTTAATTCCAATGCTGGACATAGGCCTCCCCTTTGACTTTCCCTATCCTGGGCATTCGAAAAAATATTCAGTATGTCATGTTTTTCACAATTTTTTTGAGAAATCTACACAAGAAATATATTTTTTTACGGTCATTCCCTTGATAAAGGTTCAATGTATCTGCCTTATTTTTTCCAAATCATGCCTCCACTGGACCCTATAAAGATTATAAGCATATTTAGTAAGGTTGTCGAGATCTATAAAGGCTTCAATTTTAATTTGACAATTTTATAATAAATATTTTCTTAGTATTGATATAAATAGAAAAAGCCGGTTTTTAATTTAACCATTAAATTTTGTTTGTATATTTTGAATAGATTATCTAATGATTATAGGTATACGAATGGTTAACAATTTACCTATTAAGTACATAATTTTTATGAGAAGAATATTAGGAAACTTTTTTTTTTCTTTTCTTGAGCCCTGGTTTCTCCGCTGCTAGATATAAGCCTCTTCCATATATGATGATACGGTTAAAGTTGGAGATAGGTATATACCTAATGGCAATGGGCAGGTCATGTTGCTAGACAGGGAGTGGATAGATGGGCACCCAGAATCCTGAGATGGAGACCGTGGGACATGAAAAGAGGAATAGGCAGACCTCACAAAAGATGGCCCGATGATATTGTCCCTGTCGCTGGCAGTGGCTGGATCCAGAAAGCCCAAAGAAGAGAGGAATGGAAAAAATTGAAAGAGGCCTACATCCAGCAGTTGCGAGATGGCTAAGAAAGGAGAAGAAGAAGGGATCCGTAAATTATTTTAGGTGTTGAAACTGGATTATTCTGCATTGTGCAGATGGAAATAAAAGTGGACTACAATGTTCCCAGCGCCTCTAGAGTTGAGTAGATAGTAGACACAGCGTTTCTACTCAACATCACAAATAGTAGGTTGCTTAAAGTTGCTTACACTCCTCAGCAGATGGCGGTAATATAGGAAAATTGGTTCATTGTGAAATTTCTTAAGTAATGAATTGATGTAACCTCCTTGGATAAGGACACTGAAGGAATGTAATTTAGGGGTGGGGTTTGCCAGGGGGCTCACTTAAGGCTTAACCTGGGCCCACCTCTTAATAATATTTTGCTAGAAGTACGGGTAAAGAGGTCGCTATTAATGCGCCTGAGCTACCCGGGGATGTGGAGGGCCTTAAGCCCGCGGGATTTTCCTTCATTGTGATTTAGTATATATGTACAACTTCCAAAAATACACAATACACAGCAGGATGTAGCGGAATGGATGAACGTTGTTGAAAGAGAATTGTCATGATGTCGGCGACACGAATTGCTGAATATCCAATCGGTTTGGACGTTTTAGTCACTCGTTTCCACGCAAAATTGTTGTCTTGCTTGAAATATTGCCCCAGTAATTGCGAAATAATATTGATCAAAACGATTTTTACGAGTTGTCGCAATTATTGCTCGAAAAATTGCTCATATAAGCGCAGTAGCTTTGTGTAATTAACAATCTGGCTCACGCATAGCAACCAATTTTCATCAGTCATTCATTCTTTGCAAATGACCAAACCACTTACACATAAAACAACACTCAAGTACGTATTTAAAGCAAGGACAAACGAATTACTACTGTGCGTTTTAAAAACAATGAATATTCATAACAAGGTCTAAAAACTATATAGGTATGAATTTTTCTTGCTTTGTAAATGTAACAAACCTTTTTACTAATGCGTTCAATGCTGTCTGCTGAAATTGGAATATTAAAATATGACTTTCACTTGTGGTCGAACGAAACTGAAAGTTGTATGACGACTAAATGGAATGCAATTATAGGCGTTATGTCACATGTAAATAATTGCTATAATTGCTTGTATTTTATGCAATAGTTATTTCACATAGAGGAAGTGGTCCGCAGGCGATTGTGGTTTCTGTGACAAATAAACAAAAGGTCGATAATTGTTTGCATTCGTGTTACGTAATAGGGGTTATGCACTAATCGGTTAATTAATTTACGCAAAATATGTCATAAATATTTTTTTTTGTCGCATTACGTCCGTTTCTGGGTAGACAGAGAGGACAATTGAAGGAAAATCCCGCGGGCTCAAGGCCCTCCACATCCCCGGGTAGCTCAGGCGCATTAATAGCGACCTCTTTACCCGCACTTCTAGCAAAATATTATTAAGAGGTGGGCCCAGGGTTAGCCTTAAGGGAGCCCCACGGCAAACCCCACCCCCGAATTCCGTTCCTTCAATATCCTTGTCCAAGGAGGTTACAAAATTTCACCTATTACTACAATATTTCAAACTATATCTATACTTATATGTAAGCCTTACGAACTATATCATTCTAATTACAACGTATTTTATTAATTCAATCTTACATACAGAGAGGACAAATCAACACATATTATTATATTGATTCTTAAGGTTCGCTTTCACGAGCAATTCTTTATTTATTTATTTATTTATTTAATCTTAAAGTAAACAACAAACACATATAAATATACAAAATGGACATAGTACAGATAATAAAACGTTGTTCACTAGGGCGAACTTATCGCAGAACTGCGATTTCTTCCAGTTAACCCCAAATTAATTCTTGCCAAAATAATACTTCTTCTAATTAGCCTCTTTCCCTCCACTGCTGGATATAGGCCTCTTCCCGTCTCTTCCACAATTCTCTATTTTGAGCGCTTTGTCTCCACCCATGTCCCACCGACTCTATGATATCATCGGCCCATCTCCTTTGTGGTCTCCCTACACTTCGTTTACTTTCATAGGCTCTCCAGATCAATACTCTGGGGGTCCATCCATAATACTTTTTTTTAAATAAAATGAATCTGGGTTTAATTTTTATATTTATTTTAAACTAGCCGATTTACCCGTGCTTCGCAACGGCAAATTTAACAAACCATTCGGCATTCTTTATAGGCTTGAGCTGGACAAAATGTAACTTAAGATCTGAATTCCTTTTCCAACGCCCTTTTATACGATACCACACTCGACCCCACACAACCCTTGGATCCCCTCATCAGCATGGCATCTCCTAGGAGAAGCTTTTTCTCCAAAAACTGGCAACGTTAGAACACAGCCTATATTATCGCAAATGTTATTCTAAATTTTCGCAGCAATCCATCGTAAAATGAGGGAGTTATGCTAACACTTGCACTAGATACCTAGATTTATATGGGTTATGGCTGCTTTTGTTGCCATGTTAATATCTTACAATGTGTAGTTTTACAATGGGAACATTTCCACAGCTGGGAAAATAAAATAAAAATCTTTCATTATTTACAAAAACATTCAGTAATTTACTGTTAAATATAAAATTATAATATGTACAAAATCATAATATAAAAATACTGTTACAATGTTTTACTGTTACAATAATTTCTTTTTCCAATGAAAATTATAAGAGTTTTTTTTTATTGATAAAGAGGAAAGTAATCAACTGATTCACTTGTAAATATGGAAAGAAAATAGCTGATAACTGCGCAGGAAATAGATGGAAAATGGTAAAGAAATGACAACAGACTTATTGAAGAAAAGGTACAAAATTGAAAGGGTTAGATAGTTTTTTAAAAGCAAAAGGTTATTTAAGAATATTAAATGTTAAAGAAGAGAATCACGAAATATTACTTATGTATAATTAATTAAAATGTTATTATGTATAAAATATAGGGTTTCTCCAGCGCAAAGGTAGATTTTGAAAAAGTACCCAGAATAGTATTTGTGTTAATATTCGCAGATTATCAGAAATCTATAATTAGTTATATCTCATTTTTGTTTCTGTTATGGGTTGGCTGGCAGAAATTGCCATTTGGCAATAAGCCCGCCCGTTGTATGTTTTCTGTACAATAAAGTTTTTTTTTTTTTATTTATTATCTCTTTTTTTAATTGGATGGAAGAAGAATGCATTATGGACTTAAATATAGAATCAGATGAATAAGGTAAGAAGAAAGAATCGAAGAAAGGGAAAGATTAGATAAGTGTTTGTAGAATATTTATATCTGGGACTAAGGGAAGTTTATTTAGTATAAGTGGTAAAAATATTTTTGGTGATGTAGGGTAGGAAATATAAAAAAATAGGAATTTTTGTGTCCTAATGACCGCCACAGTGTGGCACGACGTCTGGATCTTCGCAAGTAAGGGTTGTCTCGTCGAAGACCTTGCCATCCCCGCATGAGATCAGCCTGGGATGTCCCTCGACGCAGGTGATGAGTCTGTGACAGTCCCCTGGTACTGGGAATCTTGGGAATGGCCAGAACTTGGCAGCCTGGGCGTGTGATGGTACCTTGGTTGGGCACTTGAATCCAATAACAGCTGAAATGATAATTGAAAGTTTTGATCAATGCCATCCAAAGCTCTGGAAAACAATACAGTGTCAATATTTTTTAATGCTATAACTTGGTTATGGGTTAAGTTAAGGAACCTATATAAAGGTAGGAAGAACTATTGAACATTGAACCCCTTGTATTATCTATGACAAATCTATGGTGGACGCCATTACCACTGCAAACATATGATTGCGCGTCATATTTATTGTCCACAATTGTGTGAAACCTGGTAATATTTCAGTGATTTTTGCGACTCAGTGTGGAAATTACCTTTGGAATATAACCTATTTTATTAAATGGTAAATTAGCGTACTTCCCATCGAAAAAGAATGGCGTATAGCTAGCGGAAGTGCTAAGTTCGTAAATGGCGGCGGTCTTGTTTTGTCTATGACCTTTAAGACTTTCTACCTTTATACATGTTCCCTAAGTTAAGTGGAGGCGATGCCTATGTAATATTCATGCCTGGACCCTAGAAACAGCGGCGTCTTGATTAGGCCTTAGACTAAAATATCAGGATAGACTATATCAAAACAAATTGACAGGAGTGCGTGAGACACCAAACGTTTTTTTAACACAAACGTGAAATTGCTTGCAAGCGGTAGCAAAGCAATTGCTATCTCTATGACGATAGCAATGCATTCTAATCGCATGCTGGAAGCATAGTAATGACATTCCTCCTCACAGAGAGTAGGTACTCACTACTCATACATTAAACGCTCACAGCTTTTTGTGAATGTCCCTATTTAGGGTCCAACGAGGCCAGTTTTTTTTTGTAATATAGGATCCAGAATTGATACATAAACCCAAATATTTTCTTGCACACTTTACAGTAAGCTAAAAGCTGTCGTGATGATGTGCTAGCTACGTTGGCAATTAATAGACCAACATTTACCCTTACTAAGGTAGCGTGTTACATGAGTCCTCTCCATCTGTTTGCCTTTTAGCAGAGTACTATAGGGCAGTGGTCCCCAACCTTTTGGTCGCCGCGGACCGGTCAGCGTTTGATAATTTCACCGCGGCCCACTGAGGGTAGGAGGGTTACATTGGGGGGGGGATACACTATAAAAAAGCGCCGCAGGCGAAATTTTTTAGTGAAGGTGCACTCAGAAAGGTTGAGTTTTTGGTTGGCATTATAATTGATGGGTTAAAAATGCAACAAAAAAGAAGCGCCGCAGGCGAAATTTTTTTGAAAAACGGGTGAAGTGATGAACCTGGGATCATTCTATAGCAGATGTCACATCATCGTTTGACATTTCACTGATAGATATATTACAGTTTAATTGGAGCAATGTGCATCGGCTACATAACACAGGGAAGGAAAGGTTTTAAACGCGAGAAAGTAGGTACCGGCAGGCGGCGCGGCCCAGTACCATTTGGTCCGCGGCCCAGTACTGGGGTTGGTAATAGGTTGGGGACCACTGCTATAGGGAACCTGTATAAAGGTCACAGTACTACTATTATTGGCTTATAAAGATTTATTTATCTGTGCAGATTAAAACGGACAAATAATATTGGGATAAAAACATATCGCAACTTGCTATGAATACGTTACTACTGTCATTACAGGGAAACATTTTAATGTGTACCAAAATATTACTCGAAACAATAAAGTAAATAGTAGTGGAACTGTTAAGCTAAAAAAACTAGCATTTTTTGTATTTAATTCAATTTTGGACACTTGCTACTTTGCGTTTTCGTCATGGTTCATTTTAGCTTGAAACTTCACATAACTAATCTTGTAGAGAATTTAATTTTCTAGAAAACACGTATATTTATACCCAAATACAAGCCCAAATATCCAGCAGCGGAGGGACCAGGGCTGATGAAGGAGAAAAGATCACGGGCTACCTTATACTTATCATATTATACGCTTTTAAACTGCAATTGTAACTGTTTAATGCTCCTTTTACTAACACATTCATGTGACCCCTGTAAAACACTGAATAGGTATTTCACACATTAAGCCGATGATGCCGTCTATGTAGAATTTAATTACTCATTTTTACTTATCATTTGAGCTACATTTCGTTTGCGCCAGGCTTGGGTTTTTTTCCCATAGCATTCTCATTTATCTGGAAAATCAAGCATAGGAAATGTACCTTCAGGGTTGCAGAATGGCTGAAGGAGATCTGGCCAGTTGCATCCGTGTGTTCTGTGATCGTAGGCGAGACCAGGTTCACATGCTTCCAAGTGGGGGTGACCGAATGCGCATTTCACGTAGTTTGTGGAACAAGAGTCACTGTCTGGATAAATACCAAACTGATATTCACATCCTGGAGAAGACAGTGGAGTCACTGGAAAAAATGCAAGAGATTTGTTATTTTGTCAAGATAATTGAAGACATATATGTAAGTGGATATCGTTCACAGAGTTTCCAGTCAGAAATGGAGTTGGGCTGGTCATGTGAACCAGAACCGCAGACTCTAGGTGGACAAAGAAAGTACTGGAGTGGCGACCTATAACAGGGAGAAGAAGTGTTGGTAGGCCTCAAGTACGGTGGTCGGGCGATGTAAGACGAGTTGCGGGAGGCAGTTGGATGCGGTCTGGGCTGTGGAGATCAATGAGGGAGGCCTGTGTTCAACAGTGGACGCAGGGAAGCTGACATGATGATGATTTAAGTGGATGAAGTTGCTATGTTACATCGACAAACAACTGAGAAGTTTGAGATTAAAGTTTTGAATTCAATTTGTTGTATATTTCGTCTGCTTTCAGAATAATGTAAGGCGTTACAAGAGCAAATAAGCATATAACAAATAATGTTACCGATATCGTCGATCGAAAAACAAATCAAAAACAACAGGAGGCGGGGAATGTAGGGAGACAGAACAGAGTCCTGAATTGGAAGCCTTGGGACAACAAAAGAAGCTTAGGAACATTACAGATAAAGTAGACATGATAAGAGTTCGACCGATGACATTGTCCAGCTTTCGGGCCATAGCCAGCAGATAGTACAAGATACAAGATAAGAGTTCAGAATATACCTATGTCCAGAAGTGGTTCAACAGTGATTAGCAGAGAGTACGTATGGTAATCAAATAGGTACTGTTAATCTATCTGTACTTATTTTTATTGTTTTTTGTTTTGAATCATCCCTAGGCCATTTGTAGGCACTTGGACTCGTCAAAGTTATATGTTGACAATAAATATACAGGGAAATTCAATGCCAAATAGAGTGTAAAAGGCTCTATTGGCACTTCGTCATGGTCGTAAAACTAGGTACATATTCTACAAAAGCATCAAAGATCTTGTATATAAAATATGGATTTAATCGGAAGAAGTGATGTATTTTGCATGAAATACATAATAATTACTGGTTTGGAGAAATAGGCGACTCCTAAACTGAGTTGCCCATCAACGATCCAACATCGGGCATCCGGGCGGAAAGCAAAAATCGTAGAGGTCACCCCAGATTAATGCTACATAGACCAGGTGATTGGCGAAGTGGGACGTAGCAGCTATCAAGAAATGAAGAGGCTGTCGGGTGACAGAGATGAGTGGAGGAATAAAGTGCTTGATGCAGACCAATTTTAGGATTGTGACCTTAATACTTACAGTCGGCTTTTCTTGTGCCACAATCCACAGCCCAGTTGTAGTTGCAGTGATTGTGGGCAGCCCCTTTGCCATCGAAGAGAAGACCATTCTCACAGGTTTCCAGGGTCAGAGTGCCGTTGGTGCAGAGGAAGAATTGGTCGCAGAGTTCTGGATGGGCGTATGCCTGGAAAATAATAAAACGTTTTTTAAGAATGTCTGATAGAAAATTAATATATGCATGTATGCATTCTGTTTCTTATTTTTTTTATTCTGTTTTTATTTTATTTTTCACATATATATTTTTTTATTTTATTATTTTTTATTTTATTTTTTTTTATTATTTTCTATTTCATATATTTTTATTAATTTTTTTTCCTGGGGTTAACTGGAAGAAATCGCGGTTCTGCGATAAGTTCGCCCTAGTGAACAGCGATTTATAATCTGTACTATGTCCATTTTTTATATTTATATGTATGTCTTATATTATAGGTGGTCGGTAGCCTGGTTGGTAACGCGCTCGACTGTTAATCCAGTGGGCGCGGGTTCAATCCCTGACTTACTCCACTTCACAACACAAGCTTTTAAGCTTTCTGTGAAGTGTAAAAAGATGTATTTGGGTTTATTTCGTTAAACCCAGATATATTTAAAAAAAAATGTTGTTCACTTAAAGATTAAATATATATGTAAATAAATAACATTCAAACTAAATAAAAATAACAATACAGCGGTATTGTGAGGGGGAGTCATTATTTAGTAATTACTAACGTATTCATGGTGCGTTAAATCATTCGATCTGCAAACCTAATAATATTACAATTGTATGTTATTAAGAGTGTAATGAACAATTGAACAACCAAACAATGAAAATTTCTTCTAACAATCCCTGTCAATTTACAGTTTTGGAAAGAAAGAGAAAAAATGGTTCTTAGATTCAAACTCTTCCGTGAACTTTGACCTCAATATTTTTCCTGGGAAGCACAAAAATGCACCTTATACTCATACATGTCCAACAGCTCTATAGCAATCAATAATTCCTTCACGTAATTCCGTCATACACTATGTATCCTTGCATTATATTATACAAATACCTTAATTCCTATTATTATGCCAGCATTTTTATATTCTTTGAACATCTTGACATAGTTTGTAAGCCATGGTGTAATCGGAACGGTGAAAAGTGTGTGTATCGAAATTTAATGCAGGTTTCGCGTCTGCTGAATATTTTATTACTGCCGCGTTGATGTTTTTCTTGGACATTTGTGTTTTTTGTAAGCAGCAATATTTGAATTAAATGTAGGTATTATAGTATGTGGCAAAGATAAAAGAAGTAGAGGGAGACCCCCCACCCGATGGTAAGACGACACTAAACGAGTTGCTTGTGATTGGATGCAGAGGGCGCAAGATAGAGATATATCGGAGGAGTACGGGGGAGGCCTACGTTTAGCAGTGGACATAGATGACTGGATAAGTAAGTAAATTAAGTATTAGTATGTTAAGGATGAATATAGAATTTGTGGGTTTATCGAATTTTTGTCGCTATGTTCTGTTCAATTGTGCTGCGATATTGGGGTTATTGTATGAACAAACTAATGAATTTCTCATGTGCTTTTTAAAAAAGTAATACCCAAACGTACAACAGTCGCCAGCTACCTTCAATTAAGTGATGGTACATATGGATAATGAAGAAAGCTAGAAGGGTAGTTCTAAGTAATTTTCATCAACATTACAGAAGCAAGGACACGTCGACTGGGGATAAGTAGACATTTAAGTAATGTGCTTATTGATACGGCAAGTGTCTTCCAAACAAGAGGCCTCCGTAATATTGATTTAAAACCGATATAACTAAGAATCTTCTGACAAACAATGGTAATTTCAGCTGACTATAGATCGGGTAAAAAAAAGAAGTAAAGTTACCTGAACTCCGTATTTCTCTGGACATGAAGGTGCGTCCTGAAGAATGACTCCAGCAAAACCTGGAAAAAATAGACGATTATAAGTCATTGTAAGAGAATGGTGTAATAGTAGAGACTATAATTGGAAGGTTAGCAAGATACACGAAAGTACTAGAGAGGCAAAATATTAGTCTATAGCAAATTTGGTACCATAACCATAATTGGCCCAGTGATGTTTATTCTTCATGCGGATCAAATGTGGTGGAAGCTACAAGTTTATGTGAAGATAAAGAATTATGGCATTATGTTCTCCCTGATTATCTAAAATAGACAAAATGGACGAAAATGGACGAAAATGGAGAAAAAAAGCATCTCTTAACGAATTTGGTATTCCACAAGGTAACATGATTGGCCCAGTGACGAAACGTTTATTCAGGAAGTGTGTGCAGAGTTAGATTAATCTGGCTTCACGAAAATTGTGCCTATCCTTCAAGGGTCGTTCCGTTAGGGGATTAAATAATTTGAATTTAATAAAATAGCATTCAATTAAGAAAGGTCAAACAAATTTTGCTCATACTTAAAAGACCACTATTTTTCAGTCGCTTTCTCGGAAATGTTTTTTATCGATATAATTTTCAAGTTCGCATTGATATTCATACAACACTATAATCCGAAAGGTTATGTTTGGTTAATAATTACATAAATCACTCAAGTGTACATTTTTTCTATATTAGAAACGAAAAGTAGCCCCCGAGACCTGTTAACCTTGCAGTCAGTTGAGTCGTTGGTCGCTCACTCCACTTTAGTAATTTATTTAAAAGTATTGATAATTCTAGACTACTTAATAATTACCTATGTCAGAATTATGAAACAATTATGTATTTTCTGTGAGCGCACTATGAGTTTAAAGTGCTATTGAGAAATACAAGGAAATGAGATGTCTATCTCTTGGTCGCCTACACTGTGTGCTTACTGTCATATATTTGACAGATCCCAAGTTAATATTATGTTAAAATAGTACTTATACAGGAGAAGAAAAAATGGAAAAGAATGCCCCTATTTTAAAGTAGAGTAACTTTAGAACCATTTAGGTTAAATGAGTGATTCTTTCACAGTATGGTAACTGATTAATGTAAATTTTGTTTGATGTATGATAAAATGCGCTAGCGTATGCAAAGAATGGCTGCGCAGTCAACAAAGCCAACCGACGCTTTTCATCTACCGCCTCGCAATGTATTATTTTGCGCATGCGCTAGCGCATTATATCTTATATCGTACATTAAACAAAATTTACATTTATTAGTTATCATACACTGAAAGAATCGCTCAAAGTTATTATACTTTTAAATAGGGGCATTATTTTTCGATGACCCGTACTAGTTATCCCAACATTCAACTCCATTCAACCCAGTGGACAAAATTTTGATAGCTTGTTGACAGATTGACTCTTGGACAAGGTCTGATGAGGTTAATTGCATGCTTTAACTTGCGAAAAGAGAGCTCATGCTCACATATTATGTACGAACAACCTTACACACGCACAAGCACACGCGTACACACAAACGCATACACATCTCTACTTGATACGATCGATACTTCGGCTGATTCTACTCACTTTTTACTCCATTGACGATATGTTGTATAATTGATTTGATGTATGACGAAATGTCAATCAGAGCCCTTTTCTCTCTGATTGGCATTGATCTGATAATGATTATTGTTATTGTTAATTGTAAAAATGCATATAATCTGTAACAATTGACGAGTCCAGGTGCCCGAATGGACCTGCGGACGATAGAAAACAATAAAACAATACTACATAGCAACTATAAGTATTGCCCCAGAACAGACTGTTGTCTAGTGGGGCAATAAAATCCAGTACTGCATTTTCTATACAGCTTCGCTTAAATTATTATTAGTGATGTCTTTAAGTTATTCTATAATAGGTTTATGAATCTACTGGTTTTTATAATGTTTTGTACATCAATTGAAAGAGCATAAATCAGAGAAGTTTTTTTCCAGATTTCTGAAACTTAAAGCATTTTGATTAAATAAATAAAATAAAATAAAATAAATTTAACTTTAACAGAGAATAACGAATATTTTCTATCAGGCTTATTACTAGTCGTCGACTGGCTTAATCACGTGATAAAATGGTAAAAAAAGGCGTTTTGTCAATTTTATGGGTTAATTTCGCTTCAATCAAAAAAGTTTTACGGTTATTCCCTAGATTTTAATGCGTATTAACAATAGGAAAAAAATATCTTCACGACTGTCGGGAAACGAGTTTTTTTTGCGGAAAAAAAATCAGTGGTTTTTATCATATTTTTTTTTGTTTTTACGGTCATTCCCTAGATAAAGGTTCTATGCATCTACCCTATTTTTAGCCAAATCATATTTAGTAACGGTTGTCGAGATCTAAAGTCTCCCGTTTTTTTTTATTTTTGATGCATATTTTATTTTGTATGCATACTATTAAATCTCAACGATTAATTCTATGATTCCATACCTAATTAATAGCTTTTTAAGTTATGCTACTCGTATGATTTATGAAACTAATAGTTTTATAATGTTTTGTACCTATAGGTATCATTTGAAGGAGCATAAATCAGAGAAGTTTTTTCCAGATTTCTGAGACTAAATGCCGATTAATTCTTGCCGAAAATCCCCTCCGAAATCGTAACTCGTTTTTGAAATATCAGTTTCTCGAAACTTTGATCGAATAGGTACTTTATCACAATAGGTGTGTGTGTAATTTTTGATAAATAAATAAAATAAATATACACAGAAAAATATGTTTTTTCCATCGGACTCTTTACTTGTCATCGACTGTCTAAGACTCCCCGCGCACTATGCAGCCAGGCTGCGCAGCCAGGCTGCGGCAGCCAGAAAATTTGCGCAGCCAGTTACAGCAGCCAGTTAAGCAGCCAATCGACGACTATTCGAGATTCTTCATTTTTATTTTTCATATTTTGAAAATTCGGAACCCAAAATACATCTGGCTAATAATACAACTAGTGCGCGTAGATAGAGAGCAGCCACATACATTCGCCTACACACGCTCTGGCTGCTGTGCAAACAGGCGCGTCGTACTGGCTGCCGCAGCCAGGAATTCGTGGCTGCCTAGTGCGCGGGCCCCCATACAATGTCATATGTTTTACTGGCTGCCGCAGCCTGGCTGCGCAGCCTGGCTTCATAGTGCGCGGGGGGTCTTAATGTGATCACTATATAAGCCAATTTCAGTTCATCAAAGTAATTTTCTATTCACAATTGAATCTCAACAATAAATTCTATGATACCATATCTAATGAATCTGACATTTAAAGTATTTCTATGTGACTTTTAGTAAAATGGCTATTATGAAGATAAGTAAATAAATATAGCAGTGTTCATCTTATTATGTCATCTTGTAGTTGAAATAATAAGATGAACACTTTCACTATCATGTTTATTCATCATCAGATGTTTCAAACCGATACTGAAAAAAGGTCGCTATTTATTTCTTGAAGGGAGAACAGAACACCGGCATCCCAATCCTTACACGTATAGTTATTGTTCTTACATTCTTAAGGTAAATATATTTTTATTTTGCATAATATTTGTAGCACTACAATATATTTACCAATTCACTTTAAAAAGAAAGAAAATGTACAAATTGAAGGTAACGGAGCAAAATGTTTACCTGATAAACGTAATATAATCTGAAAATGTCGACATCTATCGATAGCACCTCAAAACATTTTGAAGGCTCATAATGTTAACGATTGAATACCAAAGGTTGTATTATATTTGACATTATTATGAAAAAATGTGGTATTAGACGATAAATTTTGGAAAAAGCAAATAGCGCTGCCATAGCGAAGTGTTTTGGATTCCGTATATATTGGAACAACTTGCATAAGTTGTCTTTGGAGATAATTAAACTTAAAAGACATAAGAATTATCTAAGTTTATATAAATATTACAATTGAACGATCAAAACCAAAGAAAAATTATGTGGCCACGCATACGTGGAGCTTTCCATAAGGAGACAGCGGTATGGAGAGATGGAGTCACTATTTAGTATATGAGAACTTAACTATACACTGCATAGAATTCTACTTAAGTACTTGGAAACTAATTTAAACGTATGGTTGAAAAGAGTTAGATTTGTTTTCTCTATCAATTTATATTCAGATTGACAATATCTGACTTGAAGAATGTATCAGGAAGACATAGCATACGCATGGTGCATGTTTTGTAGTATTAAGATGACAAACATTCATATAATTATAGCATGGAAGTATTACAAACATGTCTGCGAGTATGCGATAGTGTTTAAAGCATTGAACTCTATAATACAAGAAGGTAATACTATCTGTTTCAATCTTCTTCTTGTTGTTCAGCCATCCCTCCACTGCTGGATATAGGCCTCTTCTTACGTTCTCCAATTTCTTCTACTTTGAGCTTTGCTCACTCAGTTCCTTCCTGCGACTGGGACTATATCATTTACCCATCTTTTTTGGGGTCGTCCTACAAGTCTTCTGTTCTCCCATGGTCGCCATGTTAGGATTCTGGGTGCCCATTTCTCATTTCCCTGTCTCGCAACGTAGCCTCTAGCTGTTTCAATCTAATTTCATCTCTTTCAATATCTATCTAAATATCCATTGATTTTGTCTTATTGCATAAAAAGGAGATCGAATATCAAAAAAATATCTACCAGAGTTTCTGCGTCTTACCTTAAACATTTTATCAACCAAATTACAGCATTATATCTAACAAACTACGGGATTAATCTCAAGTTTCAATACTAAATTTCAAAGGTAACTTTGGAATTACGTTTTATGGAGAAAATTTAGCATAGTCTAAGTTATGGCCTTGCGCCGTGTGTTATTTAAAATAAATAAATATCTGCTAGAGTCACTTGCAGCCAAGCACGTATCCAAGGGGGGATAGTTGGGATCTGTCCCCCCCGAAATCTGGCGCATACACGACACAGGACGGACGAGACGATTTTTCTCTGATGCTCGATGCTGATCTCGGCGCACCCCAGTTTTTTTTTTAAACGACTTTTTATGTGTATGTGATACATACAAACTTATGTAAAAAATTTCGCCTGCGGAGCTATTTACAAGGTATCTTTCCTACTATAACAAACACTCGGATAATCACTTCACCTACTCCTCTAAAAAAATTACTACAGTCTACAAACTATGTTGGACCGATTGTGAATCAACATAAAAATACATATAATCCGGTGAAATTAAACACAAAGCAGTCTCTCGATGGAAAGACTTATTTTAGAAAAAAAAAATATAGAACAAATTTGTAGGAAATTTTATGTGCTTTCATTCTGCTTAAAAGATGACCCACAAAAAGTTGATGGTTTTTAAGTTCAAATCCAGAATTCGCCAGGAAATGTAAATATTCGCCATTTTACCAATTTTTCGCCATGTTCCGTCACGAAATTTTGTTGGCAAACCTCGGATTCGGATTCAGCACCCCAAAATACGTATAGAATGAAAGAAAAACAGACTACCCCACAACTTTCCATCGAGAAATCTAAAAGCACCGTATTAATACTCAGGTTTTGATATGAAAGTTTCAAATGCGTATAACACACATAAAGGTATGTGTAAATATTTAGTTACAATAGATTTAATAGTTCTGTCGATTAGCAGGTATCGTAAAACTATGAAATACAAATAATGCACCAAATCACTTATTACATTATTTGTTTATTGAATCATGCAAGCATTATTGCGTGTACTTGGATATTGCGCAATAATATTGGAATGTGGAAACTGTATCGTTTATTTAATTAATAGAATGTTGATAAGTTTATTGCAAAAAATTTCATTGTATTATGTAATACTGAAAGAAAATCCCGCGGGCTTAAGGCCCTCCGCATATTCGGGTAATTCAGGTGCATTAATAGCGACCTCTTTACCCGCATTTCTAGGGAAATCTTATTAAGAGGTTGGCCCAGGGTTAGCCTTAAGGGAGCCTCCTGGCAAACCCCACCACTAAATTACGTTCCTCCAGTGTCCTTATCTAAGGAGGTTACAATTCATTACTTACAAATAACAACAACAATAACAAAAGCTGTCTCCAATATCGCCCTGAAGGCAACATACGTCAGGGATGC
Organism: Ceraclea dissimilis; assembly: GCA_963576895.1. NCBI lineage: Eukaryota > Metazoa > Arthropoda > Insecta > Trichoptera > Leptoceridae > Ceraclea > Ceraclea dissimilis. Next base: position 8,800,281 of record OY756381.1, on the reverse strand, counting down.
GATTCACGTTGTTTCTTCCTTAACTTAAGGCGACTATTTAAGGATCTCTAAGTTAGGATTTTTGCGATTCACGATGATAAATGAATTCCTTAGCGAAGGCGAATGTCCTTAATATTGACCTTAAGTTAACGCCGGGTAAATACCCTGGGCAGGCCTGCAATGACCATCCAGAGGCTGTAGGTACACATCAGAGTTGCGCCAGGTTGGAAAGACATGGGAACAGGCAACGTAGTTGGCCCAGGACACAAAAGCCTGGAGAAACTGGGTGTCGATCACATGCTTCACATAAGGAGCGGCCATATGTATGTCTCTTCTTCTTCTTCTTAATCTTAATGTAGGCCTGATGACCTGTTATTTAAGAACGGTTAGCCTCCTGCGAGGTCTACTCCCAGCTGTTGATCCATCTCTTTGGTGGTCTGCCTGGGGGTCGCCTACTACTTTGGGGTTGGCCATGGAGCACAATGTGAGGGAGCCTGGATGGTTCCATTCTCCTCACATGCGCGTACCAATATCACCTCCGTTGCCTTCCCCATCTGACGACATCCTCGACCTCGCACATCTCTCTGATTCTCGTGTTTCTTATTCTGTCTCTGAGAGTCTTCCCTGCAATGTTCCTGAGGGTCCTCATCTCAGAGACTCTCAGCGCATGTATGTATATCTAGTTTTCATATAATATTTACAATTTATAAATATAATTACAATTAGCCATTAAAGTATCCATGGACTATTGGACAAGTGGTTATTAATAAAGGTAACATAATATTTTAATGTAACATTGCCTAGTGACTGAATTAGAACCGGTTATTTGTGCCCAATTATTATATTTCTATTTATTGGCAGCCTATAGTCTATATTTCCTTAACAAGTAGTAATATTTTTTTACGGGTTGACTGTAAGATATTGCTTTTGCTCAGCTAATATTCGCACTTGTTCTTTCCTGAACTCATTTCGTAGGATGGTCGTTGCTCGTTAGTCTTTCCGGCTTCTTCTTCTCTGTGTTGTCGACCTCAGGTCCAACTGTTCACAGCGAGTGGTCCCTTGTTCCCTATCCCGCCCTTTTCCCTCCCCTCTCTTGTGTGTATACGTATATATTAATTTTTCATTAAAAGCTCATTATCTTTTTTTTATCTATCTTATTCTCGATTAGTATGTATTTATGTCTGTATGTATGTATATATCTATCTATATCTTTCTATATATTTAAATCTATATCTATCCATATATTTATTTACTTTATTATTGTTTATATTATATAAGTTATCTTTTTCTTTTCTCGGGTTGACTGTAAGATATTGCGATAGCAATAAGTCCGCCTTTTGGCAAACAACGATTGTCTTATTTTTTGTAATTAATATGCATTTTTGTTTTAGCCAATAAAGATTTATTTATTTATTTGCAATAAGTCCGCCTTTTGGCACACTACTGTTGTCTTGATTTTTGTAACTATCCATATTTTTCTTTGGCCAAAAAGATTTATTTATTTAGTACTTTTTACAATGGATGATTTGCTAAACGACACGTTACTAACTTTATTAATTATATCCTTTGGCAATATTTATTAGAAATAATAGTTATGGTAGAATAACTATTGATAGTAAGAACGATATGACCTCGAGATTAGATATGTAACAACAGTATCTATAGAGAAACTATACACTTCATTATCGATTCTAAAATTTATGTAAAAAATTATATAAAACGCACTTAGCACCTTAACGTTTCAAATGCGTATATTTTCAATAAAACTTAGGTATTTTATGTACTTGAAAATGCCATAATTGGGTCAGGAAAAGTACTCAGATTCAGCTAATACTAAATATATCATCCTAAGACACATGGATAAATGTAAGATATGCTGCAAGTCACTCTAGTGGGGAGACATTTACTCAAACAAGAGATTATTCCCCTAGTTTGTTACATATAATGCTGTCATTTGGTTCATACAATGTTTAAGGTAAGACGCAGTGACTCTAGTGGATATTTTTTTGATATTCACTCCCCTTTTTATACAATAAGCCAAAACCGATTTAGTCGCTTTTATCATTCTTATTTTGCACTTATTTTAAATCATACAAAATTTGAAAAAATGAGCGATACTATAAAGATTTTTACTCAGAGTATATCACTCCTTTTAATACATTTAGGTAATTAAAAAATAAATAAAATGTACTTACCGCTTCCAAAAACTGACATGATCACACAAACTGTAAATACAAACGCCATTTTATTTATTTATTTACTTATTTTACTGTCACAATGTGTTATTTGTTTATTTATTTATGCAATAAGGTTACGTCTACGCCACACGTAGTTGTCGGCAGCCTTATGATGACTGGTCTACATATACGACTCTAAAAGTGAATGCAGACTATTGTAAAATAACGTTGCTTTGGTTCACTTGTAGGCATAAGTCGAAAACCTTTTTAAAACACACATAAAGCCTTTTTTGTCTGTTTGCCCTTTGGTCTCTTACACTTTTTTTGGATTTCTTACACTTTTTTTTGTATTTCTTACAGTTTTTTTAAAGTATTTCTCCGCAACTTTCGGGAAATGAGTCTCTGACTTTCGGAAAAAAGAACGGAGATATTTTATTTACAATTTTTTTGAGATATCTATACAAGATAGAGTCGAATTCATCCCTTTTGGCTCGCGGTGGCAAAACGGTGAACTACATCGTACTACGAAAAAAAAAAGAAAACTACGAAAAACGGTCGATCGCTGCGCTGGGACCACGCGCCAAATAGGATGAATTCTACTCTATAAAAAATATTTTACGGTTATTCCCTCTAGATAAAGGCTCAATGTATCTACTATTATTTTTTCCAAAGCATATTTAGTAACGGTTGTTGGAGTCTAAGGTCTTCCGTTCTTAGAAATTATTGAAATGTCAATATGCTATTATTAATAATGATGAAAGTATTCCCAAAAATCCTATAAAATACTGTTTTTGGCTACCTACCTATTTGACTACTTACCAGACGCGAAGCTACCTAAAAACACGATTCCCATCGAGTTACCTTTTGGAAAAAATGATAGGTATAATAGTGTCTAATCTGACGTAATCCCATAGTAAATGTTAGTCCCGGCTTCCCTTCTGCAGAAATCCAATCTTCGCCACTGCTGTCTATTAAAAATGAAATACTTATACGATTAGCGTTGTGTGAATTACCGCAACATTAAGATTGATTGTAGTAAGTATGTATGTATGTAAGTACGTATGTCAGTAAAAGTAGAAAGATGATCTGGAATAATCGTTATTAACCCAAATGACCCTAAGTCATAAGCCTGATTGAAGTTCATCCTTTCTACGTAACTTCTATGTACATAGTTTACCACTTCTGACGCATTCAGATTGAAGTACTTAATATTGTTATTTAGTCTAGCATAAAAATATTATTTTTAAAAACACACCATTAAAATAATCAGTTAAGCATTTATTGGCAGAAAGCGAAAAAAAAAACAAAAAGCATGAACAAAGTTCACTAACTGTCAAGTTTTTATTGAAGTCATAAAGAGAAAATCAGTAAATGGTAAATTGATTCGGGAGATAAAGTAAGACAACTTTGAAAAGTAATTTCTAAAGCGACCCTGGATTGCTAATTAACGGAAGCTCCTAAGATATTTTATTTATCATGTCCTGACTAAATCATAATTATATAAAAATAGACCGAATTAACATTAGAGACAAATAACTCGTTGTCCACCTAATCGAAATGTTACAATCACAAACATGAGCTTCGCCAGCCTCGGAGCTGGGGAGGGGGGCAATAAAAGTTTTAAATTGATATAGCATAAAAAACATGTAAATAGCGCCGCAGGCGAATTACATAGTGAAGAAGGACGTGATGTGGTTTGTTTATTAGAAAATGTGTGTAATACTTTGCACAATAATATGTATGAAAACTGTTTTTTTTATAAAAAGGGATTTGAATTGCACCGCAGGCAATTTTTTTATGAAACAATTGTATTTTGATGGATTTTCATACAAATTTTAGAAAATGTATGACATGATGAGAAAATGTGTGGTAATCATGTGATTTTTGGTGAGGTTTTATTATTTATTATGAAAAATATATACCTATTACAATCTTTAGGGAGGGCAGGGGGCAGCTGCCGCTGACAACGCCCATGATTACAAATCAAATAACTTAGCGATTGCTGTTAGCAGGTTTAACAACTACTTAGTATTGCATAATACTACATCTACCTGCCTGTTACTACATACAACATAATTCGTGGCTGCGTTTTTGACGTTAATTTTCACCAAGCGAGTCAACGAGCGATTATCGCACGTATCACGTTTTTTTTAAATGAATCTGTGTTTTTCGAAATAAATCCACCTTTCTACACTTCACAGAAAGCTTTTAAAAGCTTGTATTGTGAAGTGGAGTGGGTCGGGGATTGAATCCGCGCCCACTGGATTAACAGTCGAGCGCGTTACCGACTAGGCTACCGACCACCTCCTTTTAAAGGACCATAGGAATATCAGGGTTAATGACGATTCCCCTAAAAAACATTACAATTTATTTTCCATTTTGATGGAACAGCTATCGCACTTTGTATCTTTTGTCTCACGTGATATTAAACTCACCCTCATCTCACGGTCAAGTCAAATCGGTGCAACGGCAGGCCACCAGAATATAAATATGACTATGGTAAATACTATGGTAAATACACAAATATGACTTTATTATTATTATTTGTTATTGGGTAGGCAGCTTTCGCTGTTTTGACCCAAGTCCCAATTAAGCTGCGTTTATATTATCTAGTCTATTCTTGAAGGTGTTGGTGGTAGGAGCATGTACCACTGACTCCGGCAACTGATTCCAAGCACTGACAGCTCTATTGGTTGTGGAAGTGTTTCCGTGGGTTGGATGTGAATCTTGTTGTTGTCAGTTTCAGCTGGTGTCCTCTCAGGTGCACATTAGAGTTCATGGTAAACATAGCCGGTAGAATCTCACAGGAATAATGGTTATGCAACACTTTGTATAATTCAATAAGATCTCCCCGTATGCCGTAAACTGAATTGACGTATAGCGATGTGGTAGTGTAGGTAGGTCAGGGCATACAATTCCATTCTATATTGGCGTGCGCTATTATAAAATTATCGTATTACGTTTGACCGCCTTTTCGCCATCACAACCGGTGAATTTAGGCGCGGTTATAATAAACTTACGAGTATATAAAATACTAGCAGAGTTACCCGTGCTTCTTTTGACAAACCAACCCGGCATACTTTATAGGCTGCTGGGCAAAATGTGACTTAAGATCTGAATATCTTTTCCAACGCCCTTTTATACGATACTATACATGATCTCTCGCAACTTTTTTTTTTCATTTCATTTTTCATTTATTTAATATCCACAAAATATATAACAAAGTAAAAAATATAAGTAAGAAACAAGTATTGGATTTTATTGCCCCACTAGGCGAAAGCCTGTTCTGGGGCAATACTAACTACAATATAGTTCAAGGCTACATGTATGGAAAAAAATAACAAAAACACTGGAGAACAAGCAATATAAATGATTCAAGAATGTTGTAGACTGATTACGGTACAATGGTTGAGGATTAGTTAGTTAGGTCTGTTTATTATAATGCAATATGTTTATTAGGAGGTGTACAGCCGTGAGAGATCATCAAGTTGTCCATGAAAGGACACAGAGACAATGTGTGGTAGAAAAAGAAAACAATGTACGGAAAACGTGTGTGTGTGCGCGTGTGTGTGTGTGTGTGTGTGTGTGTGTGTGTGTGTGTGTGTGTGTGTGTGTGTGTGTGTGTATGTGTGTGTGTGTGTGTGAGGGTGTGTGTGTGTGTGTGTGTGTGTGTATGTGTGCGTGTGTGTGTATGTGTGCGTGTGTGTGTGTGTGTGAGGGTGTGTGAGGGTGTGTGTGTGTGTGTGTGTTTCTCATGTAAGTGTGTGTATTACTCTCTCCCCACCATCATCATGGCATCTCTTAGGAAAAGCTTTTTCTCCAAAAATTAGCGACGTTAGAACACAGATGCCCAATTCCACCAACTTCCACCTAGGCAGCGGATCCCTAAGTAATTTCCATACAAAAACAGAGATAATATGACATTTGGTGTATGATACATTGCGAGGCGGTAGATGAAAAGCGTCGGTTGACTTTGTTGACTGTGCAGCCATTCTACGCATGCGCTAGCGCATTGTATCATACATCAAACAAAAATTACATTAATTATTTACCATACAGTGAAAAAATCACTCATTTAACCTAATTGGTTCCAAAGTCATTCCACTTTAAAATAGGGGCATTCTTTCTCGATGACCCTGTATAAGTAAGCTAACGCGTCGGCCATTGATATTCAAATTATGGAAAGTGTTCTTTTTTTCTAAATAAATGCTTTTGTATGGATAATTTTTCAGACAATTAGACACGCCAATATTGACAATGTAGTTTTTGCGACCAAATCGTACCACATTATAAGTCACAAGACCCTCTTAGTTGACGCCATTTTTGTTCACATGGTATGTAGGCATTATGTTCTTTTTTTTTTATGTACCTCCCTACTAATCTCAATTTAAAAAACTTCATTGCTGAAAATCAAAAACAATACCTACAGATTATTTTGAAAATCATAATTTTATATTTTTCGTTAGACCATCGGAATTTTCTACATGTCGTAGTTGAATATAACAAGTTCTTATATCTAATACTCATAGAGAAGATCGAGGGACAGCGTGGTCTAGGTAGAAGGCAAACGTCTTGGCTGCGCAGCATAAGGGACTGGACCAGAATGAGACGTGTGGAGGAGCTGTTCCGGGTCGCACAAGACAGAGAAGCCTTCGTCAGAGTTATTGCCAACGTCGGGGGAACCTGACAGGGTACATCAAGAAGAAGAAGAAGTTATATCTCAACAGATACACAGCGAAGGATAGACCTTCCATTAGATGGATGGACTGGAATTGGTGAATGTTGTGAAAAGTGTAAAGTGATCACATTAAGCCAGCCGATAATCAGTCATAAGCCTGATGGAAGGTCCATCCTTTGCTGTGCATCTGTTGAGATATAACTACTTATAACACCTACAGAGTTTTTCTTATAGATTCAGGTAACACAAAAATAATTTTAGGGAGATACATAAATACTCATTATTTCTCGAGCAAACAAAATCCGTGTTGGTGCGAATTGTACTAGGACCATCTAGTTTTATTATAATAACTATAAGAAACACACAATACGACTAATATTTTTTTATGACTAAATATATTTTTACGTAGAGAAAGTGAAATTGTACAATAAGTTGCACAAAACGACAATATTCTTTTACTGGATTTAATTTTATTATTATGCAAGACAGGCTTGTGCTTTTAATCTTTTTAAGTAAACTATCTGAGTTACCCGTGCTTCGCAACTGCAAATTTAACAAACGAACCCGGCATACTTTATAGTCTTGAGCTAGACAAAATGTGACTTATTTCTGAATTTCTGAATTTCTTTTCCAACGTCCTTTCATACGATATCACACATGACCCCACACAACCCTTGGATCCCCTCAGCATCATTGCATCCTTTCCTCCAAAGCCTTTTCTCCAAAAACCGGCGACGTTAGACACAGCCTATATTATCGCAAATGTTATTCTAAATTTTCGCAGCAATCCATTGTAAAATGCAGGGGTTATGCGAACGCTTACAAAAATCAGACTTAACTTTATATATATATATATATAGATAAGCAGCTATCCTGGCTTCGAAACATTCGGCAGTGGACCGGATTCAGAACTGTGGAGGAGCTGTTTCGCACTGCCCAGGACGATCTCCCAAGTGGTCGTCAACGTCGGGGGACCCGACAGGACACATAGAGAAGAAGAAGATGTAAATAATTTTGGATTAATGTAAAAAAGGGGCACCGAAAATAAAAAAAATATCCACTAGAGTCACTGCGTCTTACCTTAAAAATTTTATCAACCAAATAACAGAATTATATCTAACAAACTACAGGAATAATCTCACGTTTCAGTAGTAAATTTCAGAGGTAACTTCAGAATTATTTTTCATGGATAAAATTTACAATAATCAAATGTCTCCCCACTATGGTGACTTGCAGCATATCTTACATTTTTAGGATGATATATTTAGTATTAGCTGAGTCTGATCATAGTCTGATTACTTTTTTTCGATGAAATATATGGTTCGTTCAATTATTGGAGCCATCTGTGGAAACTTTTCTAAATTAAATTCTGATTACAGAGGAAAACTTATAAAACCTACACACGTCTTCTAGAGATATTCGTTTCGTTTTTAATAGAGTGGAAAATTAAGTGATTTACGTATAATATTGGTTATTTTCTAGATCTTTTCACAAGATTTTATTTTACTTCACTGTGGAGTTTTTTTTGTCACATTCATGCAATTTGTCATACACGCTCTCCGATTCCTTTATTTTGACTATGTTTTTTTTTAATGTTGTGTGTTGCTTTTAACTGCCCAGGATTTTTAATCCAGTAATATTTGAGTCTTCACTGGTTTATTTGCTGATGATATTGTGATTGTGTGTATCGCATATATGTAATTACTGTAATTACTATGTACTCTTTAAAATTAATAAAATAAAAATAAAAAGTATACTCAAAACGCGTCCATCCTTCAGGGTCTGGTAGACATTGATTGGACCAGGCCAATATCGGGCGGCCGCGTTTAGTCACCCCTCTTCGCTCACTCAAATATATATTTTTGGTCATCCTGTCATCCTTCATTCTCTCAACATGCCCTGTACATCTTAGTTTATTCACTTTCATTCTTGTCACAACACCAGTCTTGCAGTCACTCATTTCTCTAATAATCTCGTTCCTTATCTTATCTCTCAGCGTTTTCCCACACATTCTTCTTAAAGACCCCATTTCTTCACCCAGGAGATATTGGATTATGGGACAGTGGAGAAAACACATGCATTTTTTAAAATATTTTATTTTACATACAAAATGGAACTAGAGGAACTTATAGATATTTTTGTAATTAGAGTTTATTTAATTCTTCGTCTTCGATGTGTCCTTGTAGTAATTCTCACTGAAAAATAAAATAAAAAACATTAGTTAGTATGTATTTATATATTTTTTTAATACACCACGATTTTGCCACCTAACTAGGCAAAGCCCGTACTAAGGTGGCTATTATGAATAGAGATTCGACGATTTAGCATACCTGTGAGTGAATTTTGACTAGCTATAGATAGATTGTAATAACTGTATTTTCTACATGTCGTCGTTGAAAAGGAAGTAGTTATCTCAACAGATATACAGCGAAGGATGGACATTCCATCAGGCTTATGTCAATTCGTCGGCTGGTTTAATGTCATCACTTTACGCCAATTTCAGTGAATCCATTTGGAAATCGAGCCCAGACCTCCAACCTGATGGTGTTCATACTGCTGTGCTACTTTAAATAAAGTGATGACATTAAACCAGCTGACGATCAGTCATAAGCCTGATGGAATGTCCATCCTTTGCTGTATATCTATTTAGATAACTACTTGTCATTCAACCATGACAAATCAAATCTAATGTTTCTCAAAAAATGTAAAATTGAACCTACCATCCTGGCACAGTATCAGGTTCTTCACATTTGAAGTTATCTTCGCTGTAGACTTCTCCTTCTGGGCATAATCCTGGCTGGGGCACCACACCGTTCCTGCAAATATAGAACTTGCGGCAGTCCTCTGGGTGTGGGAATGTTGGATGGGGCAGGGCGCGGTTGTTGGGGCCAAGAGTTTCGCCATCTGGGCAGGAGAAGCCATCGGGGAGGGCGTCTGAAATAATAGAAGTTAATTAAAATAATGGTCCCATAACGATTTAAAGAACTATTTCTTAAGATCGTGTGGAAATTTGATAACTGATGACCAAATGATCATATGATTCCATTTGAGATGTGTTCAAAGTAGTATAACCTTATTTTGTTTACAGCAAGGTCCATGGAGCCTAAAAAAGTCCAAATCTTGAAATTCTCTATAAATGTTTAGGTCCTATCCCTCACTCCAAATTCTGGGATTAATAAAGGTACAACATTTTCATGAGTTAACTGATGCTGTTGTATGTTTTCCAGGAGTTTTTCACAGGCTATGTTTTTTTTTATTGTCCGAGCTTCGATAGGATGTCGATTAAAAAAAACGCACAATATACCTACTCTGAAAAGGTTTGAGAATACTGAGAATACACACACAGGTGTTGAGAGCTGAATGGTGAACGTTTCTCGAGAGTAAATTGATCAGCTAAACCAACCGATGGCTAGTCGTAAGTCCAGATGCCTAATACCGTTCGTAAGTTGAGAGAAAACACAATTTGATAAAATACAGGTAAGATTCCTACCTCTCTTGGCGTTTATGCAAGTCCTTTTGGTCTCTGAAGGCCAGGAGCATGTGGAAGCATCATCATCGTAGATCAGACCAGGTGGGCAAGGCATTTCCATGGCTACTCCGTCCACGCAATTCATGAACTTGTCACATGCCTAAAAGAAAAACAAAATTTGTTATCTTTATATCAAAAATTGGATTAACAGAATTCAAAAAGCAGAGATGAGAAAATTATCAATTTATTCATATTAATTTCCATTACAAAATCTTTAGTTCAGCAGCTCGATTCGCCTTGGTTTGTTCCAGAGGTCAAAAGTGTATTATAAGTCTAATGAAATTTCTTAGGTAAGCTCTGATTATTATCATTATTTTGGTTCAGTTTCGAGACTCGTTCCAGGTTTTCAAGAAAAATTGTTCGTGGGTATACAAATACTATTATTAAAGTTTGGCGTCAGCCACCGACATGTGGACTTATCAGAAGATCAAGAGGGTAAAAGAATTCCCCCGTTACATCCAGGAGACACACTAGGGAGCGACACCCAAAAAGCATTAAGCCATTGCAGGGTATTTGGAGTGACATTATGTACGTCATTATATATGCCAGAGAACAATCTCAGAGGGCACGTCTCCACGATACGCTGGATAGACTGTATTGGTTCTGCACAGTCGCAGGCAGGGATTCCCGCATCTGCCGCTGTGGAGCATCTGACCACACCGGGCAGATGCGGGCAAATCTGGTTATCTTCATAATAAAAGTTACTTACAGTAGCGTCAGGATGTCTGAAGAGGCCGTTGGCTCTGGGGCATCCTGGAGATGGCTTCGGTTCCTCTGAAAATAATCGAACATATTATTATTTTATACAGAAACAGATTAATTAATTTTATTACATAACATCGGAAATGAGAGTGCATTAGTTTAAAAGTTGCCCCGATAAACCTAAAGGCCCGACTTCGGCGGTATGGACATGGTACAGAGAAGAGTCGAAGATTCCGCTCTGAGGAGGGCAATGGGCTAGTCAGTGGAAGGACCAAAGAAAAGAAGACGTCTGAAGAAGTTCCTCGAGGAGACCACCAGAGGGGATATGGAATACCTGTAGCTTACAGAATAAAAGATAACAAAGGGGATTCTGTAGGTCAAACGCGAGGTCTTTTTTCAACACTGAACTTTTTGAACTCTAGAATCTTCTAACTACATAGCATCTACTTACATAAGAATGTGCTGAAGGATTGGTTTAAAATATCGTAAAGTGATGAATAGAGACATAGTATAAAAAAGATGGAAAGGATGGAGCAATGGAAAGACAAATGTTGGGCGTCAGTCTTCGAGATAAAATTAGAAATGAGGAGATCAGACGTCGAACAAAAGTTGCCGACATCGCAGAAAGAACAGCAAAGCCAAAATGGCAGTGGGCGGGACACGTGGCGAGACAGGACAGTGTCAGATGGACACCTAAAATCCTGAAGTGGAGGCCCTGGGAGAACAAAAGAGGCGTAAGAAGACCACAGAAAAGGTGGACAGATATGACATTGTCCAGCTTACGGGTCGTAGATGGCAGCAGATAGCCCAAGGTAGAAGACAGTGGAAGAGTTTAGAAGAGGCCTATGTCCAGCAGTGGAACGCAAGTGGCTAGCAGTAAGTAAGTAAGTATAAAAAAGATATGGCGGAATTGAAGAGTTCAAAATCGATTGATGATGTGGTTACAATCGTGAAGATTGGTTTGTACCAAGCATTTTCGTTCTTTGTTTCCACGCCGTCCGGTCACTCGACAATCTCTTCACTTTCGTGTAGGTGCTACAGCGCATGCTATCAATAATCTGGTCCATATAACTGCTTCTTGGGCGACTACCTTGGACTCTACTATGCCTTTTGCTGCTATGGTGATGAGCAGGCCGGGGTGCCTGATAAAATAAATTATCTTTGTCCGAAATACTGGAGGAGATATTTTACTTACGCAGTTCGTTCCTATCATCACACTCCACATTGGATGGAAGATCACAATGCTCCTGTTTGGGGTTCTTGTCAGAGAACACCAGACCATCAGGACACAGTTTGGGTTCAGCCTTTCCTTTCAGACAATGGTAGTAGAGATCGCACTGATATTGATCTGGATAGAAGCCACTCTTTTCTGGACATTTGAAGTCGTCTTCTTGTGCTAATCCTGGAAAAAGAAAACATAACAACTCATAACCTTGGTTATTTTTTCAAACGTACCATTTTCTATTTAAGAGTGACCTGAACATGCGAAAAATTGCATCGAGAAAAGGAAAATGATTAAGCTGATACTAAAGATATCATCTGTCATCCAAAATCCTCGGGAGACACCTAGCGATTCAGAGGATCCAGTCACCTCATACCGTCGTGTTTGGTATCTCACGAAAGTGCTTCACGAGTAGAACTCATATATCGTTTTACAAATTTTGATTCTGGCCGTTCTTGCTGGGAGGCGCCATTGGAATAGTTTTAAGATGTGTGCCATAAAATCGCCTATTAAAAAAAAACTTTTTACGAATAAGTTTTTAAATGTTTTTTTTTTCTTGAGTAAATAAACCCTCCATTGATAAGGACACTGAATGAATGTAATTTAAGGGTGGGCTTTTCCGGGGGGCTCCCTTAAGGCTAACCCTGGGCCCACCTCTTAATATAGATATGCCTAGAAGTGCGGGTCGCTATTAATGCGCCTGAGCCACCCGGGGATGTGGAGGGCTTTAAGCCCGCGGGATTTTCCTTCAATGTGCAAATGAAGAAATATGAGTAGGTACATAGAACAATAATAAATTTACGGTGAAGTGTAATGTAGATGAAATTACTATAGACTATTCTAAGTCCCCTGGTGCAAACTTGGTTTAGTGTTGCTTGATGTGATAATAAGATATGGTTACATTGCATCGCTACTTTCAAATTATATTTCACAACTGTTGTTTAAAACATTTTGCCAATTTTTGAACTGTTAGAATAAACTGGCAACATTGTTTTTCTAACTTGTGATGGCGGTTTGAAGGGATTATTGGAGTATTTTTTTCTTTTTCCAACTCGCAAAACTATCTTTTCTTTAAAATGATTTCTCTAGCGCTACTCTGTAATATTTTCGGCATTGTAGGTTACTTGTAAAAGATACAATGTGAGAATATTGGGAACCTTTGACAGCTCTTACGACAAGATTCGACAATCAGGGCTACCAACAATACAATCTAAACTTGCAGATAACGTCCGCACGGTGGTCAAGACGGATGAAATTACTAATTATTAATATCTACGAGTATGTTATATGGTATGGATTATTTATATAAATTTCTATGTAAACATGAATGATTACATATGATGTAGTTGTTATAAACCATTATGTAAGAACCGGTCACCATCAGGCATCGTTGAAGAATCTTGACCCGACTCTTAAGAATTCAGTTTTGTAATACTTATCCACTCAACCAATCATTAATCAAGAGAAAACGACATCATTTAGCAATATGTCAATATTTTTAATCTCTCAATAGATTAAGCTTTAATGGTTCATTTGGCTAAGATGGTTTGGGCATGTTGAGAGAATGAAAGATGACAGGATGACAAAAAATATATATTTGAGTGAGCGAAGAGGGGTGAGGAAACGCCACCGCCCGAGACTGACGTCCGATCATGTCGACCACATCCTCAAGAGTGGACGCGTTTTGAGTAAAAAGAATCGGAGTGCGTGTATGACTGCATGCATGAATGTGACGGAGGGTAGGAGTGTGTGTAAGGATAGGGCTGTCTGGCGCTCTGTCTTCTCTGCCTACCCTGCAAGAGACGTGGCGTGAGGCAGCGTGTGTGAAATCTTAACCTTGGAAATTAAATTATGGCTAATAGGTAATATATTGAAATCAGTTGTTGATTAATTATCTACTTAAAATTATAATTACATATTTGTATGCACATATAATTAGCGAGTAGGTATTTTGGCAATATCCTTGATCTGTATTTTAATATTGACTGTAACACTCATCATTTAATAAACAGGCTACGTTCAAGGTCCTGCCAAATCTGTTTTAAATAATATGTCACAAACATATGCATCAATTCAGTCTTGTGAGAAAATGTCTATACACATTACACATTGTATATAATGGCCATTGTTTCAAATCACGGTTAAGGGCCCGGGCTTCCTGAGACTCATAGATTTTGATTTTTAATTAGTGATGACTACAATTCATGCTAGAACCTGTTTTTTTTTATTTAGTTACGAGTATTGTTATCGAAATAATTCATTTTTGGTGAAAACAACAACAAATAGCAACTCATAATGCTAGTTCTTAAATATGATTTTCCATAATATTATTATGGGTAGACACGCGAATGTAAGGTTAAAATATGTAGACATGCTTAAGCAATAGCAAATTGCTTAGCAAAAGCATGACAAAAGCATAGCAATAGCAAATAGCATGCTACGCATGTACTATTCATATTATTTACAAATAGCAATAATTTCAATTGCTACACCTTCCTACCTATGTGTGCAAAATTTCAAGGTGCTATGACATTGGGAAGTTACTCAAATTTGAAGAGGATAATGTCGATACATAACGGGTCAGATTTATTTATTTAAGTATTTATTAAGATGACTACAAAGAGTAAAAAAACAAAACAGAAAAGGAAATTTGTTTTAGAAATTAATGTTAAAATTCACAGCTAAACACGTTTTTTCGTTACCTACATTCACTTATTTAGTTTTTTTCGAGTAATGCCGAATTATCACGATGGCCTGCAACACGATACACCAATTAGTAATAATGTAACATTTGTAAAGAAAACAATATGCGCATTAATTGTAAATTATTGCCTATTTTTATATTCAAATATTCACAATAACAAAAAACCGGTTGACATTCTGATAACTTAGTAATAGTTATTTATTATTGTAAATCTTTTTAAGTCCAGTCTCAATAAACAGTACCTATACCTACTAATACAAAAAAGGGGCCATCGTAACTAAATATGCGAAAAATTGCTAGTGAACTGGCTTAATTGAATAAGATTGCCCAACAGAGAGCGCGATGGATAGGCCACAACATCAGGCACCCCGGCCTGCTCATCATCATAGCAGAAGGAATGGTAGAGGGCAGTAATGTGAGAGGTCGCCCAAGAAGAAGTTATATGGTCCATATTATTGAGAGCATGCACAGTCGTACCTGCACGGATGTGAAGAGAGTGGCGAGTGACAGGACGGCGTGGAGAGAAAGAACTAAAATGCTTGGTACAAACCAATCTACAAGATTGTAACCATATTATCATCAGTAAGCTGACATTCTTCTACAATGTGGTTAATGGACTCCACCCCACCACAGGGGCAGCATGGGGTTGTCCAGCTTGCCCCACCTGTGGAGTAGAAGCCCACAACGCCGACTGATTACATCGCGAAAAAATATGCGAAAGAAACTGAATTGTACCTATCTTCTTAAATTTTATGACAAAATTTCGCCTGCGGCGCTAGTCCTTTATCATGTTGTAATCCAGACATATATGCAGATGCCGTATTGAAATCAACCAAGTTCATCAATTCACCCATTTTTGAAAAAAAAAATGCTGCGGCGCTATTTATTAGTTTCGTGGAAAGTAGGGGGCCAACGTCTCTAAAAATGTCAGGGCCGGTTTGAGGTCCCAGTCCGGTACTGCTACCAGGTATGCTTATGAAATATATATTTTCAATTATTATTGAAATAATGTAGCAAGAATGTGGTTTCCAGACACCAAACAGTGCAACATTTCGTGAAATTGTAATAGTTTATAGCAACACTGTTAAATAATTGTGAAAGTAAAGTAGTTGTTTGTTATTAATAAGCTTTTTATAACTTGGTTTAAACTGAGTTTACGAAACCTGTAAAAGTCTAGTCACGAACTAATTAAAATGTTAATAGATATTAAAATTACTTGTTTTAAGAGTACGATTACTGACATTTCAAAAATTTCTAAAAACGGGAGACCTCATAATATCTCGACAACCATTACTAAATATGCTTTGGAAAAAATAGAGTAGATACATTGAACCTTTATCTAGGGAATAACCGTAAAAGATTTTTTTATATTGTATAGATTTTGTGAAAAACATGACTGATCTTTTTTCCGAAAGACAGAAACTCGTTTCCCGAAAGTCGCAGAGAATTTTTTTTGTACTGATAATATGCGTTAAAAGCTAGGGAATAACCGTAAAAGTTTTTTGATTGAAACGTAATTAACCCCAAAAAATGGTAAAAACGCTATTTTTACCATTTTATCGTGCGATTGTTCACGCGATTTTGAACCTTAATGTCGTGGGAAATGACCGTGAGGTCATAGTTGGGTCGCGAGCTTTAATTTGAAGTTATCAGAATTGCCATGTGCTCTTTAGCTTTATATCTTATCTTTATATTAATATCTACACTTACGAAATTACTTATTACTTCGTATACCTATTAGGTACCTACTATCATAACGTTAGGATAATCAGGGCCGTCCCTACCTAATAGGCAAGTAAGGCAAAGCTTAAGGGCGGCACTCTGGAGGGGCGGCAATTTGAATGGATACGAATATGTCGTGTATTTATGTAGATGTAATTAGTATTTAAGTCTCTTATTTATTGTAAGTAATGAATTGTAACCTCCTTGGATAAGGACACTGAAGGAATGTAAGTTGGGGGTGAGGTTTGTCGGGGGACTTCCTTCTGGCTTACCCTGAGCCCACCTCTTAAAAATATTTTGCCAAGAAGTGAGGGTAAAGAGGACGCTATATGCGCCTGTGCTACCCGGGAATGCGGAGGGCCTTAAGCCCGTGGGAGTCCTTCAATGTATGCTGAAGTGTTATTTTCGTTGACCCAGATTCATTTTTAAAAATCATTCTAATGACGCTAATGTATGCTAGTGAGACTTGGACGTGGATGAAGAAGGATGAATCAGGATTGAATGCAGTGGAAATGAGGTCGTTAAGAAGACGCTGAGAGATAAGATAAGGAACGAGGGAACGTTAGGGAAGACTGGTGTTGCGGCTAGAATGAAAGTGAATAAACAAAAATGGTTTGGGTATGTTGAGAGAATGAAGGATGACGAAAAAGATATATTTGAGTGAGGTCAGGAGACTGACCTGGTCCGATCATGTCGACCAGATCCCCTAGAATGGACCCGTTTTGAGTAAAAGGAATCGGAAAGCGTGTATGACAACGAATTGCATGATTGTGACGGAAGCAAGAAGAGTATCTAAGGTGAGAGCAGTTTGGCATCCTCTTCTAAGTGCCTACTCTACAAGGGTTGCGGCATTATAAGAATAAATTCATATCGAAAAATAAATAAACAAAAAAAATAAACTCACCATTATTTACAAGCATCAACAAACAAATTCCAAAAGTCGAAATTACAACACGATTTGCCATATTTGATAAAAAAATATTAAAACAAAAATAGAACAGAATAAAAACAAAACAATTACAAAATTTAGAACAGTATTTGAATTATTTAAAAGTAAGTAATGTGATTGGTCCGCTGCGACAGTTCTTGTCTGTGGTTCAATTAGCACTGCATTATATTTACTATGGTATATTTGTTCTTGTTTGTTTGTTGTATGGCTTGTGGCATGGGCTATTGAAAATGTAGGTACAGAGTGTGAAAGAAATGTAGAACTGGTTTTCTAGAACAATTTTCTAGATTAATTGTGTTAAATATAATATTGTCTCACGGCCTTAATACCCGATATTCAATATATAGGGTGTTTGCAAAAAAAAAATAAAAAAAAAAAAAAAAACTTTATTGTACAGAAAAACATACAAGGGGCGGGCTTATTGCCAAATGGCAATTTCTGCCAGCCAACCCAAGATAGAAACAAAAAATGAGAGGGTACCTTAACTGAATACTCAAATACATACATAACAATAATTGAATTCATAAATACATACATAGATAAACATATTATACATATAAATATATATATATATATATATATATATATATATATATATATATATATATATATATATATATATATATATATGAATGGTAAATGATGAAATGATGTAAATAGATGAAAATCTGTTATAAATGATAGACTTACATCTCTTTATGACGATACATTGACAGACATTGACATCTTCAGACTTACTCTACCGGTATACAAGCGACAAGTACGTGCTAGGCTAACGTCATCCATATTACCTCCCTGACATGCAGAGCATCCCTCCCTGTCCCCTCCCCCTTCCCCCTCCTCATCCTACAGTTAATTATTTCACACATTTTCTAGAAAAAAAAAATCGCCGCAGCCCTATTTTTTTATGCGTTTTTTTTTATTTAAAGAAAATAAATCAAATGATTATAAGTATTGGTACGAGTATTATGACCCTCTTCACTCAGTCTCAAAAAAGCCGGCGGCGCTGTTCACATTTTTAATCCCACAACCGTCATATTTGCATGTAACAACCTTCAGCCCCCCCCCCCCCAAATTTATTCCTGTATCCACCACTGGCACGTAGCATTGACGCATGCTACAATTATCTAGTTCACTCATTCTAGATTGTGGGAATGAAATGCCATAATGTATGGATGGATAATATTTTATTTGGTCCCTCCGTCACTGTAAAGTTTAGCATTCTTGTAGTAATCGCCATATTATTGTTAAGTATTTCGGCCTTTCACCACTACATTATTCAGTAATACAAGAAATACTTCGTGTAGGTGTAGGCAATTAGGCTGTAAAGAGGTACTTCGACAGGGCAAATCCATAAACTAATGACCCTCAATCTCAGTTTTTCGAATTGTTTTTTTTTTATTATTATTATTATTAAATGAATCTGGGTTCAATAATAATAATAATAATAAAATTTTATTTACCGTGAATATCTATGTACAATATAATTAAAATATAATCAATATGACATTTTGCACAAGATGTTCTAATCCCCAAACAGCAACTATCGTGCTGGTATAAGGGGACACACAAATATAATTATATAACATTAACACCTTACACTACATATTTTCACTATAACATTTTACTTATAATTTTACTTACATTTTATCGATATAAACCCAAATACATATTTTTACACTTCACAGAAAGCTTGTGTTGTGAAGTGAAGTAAGTCGGGGATTGAACCCGCGCCCGCCGGATTAACAGTCGAGCGCGTTACCAACCAGGCTACCGACCACCCCTAAATTTATTTTGGAATATCACTGGTTTAGATACTAAATTATATGGAACTGATAAAAAATCTTTATTTATTTATGGAAAGTACCATGAAACATATCTCCCTATTCAACTAACTTGTCAACTTGAAAAACTGATTTTTTGAAATATACTGAATGTAACCCCGTTTCGTTTTTAAAAAATCATAATAAATATGTTTTTTTTTTTAGAAAATATGCGTTTGTTAGTGATAATAAAGCCCTATACTTTAAACTTCATGTCCCTAATATAAATCTAACTTGTAAGTTTAGTAAATTAGCAGATTTTTGGACATTTATAGTAAAAATTGAAACAGCATGGTCAAATCAAGTAACCCCCGTTACAGTACTAAACTGTAAAACTTCAGTAACTGTCCATATTTAGCGTGTTGTTTAGTATCTGATGGCAAGGTTTGTATAAAATGGTGGGTGTTTTGACACGTTTGATGTTGATATTAAATCAAACTATTCTTAAAAAGACATTCAATGCGTACCCGTAGTTTGTGGATTCGCCCATCAGTTACATGATGATATGGCATTAGGACACAATTAGGTAGACGAAATTAATCAGCATATGGAAGAAACGAGGTAAAGCTCGGGACCCAACTATGACGTTACGGTCATTTCCCACGGCATTAAGGTTCAAAATCGCATGAACAATCGAGTGATAAAATGGTAAAAATAGCGTTTTTTTTTTTTTTTTTTTGGGGTTAATTTCCCTTCAATCAAAAAACTTTTACGGTCATTCCCTAGATAAAGGTTCAATGCATCTACTCTATTCTTTTTCCAAAGCATATTTGGTAAGGTTGTCGTGTTGTGAGAATTTTGGAATTTCTTGGAGGGAACGAAGAAGTTCTCATCAAAATCAAAGAAGGAAGACACCTGCTCAGTGCAATAGCAGAAAGACGTGCCAGATGGATCGGCCACATAGTGCGTCAAGAGGGTCTCCTATTTGAATTAATTGAAGGAATGAACGAGGGGACAAACTACAGAGGACGACCAAGGAAAGAATAACTGGACGACCTGTGCCAGGATATGGGCTTCGACTCATATAAAGAGTTAAAAAGAACCGCACACGACAGGGATGAGTGGAGAAGGAGACATGGGGCTTTGCTGCAAACCAATCGTAACGATTGAAACTGGAGAAGAAGATAAGAAAATAAGTACCTATTTCATCAAATAAAGTATCTACCGTAGGTACATCTTCTATAGAATATCTCATTATTAGATAATATTAGTCTGGGTCACAATATACAGAAACTAGAAAGAGATAGTAAACCTAATTTCACACTCTTCTCTTCAACTCACCTATTTGTCTTCGTCACTGTCTATTTCATACAATCTACTCTTGTCATCTCTGTCTCATAAGGTGGTAATGTTTCTTCTCTTGTATCATGTTACCCTGGTACCACAACTACAGAATGGAAAGAGATATTTAGTATTGCATCACTGTTTTAGCTGCGCGCGCATAAAAATAAAAGTAATTTAAGTCGAAATGAGATGAGAAAAATTGCTAAGGAAAAATCTAGTGATATTTTCATTCGACAGGAATATATGGAGCAGGTTCTCCAGGATATGAGCTGCTCCTCATACTTGGAGCTGAAGCGTTGTGCGGAGGACCGGGGGGAGTGGAAAGCGAGGTGTTCTTTGCTGCAAACAAATCCATTGGATTGAAACCTGAGAAGAAGATGTACAGCTGATTAGTAGTATCTACAGCGATTTTGTCCACAAAATAACAGTTCTCTCACTATTGAAAAATGTAGTTTTTTTTATTTATGAAGATGACGAAAGTACTCAGACTCAGCTAATACTAAAGATATCATCCTAAGCTAAGTCACTCTAGTGGGGAGACATTTACTCAAACAAGAGATTATTCCCCTAGTTTGTTACATATAATGCTGTCATTTGGTACTCAGACTCAGCTAATACTAAAGATATCATCCTAAGACTTAACACATGGATAAATATAAGATATGCTGCAAGTCACTCTAGTGGGGAGACATTTACTCAAACAAGAGATTATTCCCCTAGTCTGTTACATATAATGCTGTCATTTGGTACTCAGACTCAGCTAATACTTAAGATATCATCCTAAGACTTAACACATGGATAAATGTAAGATATGCTGCAAGTCACTCTAGTGGGGAGACATTTACTCAAACAAGAGATGATTCCCCTAGTTTGTTACATATAATGCTGTCATTTGGTACTCAGACTCAGCTAATACTAAAGATATCATCCTAAGACTTAACACATGGATAAATGTAAGATATGCTGCAAGTCACTCTAGTGGGGAGACATTTACTCAAACAAGAGATTATTCCCCTAGTTTGTTACATATAATGCTGTCATTTGGTACTCAGACTCAGCTAATACTAAAGATATCATCCTAAGACTTAACACATGGATAAATGTAAGATATGCTGCAAGTCACTCTAGTGGGGAGACATTTACTCAAACAAGAGATTATTCCCCTAGTTTGTTAAATATAATGCTGTAATTTGGTTTATACAATGTTTAAGGTAAGACGCGGTGACTTTGGTGGATATTTTTTTGATTTTTTCCCTTTTTGTGCAATAAGCCGAAATGAATTTTGGCGCTTACGTTAATCTAATATTTGAGCTTACACTGCCTTACTAATCTAGGTAGCATTTTTATGGAGTGCAGTTAAGTCCCAATATTTTTCTATACTAAATACCGACCCTCTCTCTACATACCGCTGTCTTGTTACCGAAACCGTATGTATGCGTGGCTACAGAAACTTTCCTTGGTTTTGAATGTTATTCACATTCAGTTGTAATATAATTTGATCTAATATAAACTTGAGTAGAATTGTACCTCACTGGATATTTCCTCCCCAATCCAATCCCTCTCCTCCTCCTCGTTCCACTCCCGTCCTATCCTTTCATATGTTGTATAATCAAAATGTCTATTAGTTAAGTTGTTTTTGCTATGTATGTATAGGTCTAAGTTTGTGTTACTGTGTTTGTGTGTTGTTATTTGTGTACAAATGTAATTGGTCAGGTTTGTCAATACATATTCCTGTTTAATTGTACTGTTGTGACTGTATTTGTACCATAAATAAATAAATAAATAAATAATAAATAGATACCTAGAGCATTCGAATTTAAAGACGTTCTTTTTTCAATTAATATTTCAAAGTAAAATAAATTTGAATCGCACTTACTTCAGTTTGACGTATTTTATTTGAGCTCTAGTTCAAATTTTGAGTGGGGCGTTAAGCGCTACTTAACTGTCGAAACGAATACTTAATTTAAATTTACAATTCGCTATATTTTGATGGAGAAAAAACGCCCATAAGCAGCGATAAATAAAGTTTAATGTATCAATCCAAAGCGTCATGAGGATCAGGCGCGCATAACATATAAATGGTATAACTTATCTTCATATAAAAATATCATTGTGCATATAAAGTAGGTTGGCATAGTGTTGGGAAATTATCATATGCTGGCGCCACATGTTCGACGAGTCTCAGCGTCTGTTCACGAGCACCAATCATTCACGGATGCTCAGTAAATTTGGAAAACCATCCACACGCTCCCGACCGCGCTTGTATATTATGGATAAGCGAGCATGACGGACGTCTGGATTGTGTCGGCTATAACTTTCAGCATAGCGTATCTTTATTGTAAAAATAAAAATGAAATGAAAAGAAAACGAAAAATACGGCGAAAGAGATGGTGGATGTTAAAAATTCATAGAAACCGTACCAGTTTAATATTTAATTATTATATTATTATAACTTCATTCATGTAATATGATTTTTATGTAGTTTCATGTGTGTATTTAATATTTTTATTATTTTTTCGTTTTATAATTAAAATTCGATAATAATCATAAAATACCTTCTTACCTTTATATACCTATATATTTTTACTTTTGTTCTGTTATTTTCTCTCTGCGTGTGTGATATGCATTGTGAAAATGCATTATGTAGGTACTTATACTTACATATATACTTCTTTTAGTTTCCTTGTTCTTTTACTATGAGGCTAATTGTATACTTTTAATCCAGTCAAATTATACTCAATGCAGTTTCTCGATGGAGAGTTGTGGGGTAGTCTGGATTTCTTTCATGCTATACGTTTTTTGGGGTGCTGAATGCCAACAAAATTTCTTGACGGAACGTGGCATTAATAATGGGAAAAATGGCGAAAATTTCCATATTCTGGCGAATTCTGCATATGAACTTGACAACTATCAACTTTTTGTAGGTTATCTTTTTAGCAGAATGAAAGTACATAAAATTTCCTACAAAGGCATATTAAATTTTTCTCTAAAATAAATGGGAACGGAGCTGTCAAAGTCCAAAAAACATATTTTTGTGTTGTTTTACTCGTACATTACGAGAATCGAAAATGCATTGAGAAAGTTCACCTTGTTTCATTCACAACCAAATTTAAACAATTATTCTTTAAATTTATGAGTCACACTCTACCTTGCTGGAATCAGTAAACATAACGAATGTTTTCAACAAAAAAAAAACATTTAAAAACACCGTGAAGTATTTAAGCTAGAAATGTTTAAATAACTTTATTTAAAATGTAGTGAATTGTTTAGGCTGAAAATGGTTACACCTTTTTTGTTTCACTACCTATATTAGGTAGATTTCCACAAAGGAATTCTACCTATTCGTTTCTCCCGTGATGTCGCAGAATTGAAAAATTTCTACTTAGTATCACTAATTAGGACCAGGAGAACCCGAATCCGAACTTGGTTTAAAAGTTTATATATATAAGCCATATATATATGTGTCCCTTTTCTTGTGCGCACGTTTGAGGCCAAACTATGCGTCGCAGAAACGTGAAACTTGGGTGGTAGATTTTTAGTAAGGGGTAGATGAACTGATAGGAGATTGGGTGAAATCCATTAAGAGGAAGGTTCACTTTTTAAGGCTTTAAATACAAAAACAATCATTCTGAGGGGATCCAATGATTGTGAGGGTCTGTGTCTGGTATCGCATGAAAGGGGATTAAATAAGGAATACATATCAAAAGTCAGATTTTGTCTAGCTCAATTCTTCGGACGACACTGATCGATCGAAAGATCTAGTTAAGTAGTTACCGCATAGGTACTAGCGTGTTTGTTGTCTTAGAAAAGTGCTTCACGATACGAGTAGAACTCACATCTTTTTTTCAAATTTCTAGTACTTAAGTACCGATACCAATCCATATTATGAGTTGAATGAAAATTGATTGATTGAAAATAATTTGATTTTTGGATTAGGTACTTCGATAATCAAAGAATAAACTACATCCATACTACTTCATCACTTCGCTGGTTTATTTGCTGATGATATTGTGATTGTTTTTATTATATGTACAGATGCGTACTCTTAAAATTAATAAAATAAATAAATCAATTGAAATCTACCTATGCCTGTGGCTTGCCAAAGGATTTTTTTAAATAAAATTTACACTGAAAACTCTCTTCATATTTACTGATAACAGCGAGGTAAAATGCAGCTATTTCTATTACAAAAATAATACGAGACGTCCGTCTTTCCCCTGCTAATGCACAAACGCTACTAAGTTCGCACGAACGTGTGGACGTTTCGCAAGTTTTTTGCCGCAAGCTTCCTTTGATCTTTGAAATACCGTGAACACTCAGTCGAAGTGTTCACGTTCCTTCACGAGACAAGGCAAACGCCCATCCACACGCTCGGAGGTTGTGAACAGTCGTGGAAACTTGGCAAGCATGTAGCGCCAGCATACAGTAGTTACCTACTTACAAAGCAGATAGCATTACACAGACCACAGACGTTAAACTTGTATAGATACGACATAAATATGCTGTATTTTTTTTTTATTTAAATTGATTGATGTTGGCGTACATACTAGTTTAAGTCTCTTGAACGGCGTATCTCCAAGACTTCCGATATCTAACAACCAATGACGAAGGGTGGATTTCTGCAGAAGGGAAGCCGGGGGTAACATGTCTTATTGGATTACGTCAGATTAGACACTATTATACCTATCATTTTATCCAAAAAGTAATTCGATGGGAATCGTGTTCTTAGGTATGGCTTCGCGCCTGCAGGTAACAGACCTCCAAAATCATTAATATGGATGCTCAACATTAGATCAAGAAGTTGTGAATTTTTGGTATTTTGTGTACCTAGGTCTATGGGGTAGAGAAGAATCCCTGCCATCTTGAATGAAAACTTACAAAATCACTTCATTTGTTACGTGTTTTAAGTCAAAAGAAGTAATTTTCCCGTTTGTGAATCATAAAATTTTCTAAAAGTTTGCAATAGATAAATTTTTCTCTTTAATAAATAGCAGTGGAGCGTCCTAGCTACAAAAATAGGCCAAATTTTTGTATTTATAAAAATACCTAAAAATCACGAATAATTGATGTTTTGTAGGCGAAATCTTTCTGCTTAGCGAACTAACAAGGGTCCAAATGGAGAATGGAAAATTGAAGGAAGGGCCCTCCACATCCCCGGGTAACTCAGGCGCATTAATAGCGACCTCTTTACCCGCACTTCTAGCAAAATATTAATAAGAGGTGAGCCCAGGGTTAGCCTTAAGGAGCCCCCCGACAAACCCCACCCCTGAATTACGTTCCTTCGATATCCTTGTCCAAGGGGGTTACAAAATTTGAGGATGGAAAAATGTAAGGTTAATAAAGTATTTTTCTAAGTATATACTTATTTATACTATTATTATTTATTTTTATTTCATTAATTTTAAGAGTGCATACAGTTATTACATATAATATAAACAATCACAATATCATCTGCAAATAAACCAGTGAAGACTCAAATATTACTTAATTACAAATCCTGGGCAGTCAAAAGCAACACACAGCATTTAAAAATCATATGCAAAATCAAAAATTAAACAGATAAAGAGAAAACTATGTAAGTACAAAGAATTCATAAAATGAAATTCATAAATTCATACTATGAAATAATTGAAAAAAGAACGTCTTATTTTAAATAGTACGCACTTAATCAGTTTCAGAATTGACCACTTACGATTCATTCAATGAAATATAAGTCGACTCTTTAATATTTATATATCCGTGTCTCACTATCTTGTACGAGTATGTCCATTGCTTTCACTTTCATAGCAACGATATTTCGGGCGGGCCAAAGTGAACGGAGTTTCGTAGTATGTAACTTTATACTAACTATACCTTCTGGTACTTTATGCTCGCTTGATACAACTGTGGTGGAACAAAAAGTGATATTTTTGGTTGTTGCCGTCATTATGACATCCCAGCTATATTATCTTTATAGGGATGGAAATTATGAAAATATTATATGGATCAGAAAAATAATAATAATAAATAAAAAAATATATTCGCAGTGAATATATAATATGCAATTGTATTAAAATAGTATCAATATATTTACGAGTATTTACATATGTTCATATCCCCAGACAGTGAAATATATTTAAATTAAATTTGAATATAATACTTAAATATCTTTTTTATATTTAAGATATACTAATGCGCCGACTAGAAGAGATAAGTTTGGTTGAGCCTAATGAGAATTATTTATTTCTAGATGGTTGATCTGGTATGTACATAAAAATGAAATAAATTAGGTATGATACTTTTAGACAGAGTGAAGTAGGTCGCGATTGGTTTGTTTTCTTGGAAAATATTTACTATAAAAAACGCACCAAGAAAGAGCGCCGCAAGCGAATGTTTATAAAGAAAAATGGCTAAAGTGATGAAACTGGTGTCTTTCTATTATAGTAGGTGATTCATATGGATATAATACAAGAAGCAAGCGACCGATTTTTATGAAACAATTGCATTTCAATGGATTTTCATACTGATTTTCATAAAATTATGAGAAAACGTGTGGTTATAATGTGATTATTTGTGAGGCTTTTGTCATTTAGTATGAAAAAGTATACATATTCCAATCTCTAGGGGGGAAATGCTGCCCTCCCCCCCCCCTGACGACACCCTTGCATCCATTGAAGGAAAAACACATGTAACAACTTTTTGTCGATGCAGTACGAGTAAGTTTCGATGATTTTTGTCATCTAAATATTCATATACAACACTAATATAATTTTGGAAGCCCCATTGCATCACTACACGTTCATACAAAAATCAACGACGGTACAAAACCTATACGAAAATACTCTCTTACGTTCATGTTTTCCCAATACATTGCACTATAAGATGATATTTTCAACAAATTGTAATGAGTTTTATAAATAATTCTATTTATTTTATTGCACCTCCCTACCAAAATAAAAAAATATTAATTGTAAAGATAAAATAAGAAAAAAATCAAACATGGCTGAACAGTTAAGTTCACTGTATAAGCGTCCAAAGTATTAGGCGCACATAACTTGTAGGTGATAAGATATAACTGCATTTTCATAGCGGGATTTTTATCCATATACGTACGTACAACAGCTGTGTTACGCTGTGTCGGTGTTGTGACCTCTGTTCATAGTGTTCATACACGACTGAATGATTTCAACGTAGGAAAACGTTATTAAATAAATTATTTTTATACATTTTAATACCATTTAAATTAAATATTCATAAAAAAACTCTAGGAGTAGGGGAAACTTTGTTATAATAGAAATAGTCATGTTTACGCGCCAGCACACAAGTAAACATTTTTCCAACAGCACCTTTTGTTTCGGTGACCGTTTCTTTGTTATGTTTTCCTAATACATTGCACTACAAGATGATATTTCTTGTCCATTTTGTTTTGTATTCCAGGGACAAAAACCGCATAATGCCTTTTATAAAGGAAGTCCTGAAGATGGCCTTAGCAAGTAGGCCGAAAGCTCGACAACATCGACAATATCTTTTTCTGCTCTTTCGTTTTTTCATGTTTTTCCGAGACAAAAATAGTTCTTAATCATTTGAGTTAAATTTGGAAGAAAAATCCAATACTCCTATTCCTTCGGGAAAACTGAAAAAAAAAGGCTTTGTTTCTTGGTTTTCTAAACCTTCTTGAAGTTTTAGCATCTCCTTCTAGAAGAATAAATCTGCAAGCCCTCCTATTTCTAGCATTAGATTCCCAATCCCCTCTTAGCATTTTAACGTTCCCAGATCTAGGAAATTGTCCAGAAAAAACAATGCTGCGAAATTCTTCCCGAATGGAAACATTTTTTAGCAGAGGGCAGAAGTGGTTTAAATTATTTCGAAATATAAACCATTTATAACTGAAATTTATTATTCTTATGTTTAATATACTAAAAATGTAAATTAATATTTATTAATTTATATATTTATAAAATATTTTCAGCATATTTCATAGTCGCGTTATATACATTTTACCAGGCAAACATGACACAGCAAGAGATCGGCTAGCAAAATGGACATTTTGTTGCTACCGAGTTTATGCGATAAAAATTGTATGTAGTTGTAGGTAGTATTATGGGTAAATGAAACAGCAATATGATTATACCGTAAATTCATGTAGTAACTACATCATTTTGTTGCCTACTCGATACTTCTTTGAACAGAAAAATACACCTGTAGGTTTTTCTCATTTGATGTGCGTTTCTATTTACTTACAATAAAAAAAATGGTGCCTTCCATTTTCCTATTACCCTAATACTCCATAAATCCGAAAATGAAAACTTCTACTGCTAAGTTTGGTATTTGTCGTATCAGATATCCGGGGAATTGACAAAATATGTTTTTTTTTTACGATAACTGTGGAATTCTATACTGTTATTCCTATGTACGATGAAGGGAAATAAAACAGTGTTTTTTTTAATCATAAACTTTGTTTTTTTTTTTAAGATTGGAAGTGAAATATGTCAACACCATTTTTTTTAAATACACTACGCGGTTCCTAGGATTATCGCAGTTCTTTTTGGATCCCCTCGTATTTTTAATAACTTTCTTTAGTTTTTAATATATTCGGCATTATTCAGAAAATTGTGGAATTTTAACGGCTGTTTTGAAAAGATTTGACAATTATTATAAATATGGTTTATATTTACAGCTAGCTGACCAAAGTCAAAAACACAGACACACTGATTGATCGGTGACTAAAGTTTTTCTGATTTTCTCTCTATCGTGTCTGTTCTTTGATAGACAGTTTGTTGATAGCTGCTGTTAAATGAAGAATTTCAACATCTCATTCTCTTGTATGTTTATGATCTCCTGGTATATTGTATATAAACGTTTATTCACCTATGCTTGCAACACTATTCTAGTTTAGCTAGCTCTCTAGTCAACGAGCTAGTCCGTCTAACAGAAAAATCTATGTAGTACGGAGACCCAAAAAACCCAACCCCGAGGTGGTCGTGATCTTTTTTTATGTTGTACGTCTACGTAGTGAAGAATCCAAATTTCCAAAATTATTCTCCCCTATCTTCTTCTTCTTCACGAGCCCTGCAGCTTCCATTTCTGGATATAGGCCTCCCTCATTCGTCTCCATCTCTCTCTGGATTTTGCCTCGGATGTCCATGGCAAAATCCAGAGAGAGATGGAGACGAATGAGGTGGCCTGGACAAATGGACATCCGAGGCAATCCTCCCCTATACCATCCCGAAAAATAAATTGGGCCTGTTTTTTATATTATGATAAAATTTCGTTCAAAAATAAATAGCAGCGGAGCTTTCAAGCTCAAAACACTGCCCAAAATTCTTTATTTTTCATTAAATTCAGAAAAGAAGTTCACCACCATTTTTTTAATGTAGGTGCAAAAAGGCAAAGTCGGGACATAAATGGTCGTACACATCCATACTATTTGAGGCACACTTGTCGCTGACTACCCCACACTGAGAATTCAATGCCCAATATGGTTATTCTCTCTAAAAAAAAACATCTATTGGAACAAAATTTGGTACTAACTCGCATGATCTATGATATTTTAATCTATGATATTTTACGATCTTGCTAGATCTTCGACATCCACACCATCGAACTGTAGATCCCCGACTCTCCACCGTTGAAAGAAGTGCTAAAATTCCTCAGCAGAACGAACCATCATTCGGATCAAAGTACCAGGGGGGCATAAACGCGTGGTAGTAATTTGTATGAGAATAATTTTATAGACACACCCTCCTAGCCTCCTACGGTAGACCTGTTCTATGCCTACTTACGTAAGAGAGTGGTTTGGTAGAGTGTGACTATCCTATCAAATACCAGTAACTTGAAGTAATTATTACGTGGGTACTAGTTATGATATCGGTACTTAGAATACATTAAAACTATATACAGTATTATGTGACCAAAATGTTGACATTTCAAACAATTTGCATTACAAATAGAGAAATGTCAAATGCAAAAGTCCATATCTCTCACATAACTTGTCGAATGGTGGTTAAGAAATTGGAATTTGTGAATTAGATGTTGTTTTACGTAAAAAATAAGTAAGCTTTAAAAAAAAAACAAGATTTTATGACTTTCCGTTCCGTTTTTCGCGGTCTTCCAAACGATACCTTCCTTCATTCCAATGGTGCGTCCCACCAAGAATAAACAGAATCAAAATTTGTAAAAAAAAAAGATTTCTACTCGTGAAGCACTTTCGTGAGATACTTAACACGGCGGTATGCGGTGATTGGATCATCTCGATCCCTTGGTGTCTCTCGAGGCTTGAGCTAGACAAAATCTGACTTACGATGTGAATTTCATTTCCAACGCCCTTTGCTTTCCAACGCCATACATGACCCCACACGACCCTTGGATCCCCTCAAACGCCTTACAATTTTTTGTCTCTGGAGTAAGCTGATGTACAGAAACGTATTGTTACCAAGTTTACGTACGTTTGCAAAGTTTCATGTATCTAATTCGTAAGTACTCAGGAAGTGGTTGAATAATCAATTGCAGAATTTGCGTACAGACAAAAAAAATAAAAACAAAGGAGTGAAGTCAAATGAAATCTTGTTAAAATGACAATTCTGGATGGACGGAGGACGGATTTTCCATCAGGCTTATGACTGATCGTCGGCTGGGTTAATATGATCACATTACACTTAATTATTTTATACTATATAAATTGTAGTTCGTAACGATAACAGAAAAGCTGAAGGAGGGCAGACTGAGATGGTACGGACACGTCATGCGTAGAGAGGAGAGTTATTCCGTGAAGACGGCACTCAGCATCCCCACGAAACCTAGAGGAAGGGGTAGACCTCCGGCAACATGGTGGTCCAATGTTGAAAAGGAGCTAGCGGCGCAGAGAATCCCAGCAGTGACAACCCAGGACAGGAGATCTTGGCGCCTACGTACGAGGAGGCCCGACCCTGGATGAACCGAAGAGATATAAATTGTAGTTCGTAAATTATATTATTTCATTGTTTAATTAAGTGAAATAATTGTGTTACGCAGATAACCAAATATTGTGAAATATTGTTATGCGGTTTGTTTGATTGCAAACATTTCCTGGCGCCAACCAATTGTAAAAAATTGCATCAAGAAAAGTACTCAGACTCAGCTAATACTAAAGATATTATCAAATGTAAGATATGCTGCAAGTCACTCTAGTGGGGAGACATTTGATTACAGTAAATTTTCTTCATAAAAAAAATATTCGAAAGTTACCTTTGAAATTTCCTGAAACTTAAGATTATTCCTGTAGTTTGTTAGATATAATGCTGTCATTTGGTTGATACAATGTTTAAGGTAAGACGCAGTGACTCTAGTGGATATTTTTTTTGATGTTAGCTCCCCTTTTTATACAATAATCCAAAAACGTTAATGTCGCTTACGATATTCGTATTTTGAGCTTACACTCTCATACACTGAGCCAAAAAATATTTAACTGATTAAGAAAAATGCTAAGTTAATGACAAATCAGTAAATTTTACTGATGAAAAAGTTAATTCTACGCATGAAATAGTTGAATTAACTCAGCATTACAATTGGATTTACAAATGAGAGTAGTTGAATTGACTGATTGCAAAAGGTCAAAATAGAATCAGTTGAATTTACCGTTTAAACAAGTTAATTTCAATTAAAAAGTAAATTCTACTGTTGAGTATGTTGAATTTACCCTTAAATAAGTTAATTTCAATTAAAAAGTAAATTCTACTGTTTAGTAAGTTGAATCTACTCTAAAACAAGTTAATTTCAATTAAAAAGTAAATTCTACTGATTTGTAAGTTGAATTTACCCTTTAAACAAGTTAATTTCAATTAAAAAGTAAATTCTACTGATTTTAATCAGTAGAAATAATCATGCTTTGTTAAAATGTCGGTAGGGGCGTGACAGTCAAATCATGCGAAATTAGTTCGCGGTATCTTCTCGTCAGAGTATAAGTGTTCTGAGATCTCTCCTCAAAGT
This sequence comes from Ceraclea dissimilis, assembly GCA_963576895.1. NCBI lineage: Eukaryota > Metazoa > Arthropoda > Insecta > Trichoptera > Leptoceridae > Ceraclea > Ceraclea dissimilis. The sequence goes on along the minus strand of OY756381.1, from coordinate 8,767,569 downwards.
AATATAATGAAGTGTCTACGTATTTTAAAAAGATTAATCTAGTATATTCTTATTTTATCGATCTTTAAAACCAAATTGTGAAACAATGTGCAGTTTATTATAAATAGAGTGGTAATTAGTTCATAAATATAACTACATACATAGTTATTATTAGACAATAGTGGAGTGCGGCTGGCCACATAGCACGAACATCAGATGCTAGATGGACTAAGAAAGTTCTCGAATGGCGACCAAGAACAGGCCGAAGAAGCGTTGGTAGGCCCCAGGCAAGTGGTCGGATGACATAAGGAAGATTGCCGGGGGCGGATGGATGCGGTCGGCACAAGAGTACACAGCATAGTAGAAGTCTAAGGGGGAGGCTTATGTCCAACACAGGACGCGAGAAGGCTGAGAAGAACAAGACAACTACCACACTTGACATAATATCTTTTAAGGTACCTTAACAAATGTTTCTACCCTGTAAAACAATAAATAAAAGCAGTACATAAAGGTTGTAAAATCAGTATATTTATTGTTTAATAATAAGTATATCTTTTTATTTATTGCAGATGACGAAGACGGTGCAAACCTGAGCGCTGCTTGCCCGACCATTCTTTGATATACCTATTCATCAAGTTGATACCTGCTTCAAGGCGGTCTGCAGACATTTTAAGTTCTAATTAAAACAATATTTTTGTAAATAGTGGTTTTTAAGTACCTCTAAGTTTTTGGATATTATTTTATCTTTACTTTTAAGTACTTGTAAAATACAATGGTTATGCAAAAAGCTATTTTAATCAATTAAAAAAATGATGTAACCTTAACTTTGTATTATGTATTTCACTGTATATAACTATGTGTATAAATATTGTACATGTTTACTATGTCATACATTCATTTAAAAAATTGCGGTGCAAATAAATACTTTATACATAAGTAATTTGTCTAATTAAAAACCCTTTTTTATTTTTCTACCTACAGGTATTTTAACTAAGACAGTTTGTAGAAAGAACCTAGTAGGTAAGTAGAACAAACTTTGAAACTGTGGAATCTACCGATCATTCAAGTAGGATTAACTATATCACCGAGTAGGATTGACTGTGTCACAGTTAAATTCACCTTAGCAGAAATCAGCTGGACTGGGGCGGCCATGTTTTATTAAGTAGAATCCACGTCTCTAGAAATCAGCTGGACATCGGCGGCCATCTTGTTTTTAACTCACTCAGTTAAATCAACGCTCCCGTATTTTACTGACTGACCTCAGCTATTTCGACTGTTTGATCGGTAGGTTCCTAAGGGGGTTTCTAAGGGGTGTGTGATGCGCAACATATATCTGTACTAAGAACAGTTAACTAGCCTCTCCTCACCAACTCCATTCCCACCTGCCCGTGGTAAACCCTGCTACGTCGAGTAACCTGAGGTCGAGATTGCGGTAACCAATCCCAATGGAGACTCGGGTCGACAAACAAACGGGAAATGGGGGTCCGGTTCCACAACTATACCCGGATGTCTGGCATCGGCAGCAGGGTGCTACGACCTTCAGACAAATACATCACTGCGGCACAGAAGGCATGACCTCGTAGTGGCACATACCATCAGCTTAACCACATAGAGAAGGAAACTCAAATAAACCAAGAGTGTCAGGCCCAGCCAGCCGACTTTGTAAAACACGGCCAAACAAAAACATGCTCGGAAACAACAAAAGAAGAAATACGATAAATGCTAGGGCGTACCCTATAAGCGACGCGCCACAACGGTACCCGGTTGTGATGAGAAGTGGACTAGGGGATGCTAGGGCGTCCCCCGAAAGCGACGGAAATATATCTCACAAAAAAGTGCAATACAAAAACCAAAGAACGAATACCAAAGTCGACTGTAAGAACAAAAGTGCAATATTAAGATTTGGAAGTATGAATGTTGGAACTATGAATGGTAAGCAGAGAGAGTTAGCAGATTTACTAAAAAGAAGAAAGATTGACATAGCATTCATACAAGAAACTAGGTGGAAAGGAAACAAGGCTAGAGAAATTGGAGAGGGGTTCAAACTCATATATTCGGGAAAAACAAATAGAAATGGTGTAGGAATAATTGTAAAACAAGACCTTAAAGACAGTGTTGTTGAAGTTAAGAGAGTGTCAGACCGACTAATGTCCTTAAAAGTTATAATAGAAAAGAAACCTTTCAATTTTATATGCGGCTATGCCCCACAGCCAGGATGCCCCAATGACGAAAAGGATGCCTTTATGGAACATCTGGGAGACCTGCTGATGACCATCCCAAGTAATGAGACAGTGATAATTGGAGCAGATCTCAATGGACATGTTGGTCAGTTAGCGGGTGAATATAACAACTGCCATGGTGGTAGAGGGTATGGAAATCGAAACGACGAAGGTGAAAGGATATTAGACTTGGCGACAGCACATAACTTAATCATAGCCAACACTTTATTCCAAAAGCGAACAGAACACCTAATCACATACAAAAGCGGGAACTCAATGAGTCAGATTGATTACTTCCTAACCAGAAAAGAAGATCGGAGAAAGATTACCAACTCTAAAGTGATTCCAGGAGAATGCGTAGCCCCGCAACATAGATTGTTAATAATGGATTACAAGATTGACAAGGTTAAGAAATATAGGATGCCAAAAACCCATAAAAAGACTAAATGGTGGCTACTCCGTAGGCCAGATATAAAGGAAAAATTTGTTCAGGGTATCCGGACAGAAATCAATGAAAGATTGAAAGAAAGAAACGAACTGAAAACAATAGATGACAAATGGAACTGGCTAACACAAGTGATAGGGCAGAAAGGTGAAGAGGCCTGCGGATCAACAAAGGGCGGAAGAAAGGTGGAGAAGGAAACATGGTGGTGGAATGAGGAAGTCCAAGAGAAAATCAAAGACAAAAAATTCCTTTGGCACGCCGCAGGCATAGGTAGATTTCAAGTGATTTATTTATCTTATTAATTTTAAGAGTACATCTGTACATATGTATAATAAAAACAATCACAATATCATCACCAAATAAACCAGCGAAGTGATGAGTAGTATGGATGTAGTCTATTCTTTGATTTTCGAAGTACCTAATCAAATAATAATCAAATTATTTTCATTCCACTCATATAATATACGGATTGGTACCGGTACCTAAGCACTAGAAATTTGAAAAAAAGATGTGAGTTCTACTCGTATCGTGAAGCACTTTTCTAAGACAACAAACACGCTAAGTACCTATGCGGTAACTACTTAACTAGATCTTTCGATCGATCATTGTCGTCCAAGGAATTGAGCTAGACAAAATCTGTAAATTGATCTGTATTCCTTATTTAATGCCCTTTCATACGATACCAGACAGGGACCCTCACAATCATTGGATCCCCTCAGAATTATTGTTTTTGTATTTAAAGCCTTAAAAAGTGAACCTTCCTCTTAATGGATTTCAACCAATCTCATATCAGTTCATCTACCACTTACCAAAAATCTACCACCCAAGTTTCACGTTTCTGCGACGCATAGTTTGACCGCAAACGTGCGCACAAGAAAAGGGACATATATATATATGGCTTATATATATAAACTTTTAAACCAAGGTCGGATTCGGGTTCTCCTGGTCCTAATTAATGATCCTGAGTAGAAATTTTTCAATTCTGCGACATCACGGGAGAAACGAATAGGTAGAATTTCTTTTGGAAATCTACCTAAAAGCGATTGTTTAAGATATGGCAAAAATCCAAAACTCCAGAGGACATGGCAGAATACAAAAAAGCAAAGAAAGAGTCTAAAAAGATAGTAGCAAAGGCAAGATTTGAAGCTTGCAACTCACTATATGAAAAATTGGAAATGGGGGAGGGCGAACAACAAATATATAGAATGGCAAAGTCAAGAAATAACAGAACCAAAGACCTAAGTGTAGTAAAATGTGTACAGAGTGAAGATGGAAGGGTCCTTACAGATGACCAAGATATAAAAGAGAGATGGACTGAATATTATGATAAAGTGCTAAACGAGGAAAACCCAAGAAAACGACTTAGTGAACCACCCAAGTGCAGTAATATGGTGGAGCAAATAACGATTGCAGAAACAAAAGCAGCACTGAAAAGAATGAAAAAGAATAAGGCGACCGGACCGGACTCAATACCGATTGAGGGGTTCCATATAGCAGAAGAAGCTATTATAGAGATAGTTTGTGATATTTTCAATGATATGATGAAGGAAGGGAATGTTCCGACTGCTTGGAAAGAAAGCGTATTGGTACCTCTATATAAAGAAAAAGGAAACATCCAAGACTGTAAGAATTACCGCCCAATCAAACTTATAAGCCATGCCATGAAATGGTTCGAGAAAATCATCGAACATAGACTGAGAACTGAATTGGGGAACAAAATCTCAGAGTGTCAATTTGGGTTCATGCCGGGAAGAAGCACAACTGATGCAATTCATATAGTAAGAAACACCCAATATAAGTACATAGATAAACAGAAAACACTCCACATGGTGTTCATTGACCTCGAAAAGGCCTACGACCGGGTTCCAAGGGATCTTATCTGGTGGGCACTAAGAAAATTTGGCGTCCCAGAAATATATGTAGGGATAATAAGGGCTATGTACACAGATTGCACAACCACGATAAGAACAGCCTGTGGCCTCACATCTCCTATCCCAGTTGAAGTGGGCTTACATCAAGGCTCAGCACTAAGTCCATTCCTATTTAACACCATTATGGAAACACTGACTGGAGGCCTACTCAGAGAAACACACAAAAATTTATTGTTTGCTGATGACATCATGTTGTGCAGTGAGGATGAGAGAGAGCTCGAAATAGAATTGGAAAATTGGAGGAGTGCTCTAGAGGACAACGGCCTTAAAATTAATAGGGAAAAGACTGAGTATTTACCAGGTACACAACAAACCAGTGGTACAGTAAAGATCCAAAACCAGACACTAAATCAAGTGAACAACTTTAAGTACCTGGGAGCAGTCATAAGCACGGAGGGAGGCGTTGAGCAAGATGTGAGGCACAGAGTGCAGGTGGGGTGGAAGAAGTGGCGAGAGGCTTCAGGTGTTCTATGCGACAGAAGAATACCCGTTAACCTCAAGGGAAAATTTTATAAGACCGTAGTAAGACCTGCCATGCTCTACGGGGCGGAGTCCTGGCCCCTGAAACGAAAGGAAGAACAGTTGCTCCATACCACCGAGATGAGAATGCTGCGCTGGTCACTCGGGGTAACTAGATTAGATAAAATCCGAAATGAACACATCAGAGGAACTATGAAAGTTGCCCCGATTGACCTAAAAGCGCGAGAGGCCCGACTTCGGTGGTATGGACACGTGCAGAGAAGGGACGAGGATTCCGCTCTGAGGAGGGCAACAAACTGGTCAGTGGAAGGACAAAGAAAGAGAGGACGGCCGAAAAAGTCCCTTGAGGAGACCATCAGAGGGGACATGGAACACCTGGAGCTTACTCCAGAAGACTGCCTCGATCGGGGAAAATGGAGAGGGAGTATCCGAGCCGCCGACCCCAAATAAATGGGATATGGTGTGGAGAAGAGAGATCGGTAGGTTCCTATTTAACCTACTAAAACAGTTGTTTTCACTGTTTTTTCGGTTAATTCAACTGGTTATTTCTCTGAGTGTACAAAAATGGAAAAAGATAATACTTTGAACGATTTTTACTCAAATCACAAATCGTTCCACCTGAAGTGATCACATTAAGCCAGCCTACGATCAGTCTTAATCCCGTTGGAAAGCCCATCCTTCGCTGTATACCTGTCGAGATAGTTGCTTAAAAAAGTACCTATATCGTAAATGAAACAATTTGCATCTGGTTCGATAATTACTACCAAACGCCATCAGATGAGATTGAGAATCCTCGAATACTAGTCGCATGTAATAAAAATCATTACGTGTATTTTAAACTATTAAAAATGGACTTCCAGCGTGTACCGTCGGCTGAAAATCTTAATAATATCTCTAAGATGCTGTGTGAATGGACCAAATATTCATATGGAGGCAGATCATCTTATAGTTCAATGTATCAGGCGAACATGAACGTATAGGAAGTAACTTTGCTCTCAAGTATTCAAGTACTAGGTATTAATATTTATATTAAATCTCGTTTGTATTAAAATACAGCTAGTTTGCTAGTACTCGGCTATGCCGATGTAATCTCGATGTTGTGTACCGTTTGTGCGAGTAGCTACTCGTAGCTAGCAGCGCTGGTACTGGTCTTACGAGTAACGAGTACGAGTGAGGAGTGTCAGATAAAACGGAATGCATAACAAAATTAAAAGTACAAGTTTAAACTGTGAGACAAAATAAGTGCTATTGTAATTACAATAGAGGTTTAAATTCCTCTGATACCAGCATTTTTTGTTGTTTGAGGATAATACGATTTCTTTGTTATATTTGTATTTTATATCTTTAACTATTGTAATATTTCTCATTATGAATTAATAAATAAAAAATTATAGGTATTTTTTTTAGATATTCACGTAAAAGTGATGGGTACATGTACATTGTTGGCGCAGTTGGTTGAGGCGGCAGTCTCTCGAGCGGGTGGTGCCAAGTTCAAACCCCGGCGCTGGCGATGTATTTCACCCTTTAAAGATACAAACTTTTAGCCTAGTGCGAGGTGTTCAGGAAAGTATTTGGGTTTGTGTATGCAAGCCCAGATCCTTTTTATATATAAAAAAAGTAAGCGGAGTTGAGTTTTGTTGGTTGGAGTGCGGACTTCCAATCTGGAGGTGCCGGATTCGAATCTCGGTGCTGACAATGTATTCTGCACTTGACGACACAATCTTTAGCTTACTGTGAAGTGGTGGATACAGCGTCTGAATAAGGCACGGACTAGCGAAGATGTCCCAGAGAAGTGGCGGATCCAGAATTCAATTTTGGGGGTGGCTGAATGTCGTCACATTGTAAAAAGTACTGTCACTCATCGTTTTGGGGGGGCTAAGGGGCTGAAACCCCTAGATTTGTTGTATATAAAGTACTGTCACTCATGGTTTTGGGGGGGGGGGCTTCAGCCCCTTAGTCCACCCCCTGGATCCGCTAGTGTCCCAGAGCTTCGTGTGTCTCAGTGTGCGGATGCTAAACGCGCTCCCCAGAGAATTAAAATCGCTGGATGATGCGGCCTGCCGCGGAAGGGTGAAGATGTACCTCGTTGATAAAGTTTTTTACTCCATTGAGGATATGTTAAATAATTGATTTTATGTATGACGAAATGTCAATCAGAGCCCTTTACACTCTGATCGGCATTGATCTGATAATGATTTCTGTTATTGTTAATTGTAAAATATCATATCATCTGTAAAAATTGACGAGTCCAGGTGCCCGAATGGGCCTACGGAAAAAAAAGAAAGAATATATTTTAAACATTGACCTAAACTTTTGACAATCAGACATATCTGTGCTATTAATACCATAACGAGAATATTTATCTAATATATTTATTTACTTTATTATTATTTATATTATAAAAGTTATCTTTCTTTTCTCGGGTTCTCACTATCTTATTTTTGTAATTAGTTATGCATATTTTGTTTTGTCCAATAAAGATTTATTTATTTATTATTTATTTATATATTATTACTGTTTTATGTCCTTATTCTAAGATTTTAAGATGTGATATAACGAAATGCCATACGATAAATAAATAAATAGATTACCTAAATTCGAAAACTTTTTTAATAAATCGAGTATTTCATTGTCCACCATTTTCCCCTTTAAGTGTACTTGTATTAGTATCTATTGTACATATCAATACATACAATTATATTATGTGTTTATGTATACAGTAATATATACCTACATGCGTATATTATGTAGTAATTACTTCAATACAGCCTCCAATACATGAATAATAATTATATTTACTATACGTTAGGTACTATAGAGGGTTTACTGTTATAAGAGATCGTATTGGATGCAGTTATCTCAGAAGATATACAGCAAAGGATGGACCTTTCATCAGGCTCATGACTGATCGACCGGCTTAATTAATCGCGTGATCAATGATAAATCCACTATTACGTCACGGTAATTTTCCGCGGTATTAAGGTTCAAAATCGCTGGAACAATCGCATGATAAAATGGTAAAAATGGCGTTTTGCCATTTTTTGGGGTTAATTTTGTTTCAATCTAAAAACTTTTACTGTCATTTTCTAGATGCATGTTATCAGTACAAAAAAAAACTCCGTGGCTTTCGGGAAACGAAAAAAGACCGGAGGTGTTTTTCACATTTTTTTTTAGAAATCTGTACAAGATATAAAACATCTTTTACGATCATTCCCTAGATAAAGGTTCAATGTATCTACCAGTGGCGAAGGGTGGATTTCTGCAGTAGGGAAGCCGGGGCTAATATCTCTTATGGGACTACGTCAGATTAGACACTATTATACCTATCATTTTTTCCAAAAGGTAACTCGATTGGAATCGTGTTCTTAGGTAGCTTCGCGCCTGGTATCTACTCTATTTTTTCCAAAGCATATTTAGTAAGGTTTTAAAAAATCTGAATAGGGGTTCCATATGCAACCCCTGTTTTCCAACCCCTCTAATCTAGGGAATGGCCGTAAGAATGTATGGAATTATATGGGAGAAATTAAATAAAATCTTTTAAAAATAGGGTTTCTCAAGGTTACTCCTGCTCTGGCTATGGTTTTCCATATTTAAAGTTATATTTTGTGATCAAACAACATACTAAAGATGGCAATATCCTTGACAAAGAGTACTTTCATACATATCTGGGCCAAATTACCCCTGACCCAAATATTCCAATCATTATAGGTACATATAAAAGACTGGGCAAAAGTGCACCTGTGGAAAGAGATTGGAAAATTGATAAGAAATAAGAATAACGTAAGAGACAAAATCGATTTTAACTTATTGTATAAAAAGGGGACTGAATATCAAAAAAATATCCACTAGTCACTGCGTCTTACCTTTTAAACATTTTATCAACCAAATGACAGCATTATATGTAACAAACTAGGGGAATAATCTCTTGTTTGAGTAAATGTCTCCCCACTAGAGTGACTTGGAGCATATCTTACATTTATCCATGTGTTAAGGGCTTGGTACCAAGAATGACGTCACAGTCATTTCCCACGGCAATAAGGTTTAAAATCGCGTGAACAATCGCAAGATAAAATGGTAAAATAGCGTTTTTTCATTTTTTGGTGTTAATTTTGCATCTATCAAAAAACTTTTACTTTTAATGCATATTATCAGTACAAAAATAAATTACTCCGCGACTTTCGGGAAACTAATTTCCGTCTTACGGAAAAAAGATCAATAAAAATACAAAAATTTATGATATGTCGAAAAAATGTGTAGTAGTAATGTGAATTTTTGTGAGGTTTAATCATTTAGTTTAAAAAATATATACCTAATCCAATCTCTAGGGGGGGAGCTGCCCCCCTGACGACACCCATGGTTACCATATGCCACTAAAAAACGAAACCTTCAATAATAACAACCAGATATATTTTTCTGATCACTCATTGCATAAAAAAGTGCATCGATATGTTAATATATTAGTACAACATATTGGAAGAGAAACTAGTTAATGTACCCGCTAGTGGCCTTGGTGTCTCTCAAGGTGGTTAAGATGTCTGCAACAACTGTCACTCCATTGTCTATAATTAAACGTAAATTTATTCAATATGCAAGAACAATATGGTGAAAGGTGATTGTGGTAAACCAAAAAACACGATCCTATGTCGTGAATTATAAACCAGTTCAATTCAAATATACTCGTACATACAAGGGGACAATGAAAGATTCGAACGCTTACCCATATAGCTGAGTTAAGGAACCTATATAAAGGTGGGAAGAACTTTTTTTTTTTTTTTTAATAGAAAAAGGATCTGGGCTTGCATACACAAACCCAAATACTTTTCCTGCACACTTTGCACTAGGCTAAAAGCCTGTATCGCAAAGTGTGGAATACATCGCCAGCGCCGAGGTTTGAACCTGGCACCTCCCGCTCGAGAGACTGCCGCCTCAACCAACTTACGCCAACCATGTACTCCTAACTATTGAACATTGAGCCCCTTCTATATATCTATGACAAATCTATGGTAGACGCCATTAAGTCACTAAACATATGATTGCGTGTCATATTGGTTGTCCACAATTTCATTAATCCTGGTGATATTTCAGTGATTTTTGCGACTCATTATGTATAACACTCACTATGGGGTTAACTGGAAGAAATCGCAGTTCTGCGATAAGTTCGCCCTAGTGAACAACGTTTTATAATCTGTACTATGTCCATTTTGTATATTTATAAGTGTTTGTTGTTGACTTTAAGTTTAAATAAATAAATAAATAAATAATCAGTTTGGAAATTACCTTTGGAATATAACCTATGTAATCAAATGGTAAATTAGCGTACTTTACATCGAGAAAAAATTGCGTAGCGGAAATGCTGGCGGCGGTCAATTTTTGTCTATGGCTTTATCCGTTAGGACTTCCTACATTTATACAGGTTCCCTAAGCTAAGTGATAGTAAATTTGGGAGAGCAGTGAAAACGTACCTCGTTGAAAAATCATTTTACTCTGTCGACAAAATGATGGAATGCAACTTTTTATTACATTTCCTGAAGTCTAAAAGAAATGAGAGTCTATGATATAAGCTAGAATCCTTCATTGGCTCCTTAAATTTAAATTTAATTATTCTCGAAATCATTGAATTATTTAAACGTCTGTCTGGAATTTTAAAGTCAATTTAATTCGATTTACTAAAGATCAGAAAATTTTCACATTTATCTAGATTTTTTTTTTATGGTTATCTCGACATTTATTCAATTATTTACTTTTTATTTACCTATTCTTCAAATTAATAGAATTAGGCACACTGTAGTCAGGGCCCTAATATATTTTTTAAAGGATCTGGACTGCATATTCAAACCCAAATACTTTCCTGCACACCTTGCACTACGCTAAAAGCCTGTATCGCAAAGTGTGGAATACATCGTCAGCGCCGGGGTTTGAACCTGGCACCTCCCGCTCGAGAGACTGCCGCTCCAACTAACCGCGCCAACCATGTACTCACTAATATTAAAAAATAAAAAGCTGGTATTCTGCTATAACTATGACGTCACGGTCATTTCCCGCGGCGTTGAGGTTCAAAATCGCATGATAAAATGATAAAATTTTTACTTTATAGGGTTAATTTCGCTTCATTCCAAAAAACTTTTACGGTCATTCCTTAGATTTTAATGCTTATTATCAATACAAAATAAAAAATAAAACGAGTTGCTGTCTGCCGGAAAAAAGATCAGAGTAGTTTTTCACGTTTTTTTTAACTTATCTATACAAGATATTAAAAAATCTTTTACGGTCATTTCCTAAATTAGATAAAGGTTCAATGTTTCAATTCAATACTTTTTTCCAAAGCATATTTAGTAAGGTTATCGAGATCTAAGGTCTCCCTTTTTCAGAAATTTTTGAAATGTCGGTATGCATACTCTTAATGCCGAATGGTAATTTCTACTAGCCAACCCAAAAATAAACATCTACATAATAATTGTAATTCTATAGGTAGTATATCGCTCATATTTCATCAAAAGATAAAAAGTAGTTATTCTTAGTGTAAAGTTAAAATGTCACATTTGTCTTACAATGTCACCTTCTCTACTATACGTTAATTCTGCCCTGAGGGAGATAGGAGCATGGCCTGCCTGACCACACCCTGGCTTCCTTATATGACTGTCTCACCTCGTGCCAGACCAAGGTTACTGCATAATTTTACTAAGCATAGGTAGGGTAAACTGGGGTCAGTTGAAACATTTTTGAAAGAAGTTGATATTGAATCTGTGAAATCTGAGCAAACAGCATAGGGTTAAAACATGCGAAGGAACTGATTACAGGGTACTCGCAAAAGTTGGTTTATTGGTTTTTAGTCATCCGTATGTCTTATTTAAGGCACTTAGAATCGTCAGGTTTACATATTAAACAAACATTACAAAATCAAATGCAGCAAATCAGTAAGCAGTTACAGCAAAAAAGAACGAAATACATAAACACATGGTTCACCGCTGAAGCTCTCAAACTTTCCAAAAAACAAATAAGGATCCTAACTAGAACCTTGACTGGACACTGCAGACTGCGGGAACATATGTTCAAAATTAGACTTTCAAACACCCCAGTCTGTAGATTCTGTTCAGAGGACAACGAAACACCCATTCACATCTTTTGTAGCTGTGACGTACTCGCTCACAAAAGAAGTCATACTCTTGAAGGGGCCCTACTTGACTCCGAGAAGGCAAGACTACTCACACCAAGACACGACTACATGGGGCACGCCGGCCTTTAGGACGAGATATAACATTGAACGAGGTCGCAATAGAATTATTAGACGCAGGGGATAAATTGTCCCCTAAGCTGGCAGGCTGGTTATAAAATGCCAATATTGATTAATTTCACTTCATATGAAACAATAAAATAGTCAGAAATAGTTTAAAAAAGCACAGTAAATGTTTATACTGACCCTACACCTGCATTTCGTCAACAATAAATAATACTAATACAATTCTGATGAATTCATTGAGTCAGACAACATCTCAATGGAATAGTAAGATTTATCGACAAGGTACTTTTTCACCTCTCTCCGAAAGGCGAAATGGTCTACTTGCCTCAAACGGTAGGCAAACTGTTGTGCATGCGCACACTAAGGCACAGAAAGCTTTTGACATCTTCGTCAGTCTATGTCCTATTGGTCGGATGTTGTTTTTCGACCTAGTGTTGTAGTTGAGAAATTCAGAGTTTTAGGAGTATGCTGCAATTGAGCCTGGTATACCCCATCTAATTACTATATGCAGACATAGCTGCACGTATGATAGAAATATAAATAACAGTAACATAACTACGTAATGGGTGTTCAAGGAAATGTTATAAAAAATAACGGTTCATGTATTTATTAAACAATGAAAAAAAAAACACTCAATGATTCTATCCCTAACGCCTCGTCCTTTACGAGGTAGGCAAAGAGAACAGAACGCCAGATATCTCTATCCTTACACAGTCCTTAAAAGACTTAAAACATATGGATATATGAGAATATGTGTTTGTGACTCTAGTGGGCACAAAAATTATATTTGTAAATTTTCTTCGCTAAAAAAATTCATAGTCACCTCTGAAAATTAATGAAACTTGAGATTATTCCCGTAGTTTGTTAGATATAATGCTGTAATTTGGTTGATAAAATGTTTAAGGTAAGACGCAGTGACTCTAGCAGATATTTTTTTGATATTCGATCCCTTTTTATATACAATAGATTTTGACAATTAAGGTATTCTTCATGTGGCAAGGCAAAATAAAGGCAGATGGACCCCCAGAGTACTGAGCTGGAGACCCTACGAAATTAAACGAAGTGTAGGGAGACCACAAAGGAGATGAGTCGATGATATCATCGAGTCGGTGGTGCATGTGTGGAGGCAGAGCACCCAAAACAGAATTGTGGAAGAGACAGGAAGAGGCCTATATCCAGCAGTGGAGGAAAAGGGGCTGATAAGAAGAAGAAGGTATTCTTATTTTGCGTTTAAACTCTCATACAAAAAGTTGAAGCGATAATTGAATAATTTTTGCTCAATTTCTTCTTCTCTTCTTCTTCCTTCAGCCATCTCTCCACATGCTGGATATAGGCCTCTTCCATTTTCCTCTATCTTGAGCTTTGCCAATCCATCTTCTACCCGCGACTGGGATAATATCGTCGGCCCATCTTTTCTGTGGCCGACCTACTCCTCTCTTTTTGTCACACGGTCTCCATCTAAGAACTCTGAGAGTCTGTCTGGCAACATGACCCACCCACTGCCATTTTTGTTTAGCAACACGGTCCATGATGCCTACGACTTTTGTTCTGCGCCTTATTTCCTCATTTCTTGTTTTATCTTTCAGGCACACGCCTAACATTTGTCTTTCCATGGACCATTGTGCACATTTGCTCAATTTAATTTACCAATAAAATACTTTATCACTCAGTGAAAGTTGCAAGGAAATTAGTTTTATTAAATGTACAGTAACTTTACCTTGAAACGTTAAGTAAAATAATGATTATGAACAATATTAAGTCAATCACAAGGCCACTGACCTTGATGCATATATTATGTAGGTATATTAAATGTAGGAATTAATTCATGTAATGTACAATTTGATTAATTGTATATTTAAATGCAGAGTGAATGGAAGAAAGGCCACAAATAATAAATAAAATAAATAAATAAATAAATCTTTATTGGCCAGAGAAAATATTCATAGTTACAAAAACAAGACAATTATAGTGTGCCAAATCATTGGGACCGTAAGCCGAAAGAATTGGGACAACAGACATGGCCACGGGCGTCGCCAAGCTGCCCCCCTTAGAGATTGGAATAGGTATATATATTTTTCATACTTAATAAAAAAAACTAAATAAATAAATAAAATCTTTATTGAAAAGAAAACATATCTTCCAAATGGCGGGTTTTTTGCCGTAGGCAATGTCTGCCAACCAACATGTGACATTCATATTTGATATAGACATTACATACAAGTGTATGAAAAATAAGAAAACCTGACAAAAATCACATTACTACCAGACATTTTTTCATCACATCATAAATTTTCTAGAATTAGTATGAAAATCCATCAGTTATATAAAAAAATTGCCTGCGGCGCTATTTTTTATAGCTTTCTTAAATTATTATATACATTTTCAAAAAAATTTTTTTTTAAGCTGGGCATATTGGCATTAAAAAAACGGAAGACCTTAGCCGATCTCGACAAACTTATTAAATATGCTTTGTAAAAATAGGTTCCATGTCAAAATCTCAAGTGACAAAATCTCACACGTCAAAAGGGTAACCTACTGTTGACAGAATCGCAACTCAACAACGGGAAATCTGATGTCGTTGTTTTTTTTTTTTTGTTTTGTTTTTGTGTGTAAAAAAAAACAACCTAACGAACCTTACCCAACAATATTGAAATTAGCGGCAAAAGGTTTTCCGGCGATGAGTTGCGATTCTGTCAATAGTAGGTCACCCTTTTGACAGTTGAGATTTTGTCACTTGAGTTTCTGTCTGGTTACCGTAAAAAATAGGGCAGATAGGTACATTGAACCTTTTTAGTCATTCCCTTTAAAACTGATCTAACAATACTCTATGAGAAAGAGACAGACATAAGTTTCACTAGTTGGTTTCAGATCATCTAATTTCTCTGTTTTATAATTTCTCTCTCAAATTCTGTTGTCATTGACGTAATGCAGTTCTGGACAATTTACATCCAGACCTGTATTGAACTAAACCACTACACTAGTTACAATTTTGTATTATCACCAGTCACCATGTATTTATTGGTTTTAGTCTTTTTTGGCGGAGGAGGCCCTGGGAGAACAAAAGAGGCGTAGGAAGACCACAGAAAAGGTGGACAGATGACATTGTCCAGCTTATGGGTCGTAGATGGCAGCAGATAGCCCAAGATAGAAGACAGTGGAAGAGTTTAGAAGAGGCCTATGTCCAGCAGTGGAACGCAAGTGGCTAGCAGTAAGTAAGTAAGTAATTAAGTATTTTTTTGCTGTAAGAGTTGATTGATCGCATTCAATCTTGTAATGTTTGTAAACCTGACGATTCCAAGTGCCTTAAATGGGGGCTACTGACAAATATAATTTGAGTTGCCCCTAAATTAAACTTGAAGCCCTAGTCCCAGCAAACGTGAGGGAGAGCGGGGGAGGGGATGGAGGAATGTCATTATTATGTTGCCACCATGTTTGCCAACAAGGTTGCCAACCTAATGATTTAAATGTTTGGAATTCCTAGCATTTGATGCAACTTCCAGTCTCTGCCTTTTCCATAGCCAAATGTCTCCACCCCTTTCCTAACAAAAAATGTGTGGGACATTTTGAACAGCTGTCGACCAGTCTATCCGATACTTGGTCTGAGATTTTTTCCAGGTTGTCTTTGGGCATGTTTAGCAATATGCTCAAAGAGAAGGATTATGTCACTTACGACTCTCCAAGTAATTAAACTAATCCTTTATTTTGCAAGCTTTTCAAGCTTTCTGTGAAGTGTACAAAGATGTATTTGGGTGTTTTTGATAAAACCCAGATTCGTCAAAAAAATAAATCTGGGGCATCTAGCATCGTGACAGGGGAAAAAAATAAACATTTGTACAAAAAGTAAAAAAATAAACAAGTTTATTTTAAAAACAAAATATACAATAGTTTTTTCTCTTAAAATAACCTAAAATTTGGAGGGAATAATTGAGTGTTTTTGTCTGTTTTTATTAAAATTATTTATTTATCTAAAGTTGTATTAGGATGTTCTGACGCTCAGTTGCGTTTTCCTGGAGCTGGTTTAGGCTCATCGGCTTCTTTGTACCAATCCTCGCTGCAAGAATATGATAAACACTAATATTAGTTAACCAAATATAACACAATTGTTAAAAAGGGTATCTGATTCCTGAATCCATTAAAGATTACTGAATAACTCGAATTAAAACTACATGGTTGGTGCAGTTGTTTGGAGAGTGAACTTCTAATTGGGGGATGTCGTATTCGAATATCATTGCTGACGATAATATTCTACACTATAAGACACAATCTGTTTACTGTGATTTTTTTTAAAGTTATATTCGCATCATTTGAACAGCTGTACTTCTGCCAATAAAGCCACCAGTTTTACTAATAGTGTCAGTAATTTGGGCCCCTAAGAAACTTCAATCTAATTTGATGTATCCTGTATTTCAAGACTGTGAAATGTGCAGGTATGTCTGTGGGCAGCCACCTACTTTGATTTGTAATATAAAAAAAAATACTAGGTACTTTAGCTGGTCACCAAAAGTATGACTTAATTATTTAAAAAAATGACAAAATGTTTTGTTGAACTCACCATCCAGGTACATTTTCTGGAGAATCACACCTCTGTGTTTCTTCATTGTAAACTTCTCCGACTTGGCATCCAAGATCTCTGGGTTCAACTCCGTTGAGGCACACGTAGAACCTTTGGCAGTCACTTGGGTGAGGGAACTTGGGGTGGGTGACGGGCTGTCCTTGTGGGTCTGTTGGCAACTCCTTGGGGCAAGAGAAACCGTCCTTCAACTTGTCTGCAAAAAAATAAATTGGACGCTGTACTTGCTATCTTTGAAACCTGTTCTGGAAATTGACAACTTGTTCGGTACCTACACAGCTCAGTTATGAGAGAGAACTGGCGGAAAGGGTCACTAGTCTTTAATGAAGCTGGTCTGGACACGTTGCCAGATGCCAGGATTCAGGATGGACTAAAAAAATGGTGGAATTGCTACAAAGTCGATGATGATTTGGCAGAATCCAGGCAAGGTGGTCTGACAAATAAAAGGAAATGGATGATGTGTGTCAAAGACAGGGAGTTGTGGAGTCCTATATCAAAAATTATAGAACAAAAATATAAGAAAAAGGGTGCGAAAGGGTGATTGTGTGGACATCAACACCCATGCTTTGGTTATGGATCGTTTGGTAGAAAAGATGGACAGCATGGAAAATTCCTACATGATGAAGAGCAATATCCAGATGGTACATACATCAGAGATAAAAGGAATTGAAGAAATAACTGATGCACTTACTTTCGGTGTTGGTGCATCCTTGTCTTCCAGCTGAATCTGGCCACACGCAGGTTCCGGAGTACTCGTCGAAATGAAGACCAGCTGTGCAAACAACTTCGGTGGCTTCTCCCTCGATGCAGTTGTAGAAGACGTTGCAGACTGATGGCTCTGGATGAGCGAAGAATCCATTACGACGTGGGCAGAGCCTGTTGGATTTTGCTTCCTCTAGAAAAGGAAAAAAAATAAATTATTAGGATTTGTGTATTTCTAGTCAACATGGACCCCAAAAATCCTAAAATGGAGACCTTGGGAGAATAAAAGAGGCGTCGAAAGACCCCAAAAGAGATGGTCCGACGACATAGCCGCTGTGGGGGGGAAAAACCGGCTGCAAGCAGCAAACATCAAAAAGGAATGAAGGAATATGGAAGAGGCCTATATCCAGCAGTGGAGGACAGAGGGCTGAAGAAGAAGAAGAAGATATTTCTAGTAAAATCACAACCAAGTCGAGAAGTAATTAGTACCTACCTATACCTACATTAAAACAGGCTTAACTTTCAAGTTGATCAACGAGATTTACTGACAATGATCTACAAGAACTGATTTCCAATATTGACTTCCTCCGCAATCTACTTGAAAGTAACGTTTAATACTGATTAAGCCATAAAGATTTTAATCGCAGAATATTATATCCCAGACGCTTTATCATTTACCAGTTTATTAAATTGGAAAGCCATCATCTCTGATCCAAACACTCATTATTTTAATCTAGCAATCGATCTCTCTTACAAGGAATACCTTCATAGTAGGCAGAGAAACTAGAACAGCATCTTGCACATACGCGTTGCTTTTTTGAGTTCCATTAAATTGGCTAGGGGTTTGTTGGAAGATCCCTTTTGGCCAAGCTTGAGACTTCCATAAGGTTAGTTTAAAATAGTTTCAAATGTTTCTTTCTTTCTTTTTCACAGGAATCTATACAAGATTTGCGCTGGCCAGGTCACGTCGTCCACATTGCGGACAGCCGGCTCCCGAAAAAGATCCTTTATTCAGAGCTGGCGGAAGGAAGAAGAAAACACGGAGGGCAGCGGAAGAGATACAAAGATGTTCTCGAAAATGACTGTGAAAACTTGGTGGGTGATCGTAAAAACTGGCAGAGGATCATAAATAACTACACTGGCCCGCAAAATAGAACCACACACAGACCCGTTACAAATGAGGAGCAGCCTTGTGAGCAGCAAAGTGTGACAGACTGTGCTTCTCCAGAATCGGCCTCCAGAGTCACCTTCAGTGGCATCGTCAGCAGGACCAATTACAACGTGGTAGCATTTTTTTTTTGAGTTTAAGACATGCTCGGCAAAGGGCTCTTGGCATTATTATAATTGTAAAAGATTTGAAATAACTGTTACGGTAATACCTATTGAATGTATCTACCGTATTATTTACTAAGGTTGTCAAGATATATTTGTTCTGAAAAAAAAAAACATTTGACGACTCCCACTATCTTAATGTTTATAATTTACTCGCACCAGTGTTATCTTGACGCTCCTTCAATCCTATTGGTTAACATCTGACCAATCACAACGCCTCAGATTTCAAGTGAAGTTTAGACGTACGCAACCTAGAAGACTTACTTTCAAGCCCTGATTGGTTCTGGTGTCCTTCAGGTGCCCGCTTAAATTAGACAGATCTGTTTAAAGTGCTTTCTCAAAAAAAAAACATCCTCGTTGTAATAGCAACAGTGAAAACGCAAACATGCAGTTCACAAACAGTGGATTTCCAAAAATTTATATCCCTTGAAAACTGAGGCGTTGTGATTGGTCAGATGTTAACCAATAGGATTGAAGGAGCGTCAAGATAACACTGGTGCGAGACACAAGTTATAATTTATGCATCAGAATAATTATATTGTAGAAATTGTTAGCGGATAATTACAATCTGTCGCCAATCATTGACCTTGAAAGTAATAGTTGCTAATTATACCGCTAGGAGCGCTAATGTCTCGTACATTACACCCGGCCGGCAACACATTTTAAATTAAATGTTACTTGCTATAAACTCGTTGATGCAAAACAAGATGTCCCTGAGATGACAAACAAAATGGCTGAATAACACATTGCCTACGAATTATCGCTTTCATAGGTAACAAAGCAGTGGTGAATTGTTGTAATTTGGGTTCCCGAATTTTTATTATTTACCAGCTGAGTTACCCGTGCTTCGCAACGGCAAATTTGACAAAACAACCCGGATTACTTTATAGGCTTAAGTTGGACAAAATGTGACTAAAGATTTGAACTTATTTTCCAACGCCCTTTCATATGATACCATCCATGACCCCATGCAACGCTTGGATCCCCTCATCATCATGGCACCTCTTAGGAAGATCTTTATAGGGGTTATGAAGCGGCGACGACATACCTAAGGACACTGGATTTTGAACTCTGTTTTCATTGTGCAATATACACGTAGTGTCTGTCTGATTATTATATATTGTATTGTTATTTTTATTTTATTGATGTGATGTACTGTATGACTATACGATAAATAAATAAATAAAGTAAATTATTCATTTTTCAATACACAGTACAACGTGTGGCAGGTTTATTACCAAAAGCAATTTTTTATAACCAACCACGCACCTATACACTCAATGCTTCATTTGACAAAGTTGTCAATTCGATTGGGGATACTGCTTATAATAACTACGGGCTCCTTTCTTATTAACTCGAAACACCACTGTTGTACATCAAGAAATATCACATTTTCTAGTGAGATCATTTTAATATCATTTGGACGGGTTTTAAATATCACATTTCACCTATAGAGATATACTAGTCAACACAATCAATATTCTGTTTAAACAAAATTGTTGAGCCCATAGTCATTGAGTAAACATAGTTCTATTATCGCTTCAACTTTATCAAATTTTGTATGAGAGTGTAAGCGCAAAACAAGAATTAACGTAAGCGACTAAAACGATTTTCTCTCTTTGCATAAAAAGGGAGCGAATATAAAAAAAAATATTCACTAGAGTCACTGCGTCTTACCTTAAACATTTTATCAACCAAATTACAGCATTATATGTAACAAACTAGGGGAATAATCTCAAGTTTAAGTCAATATTAGAAGTAATTTCGAAATTACTTTTTATGGAGAAAATTTACTTGAATCAAATGTTTCCCCACTAGAGTGACTTGCAGCATATCTTACATTTATCCATGTGTTAAGTCTTAGGATGATATATTTAGTATTAGCTGACTCTGAGCACTTTTCCTGAAGTAATGAGTTGTTTTATGAGCAGCTTCCAGGAATTACCACCAGGTGGCAGAACACGTGTAAGGGTCTGTTGTCAAAAATTACACACAAAACTATGACAGTTTGATACTTAATTGTGTTACTTGTAGCTCTGTTGTGAAAGAACGTAAATTCCTTAATTAATTAAAAAAAACATTATAGATACGGGAAAATTGAGGGAGGCCGAGGGCCAGGTAGAAGACAGATGTCCTGACTGCGGAATATAAAGGAATGGACCGGCATCCATAATGTAGGGGTACTATCCCGAGCGGCGCAGGACAGAGACAAGTTCGCCCAAGTGATCGCCAACGTTGGGGGGACCCGACAGGGCACATGAAGAAGAATGTATACGTGTTGTCGTTCGAGGTTTTTCTGTTTATTTTAATACACTGTGTTTAAAAAAAAAGGACCGTAAATGAACAGGGATTATGACTTTAGTATGAACATTGAGGTTATGAATTCTATTTTGACATTAAATTTTACAATAGACCCTAGTTGTCAGTGCGCTCCTAGCGGTAAAAAAGGGAAACGTGAATAAAAATAAAATGCTTACGCAATTCGGTCCTATCTCCGCAGTCTACATTGAAGGGTTGGTCACATTTGTTGATCTTCCTGATGAGTGGGTCGAAGACTAGCCCATCTGGGCAGAGTTTCTCTATGGCGTTCCCGTCTCTGCATTCGTAGAACTTATCACACTGTCTTGGATGTTCATATTGACCATCTTTGACTGGGCATTTGAATTGTTGGGCGGCTGAAAGAAAAAAAATTGATAAGGCATATTGACATTTCAAAAATATCTAAAAATGGAAGACCTTTTAGATCTCGACAACCTTACTAAACATGCTAAAAAAATAGAGTAGATACATTGAACCTTTATCTAGGAATGACCCTAAAATATTTTTATATCTTGTATGGATTTCTCAAAAAAAAGACGCACTACCAGAATAATCTCAAGTTTCAGTAAATTTCAGAGGCAACTTTGGAGTTATTTTTTATCGAGGAAGTTGACCTAAATCAAATGTCTCCCCACTAGAATGACTTGCAGAATATCTTACATTTATCCATGTGTTAAGTTTTAGGCCAGGTTGTCTAAGTGTCCGACAGTCTGTCAGACAGTATCTTGCAGGTGCAAGTTACTGTCTGACGAACTGTAGGACACTTCTTGCAGAAGTTTTCTTGCAGGTGGAAACCTGGCCTTAGGATGATATCTTTAGTATTAGCTGAGTCATATTGTTTTACTCAGTGGAGTATTCCGCGTTTTCTGTTACTATTGTAGGGGTATGAACACCCCCTACCTAGGTATAACTATTTAGGTACTCTATAGATCCTAAGACATTTGTATTGTATATATCTTTCTGTTTATCATTTTATAAATTAGTCCACAATAAACCTTGGTCCCAACAACACGCATTTTACTTATAACAACCTTCTGATAACTATATAGTATCGCCTTACACTAAAGTGGAGACATCCCGACGTGATCTACAAAAAAAAATATAGTGCAAAAAAAGTGTTGACGAACTTTATACCTGACTCTGACCCTAAACTCAATAGTGATGTGTGACCGTGTTCAATGTGTTCATATATCTATCAACATAATAGAAAAATGTGTCTTGAAACTAATACTGACGACAGGATTCACGAACAATGCAAACGACCAAGTATAAAACTGATTCGGAAACGCCGTGCCAACATTAACGACAAATTAATCTTGGAGGACTCCACGGTATCTGAAGAGTGATGTGACCAACATCCTCTCAACTTCCCGGACCACAACAAGCAGACGAACCAACATCCAACATGACATCAGCCTGCTTCATCAGCACACTCATCAACGTGCTTCTCCAACTCAACATTCTCAATTCGTCACATCGACTGATGAACAACAGCATCTACAGCATTTTCATCACCTCTTTGAAGATGGTAAACACCATGACAATGGTCAACGCCACGACGAACATCATCATCAGCACGCTGGAATGATTTGGAACTTGTACGGAAGGCTACGCAGCCACGCTACACTCCAGTCACGACCACGGCAACTAGCCGGTCGGCAACTAGCCGGTCTATCCAGCCACTGATGCATCATCATCACACTCGACAGCATTTGCGAAAGGCATGCTCGTCACCATGCGCAGATCGCATGGCAACAACGTCTGCAAATCAGACAACAACAAAACAACAACGTCTGCAAATCAGACAACAACAAAACAACAACGTCTGCAAATCAGACAACAACAAAGAAAAAAAAAACGTCTGCAAATCAGACAACAACAAAACAACAACGTCTGCAAATCAGACAACAACAAAACAACAACGTCTGCAAATCAGACAACAACAAAACAACAACGTCTGCAAATCAGACAACAACAAAACTACAACGTCTGCAAATCAGACAACAACAAAACAACAACGTCTGCAAATCAGACAACAACAAAACAACAACGTCTGCAAATCAGACAACAACAAAATTATGTGCAAATCACATACAACAACGTGTGCAGATCACACAACACCTATTCGATCATCTCAAACCAGCTCTCATCACTAAAGCTGCATTTTCGCTTCAAGAAAACACTGTTCAACGCTTAAGAACGAAGAAAGGCTCGAGAAGAAGACGAGGACTTACTTATGCTAACGAAGCAAGAAAATCTTCACTTTTATCATGCCTCAAATCATATTACGAAGCAACATCTACGACGTCCAACGAGGGCATTTTGTTTTATTTTATTTCATACGTGCAAAGTTTTATCTGTATCAACTCACATCTTTTTTTGTATACCTAATATCTTAACCAACATTTTTATCTACCTAATATTAATAATGTTAACTAAAATGCTTATTTCCTAGTATCTAACTCGGGATATTATGCAACCATATGTGAATTATTATTATTATTATTGACCCTTATTTTGTCAACGTGACCAAACCATGTCCTTTAACATACAATATTACTATACCTACGCATATGTTAACTATTATACACCCGTATTTTTTTATGTGCAATTCTTAAAATTTGTGTATCGATTATATTATTTCATCTTAACTATGATTTTAAATGTGTTATGTTACACTCAAACGATTTTTTGCTATTTTGTTATATAAATCAATTTGTTTTTGGAAGGTTGCAAAGACCACACATATGTCTTATGTCTTTACAAAATAATGTTATAATTTGACCATTCTTGCCTCAATGTAAATCTTTTCAAGTTATTTTTTTGCCATGTGTTACAAATACCTACCTACATTTATATTTTTAGGACCCTTAACATGTGATTTCTTACACTGAATATTTTTCTAATGGATTATCTTTGAATTATTTATTACCTACTATGTTTTTGGGATCTCAAATATCTTATGTACCTATACGATATCAACAAGATGTTTTATTATACAAATATGAATACTGAACTAAACAATGTATTATGAAGAGTTAGTTAGCTTATTCTTTAGCGACTAATATTTCATACAATCTATTTTATAATCATGCTTTTTCTAAACTTTATGTAACGTTATCACTAGGCAGGGAGGATTGTAGGGGTATGAACACCCCCTACCTAGGTATAACTATTTAGGTACTCTATAGATCCTAAGACATTTGTATTGTATATATCTTTCTGTTTATCATTTTATAAATTAGTCCACAATAAACCTTGGTCCCAACATCACGCATTTTACTTATAACAACCTTCTGATAACTATATAGTATCGCCTTACACTAAACTATGCCCCTTAAGTTGAAAACATTAATTTCTGTCAACAAAATAAGTAATGAATAAATCACCACTAGAATATGAATAATTAAAGGTGTGCCGTTTGATGAGATAACAGCCTGTTATGCTATTATTATTTTAACAGCCTGTTATTTAACAGCGATTACGTAATCGCCAATTATCATTACGGCTGTTATTTCACTGAATAACTTTCTCTCTTAAAATCATGAAATACTTAACAAGTCACTCGATACGAGTACATGTTTTCGTTGGTATTTGAAATATTTATTAATTACAACTTATAATTAATTAAATAATTGATGGTAATTAAATGTTAAATGCAGACAATTTTGTTTAAGTAGAGGAATTGTAAACATTTCCTCTTTACATAAATAATTAGTAGATTCTTTAAAATATATTAATCAATAAACAAAATAATTCAATATTGCAAAAAAATATAGTACAGACCGACAAAAATCATCCACCCTTAAATTTAAATAAAGAAATAGTAGGATCGCATAATAATTATTTAAATGAACTTTTAGTAGTTTGGGATAGGAAAGAAATTCACTCCAGATACCTCAATGATCTTACAACCAGTCTCATGTTGACAAATTTGCGTCTAACAGATTTAACTCATTAGTTTCAATCCGAAGAAACTAAATAGTTATTTGAAAACGAGGGGATTTTCTTTAAGAAAAAAATTGCTTTAAGATTGAGCTTCTTTCAGCCAGCAGAAGAAAAACTTCTCTGATTTATGCTCTTTCAAATTATGTAGGTACAAAACATTGTACATACATAAACATTAGTTTCATAAATCTATGGTACAATAACATCAAGAGATCACTACTAATTTAGACGAAATTACCATACAAGTTCGAAAACAGTAAATTGAAAGAAAATATGTCGTTCACTATGCACTCTGCATCTACCTGTGGCCAGTCCCTAAAAAATATGCTGTAACTTGTAGTAAAATGGTAAATTATGCCTACCTATTTTTAATGCAGCAATTGTTGAATTATTGTTGAATTTTGAAACGGTGACAAAACTAATCGACCATATTTTTATAATAATTGACTTCCGCCATGAAATACTTTACATTTTTATTGAAACAATCTAATTGTTGGCAGTAGGAAGCAATGATATGAAAACTGAAATGATTCAATTTGTTAATATTTAGACAAAAAATGTAATCGCCTACTGGTAATTTATAAATATTGCACTGGTTTGGACTGTTACATTATTTCTATACTATACTATACCCTGGCGCCACCTCCCTTGCGGGGTAGGCAGAGAGAACGGATCGCCAGACTTTCCTACCCTGACACACACTTCGGGCTTCCGTCACATTCATGCAATTCCTCATACACATACTACGATTACTTTTACTCAAAACACGTCCACTCACGCGAAAAACATTTGCCTGTATGTATGTTATATTTTTTTAATTAATTAATGTTTATGACAAAACACTTATAAGCAGAATTTTTAAACTGTCACCCGAAGCAAACCTGTGTGCATAATTCCAATAGGAAAGATATTAAAATTTGAAGAAGAGAATGTAGACTCAGATAACCACAGATGAAATTTATATGATCGTTGTTAATAGACAAAAAAAATCTCATATGTTAAATAAATAAAAAGTCGATAATAATTATATTTGGGTGAACAAGAGGTATACCCGGGTGAAAGAAAAGGTACAAGGAAGGGCGGCCGTCCAAGAATCAGATGCCTTGACCATGTAGACCAGATTCTCAAGGACGGACGTGTTTTGACTAAAAGGAATCGTAGATTGTGTATGCCGAATTGCATGAATAGGACGGAAACGCGTTAATGTGTGCAAGGATAGGAAAGTCTGGCGGTCTGTTCTCTCTGCCTACCCCGCAAGGGATGTGAACAAAGGGGTGTGAGGAAGCGTGGTCGTCCAAGGCTAACCTGGACCGTTCAGAAATCATCAGATCCTCAAGGATGTACGCGTTGTGAGTAAAAGAAATCAAAGGGCAAGTATGACAAATTGCGTATTATGCGACGGAGCATGTGCACTGTGCAGGGACAGAGCGATCTGGTGGTCTGTCCTTTGTGCCTACCCCGCAAGGGACGCATGAAAGATTTTGGTGTGATTCATCGAAAATCAGCTGATTTGAGGTACTTAAATACACCACGTAACAAACAGTATTTTAATGACAACCAAACCAACGCAGTATGGTAGTATGAAAACTAGTTTGGTTGCATCACAATGTTACCTATTTATTGTACACGTACATATTTCATGTATAATATCTTTCACTAAACGTTCTGTATGGAGCCAAACGAACACTAAACAGGGTTAACACATTCGTATTTTATTTTCACAGAAAAAAATATTATCTGTAGCTCTAACTCTAACTGTATAAAAAGGGGGCCTATATCAAAAAAATATCCACTACAGTCGCTGCGTTTTACCTTAAACATTTTATGGATCAAATCATAGCATTGGGAACACTAGCGGATCCAGGGGGGCTAGGGGGCTGAAGCCCCCCAAAACCATGAGTGACAGTTCTTTATACACTAGTTTCTGAAGAATCGCATTATCACCACATCGTTTTCTCATCATGTCATGAATTTTCTAAAACTACTATATTGTTTGGTCTGCTATGCGTTTCATCACGTCATTCATTAAAAAAAAATCGCCCGCGGCTCATTATTCCAGCTCTGATAAATAATCTATAATTGTATTTTACTTGAGGCCCGTCGCTCATTTATAATTTCAAATGGCCCTTCATCCAAAAAGTTTGCCCAGGCCTGCTATAGAAAGACAATTAGGTTCATTATTTCACACATTTTCTAAAAAACATTCGCCTGCGGCGCATATGTTTAGTCTTAGGATGATATCTTTAGTATTAGCTGAGTCATCTTACTTTTCTTGATGCAATTTTTGACTTTAAAAATTGAAAGGTAGGCGTGATTGCGCTAATATTTTCGCCTGTATTAGTAAACACATGTAATTTTTTTTAATGTTGTATTTATTCACTATTTATTTTATTATTCTACAGAGGGCTACATATACATATAGGTATATTAGACATTTAAGTTTTTTTTTTATGGTTTATTATACATATAAAAATTACTAAAAAATAGTTAATCAATATTTACCAAACTGCAAAGCAGTTTGTTGGCAGTGAAGGCTCTAGTATCAACACATTACACTACAAAGCATTGCACTTTTTAACATCGAAATTCAAACAAAAAATAAAATATATAGTTGGCAACCCTGTCGCAACATGAATGCTAAATGTCACCGACACAAAAGTGTTACACAATTCGCGGTACTTGCACGACGCGTTGTAATAATTTAATTATTGTTATATTCAAATCAACAAATTACACTCGACAGACTAGTTACATAACACTTGTTGGAGAACTATTTTATTCTATGTACTAAGTACCTATACGATATTATATTGACTAAATCTTACTTCCTTGTTGTAAGGGTTGAATTAACTATACAAAGTAACCAGCGACAAGCGTGTAGATATATCCTATATTTTTTTATAGATACACTACAGTCGCAAAATTGCCTCAAAATATTATGAGAAAGCATATTATTGACATCTCAAGAATTTCTAAAAACGGGAGACCTTAATAGATCTTGACAATCTTACTAAATATTTTTTGGAAAAAAATAGAGTAGATACCTACATTGAACCTTTGTAAAGAGAATGACCCTAAAAGATTTTTTATATCTTGTATAGACTGCTCAAAAAAATGGGAAAAACACCTTTGATCTTTTTTCCGAAAGACAGAAACTCGTTTTCCGAAAGTATGGATTTTTTTTGTGTTGATAATATGCTTTAAAATCTAGGGAATAACCGTAAAAGTTTTCGATTGAAGCGAAATTAACCCCAAAAAATGGAAAAAACGCTCTTTTTACCATTTTATCATGCGATTGTTCATGCGATTTTAAACCTTAATGCCGTGGGAAATGACCGTGACGTCATAGTTGGGTCGCGAGACATAAAAGGGGAACTATGGCGAGCCTCATTGCTGTGTGAGATGAAACCGTCAATCGGAAGTTTTATGAACAATTGACTCCTACAGAACACTCGAAAAAATATGAAAAGGGTGGGGGTACTAAGGGTGCTATTTTACATGCTTAATTTGAATTTTAAATATTTGAAAATACACAAATACCTACATAATAATTATTTTTTTCTATTCAGAAAGAGGCTATTCAAACTCTGTTGATAGATTTTTTTGCATGACATTGAAATTAACAAAAAAAAATTAATGTGTAGTAAATTAATTTAAAACAAAATATGATATGTTTTTAAAATCTTTGAAACTCTGAGGTGCACAAAATCTAACTTTCTATCTGAATTTATTTTCCAACGCCCTTTCATACGATACCACACATGACCCCACACAGCCCTTGGATCCTCTCAAACGCTTTACATCTTTTTTGTCTCTGGAGATGGCTGATCCAATGTGGTACAGAATCGTAATGTCATCTAGTTTACACAATTGGTGAAAGTTTCAGAACTCTAACTTGTATGGAAATGAGTTAAAATTCGATCGCAAGATTTGGAGAACAACAACTCCAAGTGATGTTAACAAAAGGGTATATATATTATATATAATAAGTCATTTAATCCGGAGGTGCCGGGTTCGAATCTCAGTGCTGACGATGTATTCAAAACTTCAGGACACTAACATTTAGTTTGCATTGAAGGAAAATCCCGCGGGTTTAAGGCCCTCCACATCCCCGGGTAGCTCAGGCGCATTAATAGCGACCTCCTTACCCGCACTTCTAGCAAAATATTATAAAGAGGTGGGCCCAGGGTTAGCCTTAAAGGAGCACCCCGGCAAACCCCACCCCCGAATTACGTTCCTTCAATATCCTTGTCCAAGGAGGTTACAAAATTTCACCTATTACTACAATATTTCAAACTGAAGTGTGCAGGAAAAAAAATAGGTTTTTACGCCAGATCCTTAATAAAACAAAAATAAAATAAAAAAAATGCAAAAATACTTACATGCGCAGACTCCCAACGCTGCTAAAACGATTAAAAATTTCATATTTATATGAATATTTAAAAAAAAATAGTGACTAGTCAAAAAACTACAACAAATCCAACTCCTTTCAGTAAAAGAGTTGCAAAACAGTAAATTAATATTTTACTGTAACTGTTACTGTGTGCTCTATCTGCGACGGTCGCAGAGTTACTGATGTGGCTGTAAGACAACCTATGCTTTTACTTTTGAACGGCTCTGTCTAAAGAGGAAACAAGAATAAAGTGGTTCTCTTTCTCTTGGCTTCCCCACTCCTGAATTTTTAATCGACTTCATCAGTTACAATTAGGGCTGCCACCTCTCCGGGTTTGACCCGGAGTCTACAGATGTGAATAGTGTTCTCCGGGTTCCGTATTAGCATCGTGTATCTTTCTTTATTTATTTATTTAAACTTAAAGTAAACAACAAACACATATAAATATAAAAAATGGACATAGTACAGATTATAAATCGTTGTTCACTAGGGAGAACTTATCGCAGAACTGCGATTTCTTCCAGTTAACCCCAGGAAAAAACAGAAAAAAAAGAAAATTGAACAAAAATATTGGAAAAAACAGAAAAAAGAAATTGAATAAAAAAAATATACGAAGTAGAAAATGTATACATATGTGAGAAAAAAAACAAATAAAAACGGATTAAAAAAAATCTTCTTCTTCTTCGTAATTATCTCTTTCTTTTATCGGGTTGACTGTAAGATATTGCGTTTGCAATAAGTCCGCCTTTTGGCACCCTACGATTGTCTTGTTTTTGTAATTAGGTATGCATATTTTTCTTTGGCCAATAAAGATTTATTTATTTATTTATGTCTCCGGGTCAGACTGGGTGGTGAGACAGTGGCTTAACTATCACCGGGCAGTCCCCTGCCGACCTATATATTTTAAAAATCAGTTAAATCTCATTAAAAATTAAACAGTTTCTTCGCAATATTCGCCTGCGGCGCTACTTTTTTCATGGGTTTAGCATTATTATTTATTTTTATAGAAAATAAATCTGTTTACGCCACGACCTTCTTTGCTCAATCTCACAAAAAATATCCGCTTGCGGCGCTTTTTACGAGTTTTTCTAACACATTTGTCTTACAATAAAAAATACGTTTTATTAATTTTTTTTGACCATATCTCCGGGGCCTACCATCTTTGAAAGTTGCCAGCCCTAGTTACAATGCAATGCAAATGCGAGGACAAATTTGTAGGTATATTAAATGAAATTATGACATATTTCTATATCCTATTTAATTTGGTATGTGAATAGATTTAAAATGTTTCGCTAATTGCTTGGAATAGTAATCCTGCTTCACCTGATTACCTCAAGTCCAACTCCACACCCTCGGCATCTCATGGCTTATCTCTACGTTCAAGTGGACGCCGTTTGTTAACCATACCTTCACATCACACATCTTTCTTCACCTCTTCTTTCACTACACACGCGGCTAGACTATGGAATAACCTTCCACTTCCTATCAGACTAGCTCCAACTATTCTCTCTTTCAAGAGTAAACTGAGGCATCATTACCTTTCCATAAATAATCCTTCTAACTGACAATCCCTTGTTTCCTTCCTTGTCCTTCAACCCATCCACCTATTTATTTATATATGTACTATATTGTTATTTTTTATTTATATTTGTCAAGTAATGTCGCAAGTGGTTGGTTGGCAGACATTGCCTGCGACAATAAACCCGCCGTTTGAAATTATTTTTTAATGATGATTGTTTTTATTTATAATATAAATTGGTACTCTTCCAGTATCGCGGCCACACCCGCAGTCGAGAGAAAAGTAGGTAATGTCAGCTACAGCATGATTTATGGAAATTGTCTTTTATAAGCACTTTCAACTTATGGTAAATGTATCTACATTGTTAAACCTTAGAGACATAATTTTTACCTATTATTATTATTAAGCGTGTCAAACCAGAAAACTTATATTGATTTCCAGTACTGTGCGAAGCACACAGCACATGGAGACGCGGCAAAAACATCTTCCACAGTACATGTGACAGGGCACAACGGGCACTCCCACAGATGTTGCATGGTCTGCGCTGCACCGCAGTCGCATGCACCGGATTCTTCCTTACCTATAGGTATACCTACATAACACTTGGTTGCTGCTAACCCGTTTCGTTCCAGTGTTGGACATAGGCAGGCCTCTTCTGAATTCTTCCACCACAAATACATGTAACCATGGGCGTCGTCAGGGGGTGGGCAGGGGGGGCAGCTGCCCCCTAGAGATTAGATTAGGTATATATTTTTTCTCACTAAATGATAAAACCTCACAAAAAAATCATACTATTACCACACATTTTCTCATCATGTCATAAATTTTCTAAAATAAGTATGAAAATCCATCAAAATACAATTGTTTCATAAAAAAAAATTCCTGCGGCGCTATTTTTTCTTGCTTTTCATAAAAAAATCTTTTTTAATACATACACTATTGTGTTAAATAATTATGTACATTTTCATGTCATTAGTCTCACAAAAAAATTTCGCCTGTGACGCTATTTACGCGTTTTTCGTATTATATCTTTTTTTTTTTTTTTGCTGCCCCCCCCCCCCCCCCCCCCCCTAGCTCCCAGGCTGGCGACGCCCATGTATGTAACATAACAACTGCTGAACATATAATTACAATAATGTTAATTGTCATTCATGTCACGTCTATTTTATTGCTTAAATCCCATGTCTGAGTGTCTAGTGTTTAATATTCTATGGGTGCATTACCAAACTTAATATTAAGGCGTACACTAGTGTAGTACAGTATGAATGGATTAATGGAGAAACAGAATTAGTCACTATTTCTCATAAATTGAGATATTATTAAGAGTGTGCATACCGACATTTCAAAAATTTCTAAAAACGGGAGACCTTTTATCTCGACAACTGTTACTAAATATGCTTTGGAACAAAATAGGGTAGATGCATTGAACCTTTATCTAGGGAATAACCGTAATAGATTTTTTTATATCTTGTATAGATTTCGCAAAAAAATATTTAAAAACACCTCTGACCTTTTTTCCGGAAGACGGAAACTCGTTTCCCGAAAGTCGCGGAGTAAATTTTTTTTCTTGTACTGATAATATGCATTAAAATCTAGGGAATAACCGTAAAAGTTTTTTGATAGACGCAAAATTAACCCCAAAAAATGGAAAAAACGCTATTTTTACCGTTTTATCATGCGATTGTCACGCAATTTTGAACCTTAATGCCGTGGGAAAAGACTGTGACGTCATTCCTGGTGCCATGCCTTTAATAAGAATAAGTTATGCAAATGTGAGACAAAGTCTACAACAATAGTCTACATTCTACATTTCTACAACAATATCTGAATGTTTTTATCTGAATGGACTAGATGTGCGCTTGTGTTTGTTAGATGATGTATGAATGAAATGAGATAGTTTTGATTTAATGATTTTGTTTTTTTTTTATTATTTGTATATATATTGTCTGTACACGTGCCACGAATAAATAAATAAATAAAATGTCTTAAGAGTAAAGACATATTGACATTTCAAAAATTTCTAAAAACGGGAGACCTTAGATCTCGACGACCTTACTAAACATTCTTTAGAAAAAAATAGGGTAGATACATTGAACCTATATCTAGGGAATAACCGTAAAAGATGAGGTGGTCGGTAACCTGGTTGATAACGCGCTCGACTGTTAATCCAGTGGGGGCGGGTTCGATCCCCGATGCCGACTTACTCCACTTCACGACACAAGCTTTTCAAGCTTACCGTGAAGTGTACAAAGGTGTCTTTGGGTTTATTTCGATAAAACAAGAAGCATTTAAAAAAAAATATATCTTGTATAGATTTCTAAAAAAATGTGAAAAACACCTTTGATCTTTTTTCCGAACAGCAACTCATTTCCCGAAAGTCACGGAGATTTTTTGATGTAATCATTCATGCATCAGTATGCATGAAAATCTAGGGAATGATTGATTGAAGCAAAATTAACCTCAAAAATTAAATGGAAAATTGGAGCCATAATCTGTTACTTTATTGATTGATTGAAATAGGTGTACGTACTCTCTATTAGTACTTGTCTCACCTCTAAATACCAGAGGGTCATTGTTAAAAGAAAAAAATAGAATGGCATGAATATACAGCTAACTGAACTAATCATTACATTTATACATATCTTACACAACGAGTCGAGAACCCTTGGTTTGAGAGCCAAGCAAGACTGTTGACAAGCTCTTAAATCTCAGATTACTCCGACACACAGACCATTAGGCAGGATAGACTCAGATGGTGTCCGGTAAGTTCGTCTAAAATCAATTAGTCTAAAATCAATTGGTCTATTCTAATCCAAAAATTATAATTAAAACAATATTAATTTGTTTACACCACTTTTATTTTGACCAGAGTCAACATGTTTCGGGAACAATGTTCCCTTCTTCAGGACTAATCATTCTTGTATAAGTCCTGAAGAAGGGAACATTGTTCCCGAAACATGTTGACTCTGGTCAAAATAAAAGTGGTGTAAACAAATTAATATTGTTTTAATTATAAAATATAATGTCGCCACAAAGCAAAACCTTCAAAATCAAAGAAATCCAAAAATTGTCTAGTTTTTTTTAAACAACAGTTCTGCAATATAATTTATAAGCAGCTAAAAAGTGTAACCATATCTTATCATCACATCAAGCAACACTAAACCAAGTTTTCTCCGTGAGACTTCTGAAAAAATAGACTGCATATATCGTCCTCAGCCTTCAGATGATAGTAAGTAGTACTTATTAAAAAATGATTACTGGATCAACCACCTCCTATAGAGTAGGTACTCTAGCCGTGCTGTAATAGTTGGCAACATAGCATAATGATCAAACAGGACCACTACTCCTGTCAAATCTCCTAACAGAATATAATACGTGGTCTGTCATACTCGTTGTTAAGGGACTGTTATCCCATATATTTCCTTAGCGACGGTAACAGCGCCTATAATGTTTTATATATTAATCCTACGTCATGGCTAGAGAAAGAGAGAAATGTCAAGGTGGCGGCGGATCACCGGTTACTTAGACCTGCTACCTGTTAAGTATTATGATATGAATACTGTGAATTATAACGTGTAGGAAATCACACCATCAGTATGTATTGTATCAAGTAAATATTAATATTATATACCTGTGATTAATAAATAATTAGTAAGCCAGTTAAAAAGAACGTTAGGTTAATTAGGGTGCCTTCCCACGACAAGTGAATCCGGATTCGTACGCGAATCTGGATTAATCCCTTCCGGATGGATGATTTCGTGCACGGGGTATGGGGAAATAGTTCCCTATTTTTATAATAATATAATAATTCATTGTATTAATATTTTTAACTTTTTAACTTTAACGTTGTAAATTTTGAAAATATCTTGAGTCCGTTGAAGCAATAAATAAATATATATATAATATAATAAATAGATAATAATAATTATCTCTGTCATACTGTTGAATATATACTAATTCTGTTTTTGTGTTTAAAAATTAGATCGATCAGGTACGAGAATAAATTATTGTCTTTACACCAATATTAATTGTAATTTAGTAAAAAAAAAAAAATGAAAGCATTGCCTGCGGCATTAATTAAACTTGTTTGTGGGTGATATTTTTTAAAGTTTGTCACACGGAGTTTTTGTATCTTGTATCACGCGTTATTTTTCAACACCGGTTTTTCTCAAATTAGCTGCTAATCTCTCTCAGTCCCGTTATGGGCCCGCTACACGCTCGCGAGTCACCACGACCTTTTGGTGTTCATGAGTAAAAAGGCGTCAACGGTCGGTTACGTACATGTCAAGACAAACGATCCATCCGCACCCCTTTTTACTCATGAACACCAAAAGGTCGCGGTGACTCGCGAGCGTGTAGCGGGCGCATTATGTGTCGGGGTGTACATTATATTTATTTTGTACGGGAAAAAATGTCTGCCATAACTGGAAATTAGAGAACCCATTAAATAATTTATTTATTTATTTTTAATATTATTAATGTCGATATTATCAGAATAAAAGAATACCGGCCCAGTAACAGTGCAAAAATTGTGCTTTTTCAGGTCCGTGGTATTAGAAAAATATAATGATTGGTACCTTAAACTTTTTTTCATTTTAAATAAAATTATAATTTCTTTATCATTCGTGTGTTATTTAGACTAATAGATTAGGTACATAATTTTTGAAGGGAGACATTTGAAAGATTGGCATCATACTGATAAAATGCACCACATGGACTTATAATTCGATGTAACAAAATTCCAGAAAAATTAATTCAATAAATAATAAGAAAATATAATGTTCCCCACTCTATGGCAACTGGGGAATCTAAATTTATACATTATTTATTTTGATTTTTATTTTTAGAATCATGCGGGTATCTGCATCTCTTTCACTCTCGTTGTATATTGTAACAGTACGAAACCCATAAGCATATTGCTCAAAATAAATAAACCCCACAAAAGCCGTACAAAAGCCACACAGGATTTTTTTTAGGGATAAAAGCACAAATCTAATTGAATTTTGTAAATAAAATTAATTGTATCGATTAGTATTCGAGTAAATTATATTTGGAACTAGAATAGATTAAAAAATACGAATAAGCAAGCGGATCTAAAATGGGATAGACAATGATTTCAACATTTTATAAATAATTCATCTACTGAAATCCAACTAAAAAGTTTAAGCTTTTATTATTTGAGGATTTTTTATTGGTTTTTAATCATCTGTAGACCATATTTAGGGCACTTGGAATCGTCAGGTTTACAAACACAAAATCAAATGCAATAAATCAATAAACACAACAAAAAAGAATGAAAGCAATAAACACATAGACAATACAAAACTATAACACATTTGTGGTACAATTTAATGCAGGTCTGGATGTAAATTGTCCAGAACTACATTAAGTACGTCATATTTCTGAAGGGTTTTTGTGTTTTTTGGGGTTCATACTACATCATCGTAAATACTCCTATGGGTTTTTCTTCGGAAACCGTTGTGTATACACGCGCTGAAACATGTAAGTAGGGTTGTCAACATTTTTTCAGCTGATTATTCCATCTGCATCAATAAGTAATTTTAAAAAGTTATTGGAAGCCTGGTTGCTAACGCGCTCGATCCTCGATGCCGACATACCCCACTTCACGACGCAAGCTTTTAAGCTTGTTATGAAGTGTACAAATATGTATCAGGGTGTAATTCGATAATTTTATGAAAATAAAAGAAAACATACACATTATCTTATTGTTCTTGATATCAGTTCTTAACTCTTTTTTTGTTGCTTCCTTCATTATCCCCTCCTTTCTTCCTCTTCTTCTTCCTCTTCCCATGCTTCCTCCTTCCCTACCATAAATGTTTTATAGATATAAGATATATATTTTTAACTATGTTTTGTAATCTATTTGTTTTGCGTGTGTGCTAATTGTGAACGGATGTAATTGGTCTTGTGTATTGATATTTTTGTATTAATGTACCTGCCAATGTTTGTTTTTGTGACTGTATCTGTTCCATGTGCAATAAATAAATAAATATCTACTTGTCTATTTAAATAAAAACTGTCATTTTATGAACTGCTTGAATTTTATAATATTTTTATTTGCTAGAAAAGTGTGGTTTTCTCAATTTTCAAATTAATGTAAATTATACACTCATTCGTCAGTCGAAAACTGCAGGCAATGATATAATTCTTAAACTGCGTTTAAATTTTACAAGTGAAGCGGATTTGGTTGATATTTTCTTAGTTTTAATGTTGCCAAAAAAAAATATATAGTATTTTGCGATCCATATATTTCTTGCAACTCATTTTCAATATTATTATTATACTCTAGTACGGTTGACAACCCTCGTTGTTAGTAAATATATATCCGAAAATATATCGAATAATAATTATTTTTATTGTAAAATTGTTACAAAAATATACAAATTACCCGACTAGCAAAAATTACAACACGTTATTTTCAGTTAATGTAGGTAGCTACATGTTATCAATTTAGTATCATATTCTTGTATTATGTATTTTTGTACCTATGAATAACTTTTGAATCAGTATTAATTTACAGTAAGTAATGTTAAGAGTATGCATACCGACATATCAAAAATTTCTAAGAACGGGAGACCTTCTATCTCAACAACCGTTATTAATTATGCTTTGGAACAAAATAGGGTAGATGCATTGAACCTTTATATAACCGTATATAACCGTAAAAGATTTTTTATATCTTGTATAGATTTCTCAAAAAAAATGGAAAACACCTCTGATCTTTTTTCCGAAAGACGGAAACTCGTTTCCTGAAAGTCGTTGAGTAAAATTTTTTTTTGTACTGATAATATGCATTAAAACCTAGGGAATAACCGTAAAAGTTTTTTGATAGACGCAAAATTAACCTCAAAAAATTAAAAAAACGCTATTTTTACCATTTTATCATGCGATTGTCACGCGATTTTGAACCTTAATGCCGTGGGAAAAGACTGTGACGTCATTCCTGGTGCCAATTATATAGGTAATACCTACCGATTCGGTATAATACTTTAAGTAAAAGTTAATGTCGCCGCCACACGCTTGCGAGCGTCTACGAGTTTTTTGCGTTCATGAGTAAAAAGGCGTCAACGGTCTGTTACGTAAACGAGCCAAGACAAACGTTCCATCCACACGCCTTTTTACTCATATACACAAAAAACTTGTGGGCGGCGACAAATGGAATATATATGTATTACGTTTAATAGTTATACTATAGAAAAT
Source organism: Ceraclea dissimilis (assembly GCA_963576895.1). Taxonomy (NCBI): domain Eukaryota; kingdom Metazoa; phylum Arthropoda; class Insecta; order Trichoptera; family Leptoceridae; genus Ceraclea; species Ceraclea dissimilis. The sequence goes on along the minus strand of OY756381.1, from coordinate 8,729,274 downwards.
GAAGTAACGTAATAAGCTAATAGGTACCTACATAAATATATACATAATTATATTTTTTAATAAAACGTTTTTTATTTTGTGAGAATCAACACACACACACACCCTCACACACACACACACACACACACACACACACACACACTCACACCCTCACACACCCTCACACACACACACACACACACACACACACACACACACACACACACACACACACTCACACCCTCACACACCCTCACACACACACACACACACACACACACACACACACACACACACACACACACACACACACACACACACACACACACACACACACACACATAATTATATTACACATTTTGTAATTATCAAACTATAAATTAACATTAAAATAATTGAAAAAAAAGTTTAATTTTAATTAAAATACATTTTAAAATAGAAAAGAAGAAATAAAATTAAAAAAACTGTCTGTTTGGGATGTTTCCTAAAGAAATATCTACGTATATGTATATTGGATTCAACACTTGTATTGCAAGTTATCCAAACGCTATGGATTAGACGGATTCATCTGGATTCATCAAGGCGTGTCCGCGGATTCACAGGCAACCTATTTCCCACGATCCGTGCACGTCTGCGATATCACGTACCGCCATACAAATCGCTATGAAAAAGTCTGTAGATTCACGGACTCACTCCTTCCCACGGCATGCGAATCTACGGACGAAGCAGGATTCACCTTCCGTGGGATATAGCCATAACTGTTTAAAATAACAGTCATAAAAGTCATGGGCGTCGTCAGGGTGAGCAGCTGGCCTACCCTACAATTTAATTTTTTATTATTATTGATATTTGTTATTGGGTAGGCAGCTTTCGCTGTTTTGACCCGCGTCCCAGTTAAGTAGTGTTTATATTATCTAGTCTATTCTTGAAGGTGTTGGTGTGTAGTATGGAGCAAGTACCACTGACTCTGGCAACTGATTCCAAGCACTGACAGCTCTATTGGTTGTGGAAGTGTTTCCGTGGGTTGGATGTGAATCTTGTTGTTGTCAGTTTCAGCTGGTGTCCTCTCAGGTGCACATTAGAGTTCATGGTAAACAATTCCGGTAGAGTCTCACAGGAATAATGGTTATGCAACACTTTGTATAATTCAATAAGCTCTCCCCGATCGCGTCTCTCCTTCAGTGTAGTCAGTCTAAGCTCCTTCAACCGATCCTCATATTGCACGTTTCTCAGTCGTCCAGGTATTTTGGTGGCTCGTCTCTGCACCCTTTTTAGCTATGTTTCTCATTGAAAAAATGATTTGTGGAAAAGGGAAAGATACCTTCTTACTCGTAAGTCTGACATAGTTCTGAAGCCCTCAAATCTCCAAGGCCCTAGGAAACCCCGTCCCTCATTTTAGGTTGTAGGGAGTATGAACACCCCCTACCTAGATATAACTATTTAGGTACTCTATAGATCCTAAGACATATGTATTGTATATATCCTTCTGTTTATCATTTTATAAATTAGTCCACAATAAACCTTGGTCCCAACAACACGCATTTTACTTATAACAACCTTCTGATAACTATATAGTATCGCCTTACACTAAAAGGTACAAGAAATTATTTATTTATTTATTTATTTAATCTTTAAGTTATTTCTTCCAGTTAACCTTCAGAAATAAAGAATTACAATATCGGGGTCAATTCATTTCGTATACCAACTGAAATTAATCGTTTTCTTACAAGTTAGCATAGTAAAATTTATTTAAATCTTGAAACACACTTCTTTTTATTTTAAAAGTCACAGAATCGTAATTTTATAATTTTTGGCAAATCGAGGTATCCAAATGCCCCAATTTGAGTTATTCGATTTTTTTATAGTTTTCAAATTTCTCATTTATTTATTTTATTTTTATAGTTTCGTATTTTTTTTTGTTTGTCAAAACTGACTTACAAGAAGTTATTGGTCACAGAGGCACGAATCATTGAGACATAGGCATGATTTTTTTTTCAAAACAGGTGAATAGTATGCTTTGCTAACACAAAAAGAATTATGGGCCTATCTGATACCATCGCGCTATGAAAAAATGTTGTATCTCAAAATCAGACACAATCCGAAATTTACAAAAAATTAAGGACGATAAAAAAAATAGTCAATATAAATTTTGTCCTTAGGTAATCCGCGACTGCTCTAGCTCAGTTATTTTTACAATTTGTGTTTACAGCGCCAACATGGCAGCGCGAATTTTCGCAGAAAACAGATAGAATAACTAAAATAAATGTTTTGTTACAGGCTTGCAAGTAATCAGCTATAAACAAAAACATTGTTGTAATGGGGGTCTTTTGTAACCTCCTTGGATAAGGACACTGAAGGAACGTAATTTTAGGGGTGGGGTTTGCCGGGAGGCTTCCTTAAGGCTTACCCTGGGCCCACCTTCTAATAAGATTTTCCTAGAAGTGCGGGTAAAGAGGTCGCTATTAATGCGCCCGGGCTATCCGGGGATGTCAAGGGACTTAATTTCGCGGGATTTTTCTTCAATGTTGTAATGTGTTCTGCAAATGTCAAAAAGTAGGTTAAATAACTATCGTCACGCTATATGTATAAAACTGTTACCTTGGTAATATTGTGCAAATTATTATGAACATTTTGACATAAACCAAACAAGAAAAGAAAACATAATCAAAGACATTGGCAGACACAAAAATCATTTTATTTTTAATAACTTAGTATTCCTACATAGTTAAAGATGCAATGATTTTACATAAATAAAACACAACAAATGACATATTATTATGTACATTATGTATCCATCTATTCCACCGCTCGTGTCCCTTGCGAGGAAAGCAGAGAGGACACAGCGGCACACACTTCTATTCATGCATTATATCTATTTCTCGCTTTTTGACACACTAATAATAACTATATTTACAATGACAATAATTATCTAATTACTGTAAAAGGAGAATATATTGTGTTTGTACCAGGAGATCCATCAAGTATACACTGAAATATTCAATGTAGATTTCGACGCTAATAACGCGTTCATCCATGCAATTTGATTTGTGTATTTTGTAATGCTTGATTGAATAGAAGAATTTTCATTATCAGTCAGACGGAGCACCACGGATTAGCCGAGATATTATATGTTGTGAATGCGTTTATGTTTGTCCAAATGTGATCTCTGACGGAATGTCTTCATGCAAATATTACACTCAAAGGGTCTTTCACCGGTGTGAATTCGTTTATGTGTGATTAAATGTGACGATTGACTGAATGTCTTCATACAAATGTTACATTCAAAAAGTTTTTCATCTGTGTGAATTAGTTTATGCGTGTTTAAATAAGTCAGGTTGCTGTAAGTCTTCGTGCAAACATTACACTGAAAAGGTTTTTCGCCGGTGTGAATTCGTTTATGTCTGGTCAAATGTGCCAGTTGACTAAATTTCTTCAAGCAAATATTACACGCAAAAAGTCTTTCATCAGTGTGAGTCAACATGTGTACGTTCAAAGCCGAAACCCGAGCAAATGTCTTCATGCAAATATTACACTCAAAAGGTCTTTCACCGCTGTGAATTTGTTTATGTCTGCTTAAATTTGACAACTGACTGAATGTCTTTAAGCAAAGCTTACATTGGAAAGATTTTTCATCAGCATGAGTCAGTTTATGTACGTCCAAAGCCGAAACCCGTCCAAATGTCTTTTTGCAAAGATTACACTCAAAAGGCTTTTCACCGGTGTGAATTCGTTTATGTCTGATTAAATTTGACGATTGACTGAATGTCTTCGAACAACTATTACATTTAAACGGTTTTTCATCAGTGTGAGTCAGTTTATGTGTGTTTAAGATCGAAAGCCGACCGAATGTCTTCCTGCAAATATCACACTCAAAGGGTTTTTCGCCAGTGTGAATTCGTTTATGTCTGCTAAAATTTGACGAATGACCGAATGTCTTCGAACAAACATTACATTGAAAAAGTTTTCCATCTGTGTGAATTAGTTTATGTGTATTTAAATCGACCAGGTTACCGAAGGTCTCCGTACAGTAACCGCAGGTATGTCTCCGTTTACGCTCATTCTTTTGAACCTTTTCGGAAGGTACAATCCTTTCCTCACATTGAGAAGATGAACTGGCCACTGAAGTTAAATTGTTTTCTCTACTAGCTCTCTCACACTCTGCTTTAATGTCAGGTTCATAGACATCAATTTCTCCATAACTAATAGCATGTCCAACATCATTTTCGTCCTTAGTATTTTGTTCTTGTTTCACAGTGACATTCTTCAAATAGTCGTCGTTCGCTTCATCAGTTTTAATGTCAGGTTCATACGTTATCTCAAGTTCTTCATAACTAGTAGGATGTCCAACATCACTCTCCTCCTCAGTAGGTTCTTGTTTCACAGTGACATTCTTTATAAAGTCCTTGTTGTCTTGTCCAAATTCTTCTTGTGCACTAGCACTAGCTATATCCATAATGTACTATGCTTCTATACACTTTATATGGCACAATACGGCCGTCACAACTAATTTTATTGTAACACAGATAAAGAACACAAAACACTTGTTACTCTCTGAATGATACGTCGACGCGACGCTTCGAACAGCTTCGAATAATGACAATTACATTGAACGAAAATTTTGACAGGTGTCTTGCGTTTCTTTCAGAGATATGCGCGGTGATGGTTCCATGACAAAATCTCAAGTGACAAAATCTCACATGTCAAAAGGGTAACCTACTATTGACAGGATCGCAACTCAACACCGGGAAATCTGATGCCGTTGTTTTTTTTTGATTTGTTTTTGTGTGCAAAAAAAAAAAAACAACCTAACGAACCTAACCCAACAATATTGAAATTGTCGGCAACAGGTTTTCCGGTGTTGAGTTGCGATCAATCAATAGTAGGTTACCCTTTTGACAGTTGAGATTTTGTCATTGTGAGTTTCTGTCTGGTTACCCGCGGTGATTTAATTTTTTTTATTCCCTAATATGACACATCTGACTTTTAATCGAAATGTGGTTTAAATGACACTATGACACTATGAATTACTAATAGAGTAATATATCGAACTAGCGTTGCAATTTATAATAATGAATTAAAAACTGCATTTTCGATAGTTGTTCTGAAACGCCCTTTCATGAGTTGTCTTTGGTTAAAGGGCCCGTGACGTCATCGACGTCGTGAAGTTTTATCATTTAGTACGTATAAATATATACTTATCTATTCCAATCTCTAGGGGGAACAGCAGCCCCCCCCCTCCCCCCTAGAAAAATGAAATCAAATCATAAAAATATTCTTTAAAACCAAGATTTTATAATGTCACATCCTTGAACTGTTTTTCATAGTTCTCCAAACGCCAGACTCTCTTATTCCGAAGATGCCTCCCACCAATACTTATGTACTTAACAGATTAAAAATTTGAAAAAAGATGTGAGCTCGGCTCGTGAAGTACTTTCATGAGATACCAAACATGGCTGGATCTATTCGATCGCTCGGCGTCTCTCGAGGTTGAAGGTAGACAAAATCTGACGTACTATCTGGATTTCTTTTCTGATGAGCTTTCGCATGACCCCACACGACTCTTGTATCCTCCTCCAAATATTAGACAAAAGAACGCCTTTGGGATTTCAGTCTCAAAGATAAAACATAAAAACATGATACGGAGTGGAAAATAAGGCAAAGAGGCAGTAGGGCAACCTTGTCCAAATCCAGACCAAATTCCTCCTCAAACAGATTTTTTATTTTTTTTCCATCACAATTCTCATTTATTAGTTAAGTACAAATTTCCTCAGAATCTTATTGGCATACTACCTGAAAAATGTGATAGGAATTTCAGCAAGTCAAAACCCAGACAACCAATTAAAAAATATTTTATTGAAGCATAAAGAAAACAAAAAAATAACCATGAATATAGATACCTAGGTACGCGCAATTAAAAACTACTTAACTTAAAATTACCCCATCCTAGTTCACATTATAATTACCCCAATTGTTTTTTATCCACACCACACACGTCAAAAAAGTCTCAAAATCACAAATACACATTTCTATCCTTTCGCAAATATACGCACAAGTCCGACGGTCACCACACCTGTGAAACTCAGGTGAGGGCAAACGCAAATATATCCAACGGTGTCCTCTGCCATTCCAGGCGGCGGAGAAGGCCTCTCGACGCTCATCTGGATGTCTTGTTCACCCTGGATTTCTTCCGAGTCCGCAGCCGAAGATCCTCCCATGTGTCGAACGCAAATAGACGCATAATCCGCAGGGCACACATCTCGCAGATCTCGAGCAGTCTCAAAGTCCTCTTAATTTTCAATTTCAATTCGGTTTATTTATCAAAATACTTATTATACATTTGAGTAATTTATGAATACACAATATTAATTTAAAAAAAAAGACACAAATGTTAATTAGCCGCCCCCAGACAGCATATTTATATGAAGGGGGGCAAAATTCACTTAAATTTTCTAAATAATGTAACACTCAATATAATATCTCTCTCTCATTGATGTATCTGTCGTGGTCCCATCGTAGAATTGGGCACATCATGATGTGCCCAGTCATTTCATGAAATGGTGGCATTTCATGAAATGACCAACCGATAACGGGCATATTATCGTCCAACACACAACGTTTGACGATTTGACAGCTCACGTTTGGCCATAGCGCTATAATAGAAATGTAATTTGAAATACTTAGGTTTTTCTTTTTCATTGTTTTTTTTATTTAAAAAATAAAACATGTAATTAAATTTAACTGTATTTTCCTCTTCAACTGACTGATCATTCCTTTGTAAAACCGAAACATTGATATTGTTTTCGACCGCCATTGCAACGAGATGTAAACAAAAACAAAGCAAAGCGCTGCCAGCGCCACAGTGGTAATTACTGAAACTATGTTATACGATATGGCCAGTCGAATTTTGGTCATATCATGAAGTGACCAAGCGTTTAGTTACATTTCATGAAATGCCACCATTGGTCACCAAATGGTGGCATTTCATGATGTGACCAATTCTACGATGGGACCACGACATATCCATGGCCAAAAGCGTAGAACCCCTCGACGGTGTCTATGAAACACAGCTATGATGCTTTGCTGCATCACCCTTACTTAAGACTCGCCTTGCAAACATCCCCATGAGTGCGGTAGGTGGTGCAAGTATAAAAAAAATACATAACATTAGTCCTACTTACTATACCTAACCATACAATTATACCTACTATAAAACTACATCTTTATTCAATTGATGCTTAAACTTATACACACAATAATTTAAAAAAAAAACTAATCTACCTATAATCAAATAAAAATATAAAATGTCATGTAAAGAAAAAACTAAGTACCTAACTAATAATAATATATCAAAATTATTGAAAGCCATGAAGATAATTAGTTAAATAATTTGTCAGAGAGAACACTCAAAAGGTTTTTAAGCAGTGTGGACGCGTTTATTATGTCTAGTTAATGTATAAGAGGAACTGAATGTCTTCGAGCAAATATTACACTCAAAAGGTGTTTCATCAGTGTGAATTCGTTTATGTGTGTTTAAACTTGACGTCTCACTAAATCGCTTCATACAAATATCACACTCAAAGGGTTTTTCACCAGTGTGATATCGTTTATGTCTGATTAGTCTTGACAGATAACTGAATTTCTTCATGCAAATATTACACTCGAGGGGGTTTTCGTCAGTGTGAATTCGTTTGTGTGTGTTTAATTCTGTTTGGCTCTTGAACGTCTTTGCACAAATATTACACACAAAAGGTTTTTCATCAGTGTGCGTTAGTTTGTGTGCGCTTAAATGTGACGATTGACGGAAAGTCTTCTTGCAAATATTACACTCAAAAGGTTTTACATCAGTGTGCACGAGTATATGGCTATTTAAGTCTGACGAGGAACGGAATGCCTTCATGCAAATATTACACTCAAAAGGTTTTTCACCAGTGTGAATTCTTTTATGGACCAGTAAATATCTCGCCCGGCCGAATGTCTTCTTGCAAATATTACACTCAAAAGGTTTTTCTTCAGTGTGCACGAGTTTATGATTATTTAAGTCTGATATGGTCTTGAATGTCTTCGTGCAAATATTACACTCAAAAGGTTTTTCTTCAGTGTGCACGCGTTTATGATGGTTTAATTCTGATGTACTCTTGAATGCCTTCATACAAATATCACACTCAAAAGGTTTTTCTTCGCTGTGAATCCGTTTATGACGGTTTAATTCTGATTTGCTCTTGAATGTCTTCATGCAGATATCACACTCAAAAGGTTTCTCTTCAGTGTGAATTCGTTTATGTTGGTTTAAATCTGATATGCTTTTAAATGCCTTCATGCAAATATTACACTCAAAAGGTTTTTCATCAGTGTGCACCCGTTTGTGCTTATTTAGGTTTGCCAAGGAACGCAATGTCTTCATGCATATACTACACTCAAAAGTTTTTCCTTCGGTGTGAGTTCGTTTATGTTGGTTTAAATCTGGTATGGTCTTGAATGTCTTCGTGCAAATATTACACTCAAAAGGTTTTTCTTCAGTGTGCACGCGCTTATGTTTAGTTAATTTTGACATGAAACGGAATGCCTTCATGCAAATATTACACTCAAAAGGTTTTTCTTCGCTGTGAATCCGTTTATGATGGTTTAATTCTGATGTGCTCTTGAATGTCTTCATGCAAATATCACACTCAAAAGGTTTTTCTTCAGTGTGAATTCGTTTATGAATGTTTAATTGTGATGGGTAAGTGAATGCCTTCATGCAAATATTACAGGTTAGTTTTCGCTCACGCTCATTCTTTGGAACCCTTCTGGAATGTACAATTCTTTTGTCACATTGGGAAGATGAACTGGCCACTGAACATAAATTGTTTTCTCGACTGTCTCTCTCAGATTCTTCTGTAATATCAGGTTCACAGAACTCAATATTTCCGTCATGTCCAACATCATTTTCCTCCTCAGTAGGTTCTTGTTTCACAGTGACATTCTTCACAGAGTCGTCGTTCGCTTCATCAGTTTTAATATCAGGTTCATATGTTATCTCAAGTTCTTGATAATTAGTAGGATATCCATCATCACTCTCCTCCTCAGTAGGTTCTTGTTTCACAGTGACATTCTCTACACACACCTCCATGTCAATATTAGTCCCTCTGGATTCTTCACCTGCATCATGTACACTAGCACTAGATTTATCCATTATGTGATTTAGTGGGTACTATTCTCCTGTATAGGAATGTACACTTTGCTAACGCCAAGTGACGCAGCACACGACACCACCGCCACAACTTGCAGCACGAAGACCAAGGTTAGTAACCTTGAAGAAGCCTTGAAGGAAGACAAGTGCGCGCAATGTTGCCAGATGCCAAACTAAAAAAATCCGGATCAGTGTTGCCACGATCCAAAACTAAATATCTGGATAAAGTCTAGAAATCTGTATAGGTTAATGAAATTTTAACACCAAGAAAACATGGTAGTTTATTAAAAAAACTACCCTTCTCGAGAAAACAAAACAGTAGGTATTCGTGCTTACATAAAATATACACTAGCTGCTCCAGAACCATGAGTGGCAGTACTTTATATACAACTAGTTTCCGAAGAATCACATTATTATCACATCGTTTTCTCATCGTGTCATGAATTTTCTAAGACTACTATATTTTTTGGTAAAAAAAAATCACCTGCGGCTTATTATCCCAGCCCTGATGAATAATCTAAAATTGTATTTTACTTGCGGCCCCTCGCTATCATTCATAATTTCAAATGGCCCTACATCCAAAAATTTCACAGGTTGCTATAGAAAGTCAAGCAGCTAGGTTCATTATTCCAGACATTTTCTAAGAGAAATTCGCCTGCGGCGCTATTGTTGCATAGATTTTTAATTTAGAGGAAGTAAATCAAACGATAAGTATTATCACATGAACATCTTCACTGATTTTGAAAAAAGTCGCCTGCGGCGCTATTTACATGTTTGATACCATAAGTTCATATTTGTATTTGATGACCTTCCCCCCCCTCCTCCAAATTGAATCCTGGATCAGTCACTGTTCACAAGTTTGAAAAACAAAGTTGCCAGTTTATTCTAACAATCCAAAATTTGGCAAGTTTTATTTAAACAACAGGTCTGAAATATAATTTGAAAGTAGCGAAAAAAATTAACCGTATCTTATTATCACATCAAGCAACACTAAACCAAGTTTGCACCAGGGGACTTCTATTGCTTCTATCAACTCACTCTTATTCACTCAACTCACTCTTATTATTATCCTTGTGGCGGAGGTGCCCAGTACGCTGAACACATCCTGTGGGAGTGCGAGATGATGAGTGATGCGAGAGAGGATATGATTGCTGGACTGACTGTTGACACTCCCAGACCAACGTGGTTTGGAGAGCTGACGCTAAATCCGACCAACTTCAATTGTTTCAGATCATTTGTTGATGCGTGGAAGTCAAAGTGGGAAGAGCTCCGTCGACCCGGTTCCGCTCCTGAGGAAGTGGCATGACCATAATTAAATCAGTCCGCTTTGTGCCGATACTGAACTCACTATGTGTTTTGTGATGTCCCTTCTCCCACTCTGGGAGGTGGCTTTCTCTAGCAATTTCTTTCTTTCTCTTCAATCTTTCTGTGACAACCCACCTTATGGTTCGCCTGTAATCTTTACTGTTTCTTTTTCTCTTCCCCTATATGCCATGGTTTTTGCGGGCACTTTCTACATTCCTCATCTCTGCACTTAACGCTTTTCTTTCTGCTTCCAGATACTCTTCTGCACAGCTGGGATGAGAGTGGCCGGTGCGGGGTGGCGCTGTGGTGGTCTGTATCCCGTCCGACATGTGGGCTGGATGTGGCCCTCCGCTTTGCCGCTCTTGTGCCGGCTGACTTTCCGCCGAACAGAGTAGGGATCAATCCCAATGGTTGGGTGTTGCCTGCATATGTCCATTGTGTTGATTCATGTATAGATTCTAAGAACCCTAGTACGTAGCAAATACGTAACTGTAAGATAGTATATAAGAGATTGTATTAGCACATAAGGACTAATTGTAAACGTTGACGGTTGCTTTAAATCGGGGAGGGGTTTGTTGGGGGGAGCCCTTCAGGCGATCCCTGAGCCCTCCTCAGTATGTATTACTTTGTACACATATTGGATGAAATAGGAACTGGCGTTCCTGTACCATCCAAGGGTAAGTGGGAGGGAGCAACCCTTAACGGGTCACTCTTATTATTATTCTCATATCATTATTTCCAGAGATACCAAATCGTCGCTTCAGTTCTTATTTTGGTCACGCGCCACTAACCAAACTTTACAGGAGAGCATTTTTTGTGTTTATGCGAATAATTTCACATATATTTAAACGTAAAAGTATGTCAATAACAAGAAGGGCATAACAAAAATAGAATAAAATTTATTTTTCCGAATTTCGAAATCAATTAAAGCTGCTTTTTGAATTCTTATGTGGATATGACCCACATCTACGAAATTTCAGTTCACTTCGGTGGCCCGTGACACAATGCATAGCGGATATGAACAAATGACTAATAATATTATTTTAGTTCTTGTTTGGGTCACAGACCATTTTAACGATTATTCTATATAGATGGTGTTTTTTTTTTTTTTTTTGAATGGATTGTTAAATTTTTGTCTAGGAGCATACAATTAAATTATTTATTAAATGAGCTGAGCACATTATGAATTATTTGTAAATGTAATAAATATGTATTACTTACCTTTTTTTTTCACCTTTTCTATTCACCTAGAGAACATTAGGTGCACTATGAAGAGTGAGATTTCGCAATTGTTATCTTTTCCCACAATGTCCAAATCCATAGCAAGCAAAGTACCTAATTTTTAATTTTTATTGTTATATTGAGGTGGTTGGTAGCTGGTTAGTAACGCGCTCGACCGTAAATCCGGTGGGCGCGGGTTACTCCGTTTTACAACATAAGCTTTCTGCGAAGTTTACAAATACGTGTTTGGCTTTATTTCGATAAACCCATATTCGTTTAAAAAAGTATTATATACCTCGGTATTTGTAAGATTCTTAACTTATTTATGATAAAAAAAAATGAATGTATCTATGTACTATAATGTACCTACCTATAAAGTTATGTTACGGATACGTTTCACTTATTTTATAATTTCCTGGAATCTTTTGTTGCATAATATAAAATGAACTCTATTTTTGGGAAGACGTTAGTCCATATTGTAATTTATAAAGATGTACATTTTTGTGTCCTTTTGTTTTCGTTAACAATGTCATTATGAAAGGATTCGATGAATGCTTGACCGCCCGCAATTACACACAACAATAAACTTTTATTCTAAAAGATTCATATGAATACGTTTGAAACTCTCGAAAATAATAACAATGTCGATGTTAAATCAATGAATTATTTTTTCAAAGGCAAAATAACAAACTTTGGTGCATTATTATTGTTATTAAGTTATTTAATACTTTCACAAGTACAATAACTAATCTCTTACATTGTTTTTTTAGAGCAATAAAACATTCTAAAGATATCCATAGGTACCAATCATAAAAGATCTTAGGTTCATACAAAGAAACAATTTTGGGCACCACAGTAAAACAATAAGTGGGGTTGTAAAATTCTCATAATAACGTAAGCGTGCCACTGTAAAATTATGGTAGTACTAGCTGTATAGCGTCTAAAATGACCCGGTTTATGGGGTAAACAGAGAGAACATATACAATTCTTACACGTATAATAAATTATTCTACCTTCATTCTTATGATAAATTGCATTTTATTTAGTGATATTGGGACATTGGGTTGACTTGACTGTAAGATATTGCTTTTGCAATAAGTTCGCCTTTTGGCACACTACCATTGTCTTGTTTTTGTATCCTTATTATTTTGTATATTTTTCTTTGGCCAATAAAAGTGTATTTATTTATTACAATATTTTTTCGATGAAAAGTAGAACCTATATTAACCAAACAGATTTTGACCGCAGCTGAAGGCACACTATACCTAAGTGTTTTAAATTCAGTACATATTCAAAAAACCTGCATAAGTTGTTTGAATATATCAAATGTACTGCGTTTCATTGATACCCGATTTCCACTAGAATTATGTAAGTTGATTATAGCATTTTTGGCCAAGCTAACTTACTTAATTCTGTATTTTTCTGGCTTAGTCGGGTACTTCTTTTTTTTTTTACATATTTTGCCTCTCATTGCATTCGCTGGATTTTTTAACTACAAAATCTACCGTTACAATTTTATCACTGAATGAGATGTAGGTAATAATTTTGTACCTATTGTGCAATAAACTTCATAAGCACCTCTTTTTACAGGGCACTATGTAAAAAAATCAAAAGCACGAGCGAACCTATTCTACAACGCGGGTATACTCTATGGGAAACATACCTAGTCTAATATTTAATATTAATATTTTTTGTTATAAATTAATGCTCAGCCATGTTAAAAGAATGAATGATATTAGGATGACTTATCTTTTCTACCTACCCCGCAAGGGACGCGGTGTGAAGGGATATATAAATAAAAAAATAAAAATTATTTACAAAAAGTGATCATGCTGTATAAATTATTGGATGTTTTAAGTTCATTTTAATTTCTGTCGAAATATGTATTAAAACTCATGTAATTTGCAAATTATTCTTTCCTAATGTATGTGTTTTACTTCGAGAAGTAATTTAGACATTTTTAAATCTTAAAAAATATTAAATAACAGAAGAAAACACTGAAAAAGTACTAGACAAAAATTCAAATTGAACGTTGATCTCTTAAATTAATAGCCGTGCTGCTCCCTGATTGGATGTCACACAAACAAGAAACCAATGAGATCATTTATTCCCATACAAATTAAGCGCGAAGCGTCCTGATTGGTGGATGTTAGACGTGACCAAAACAAGAACTGAAACATTATTACGATGTTGGATATGTCAATTTTAAAAATGTAAAAAAGTACGTGTTAAACACAAAAAACTCGGGTGTTTTTTGGCTGAAAATGTGTCAAATTTGATTTTCTACATCACTGCATTCATAACTCATTTTTGACAAAAATGGTCTGTGACCAAAATAAGAACTGAAGCGACGAAATATGATCGATCGCTCAGTGTCCCCGAGGTTGGAGGTAGACAACATCTGACTTATGATCTGCATTTTTTTTCCAACGACTTTTCACACATGACCCCACACGAACCTTGTATCCTCCTCCATACATTAGACAAAAGAATGCCCTTGTGATTTTCGTATCAACGATAAAACATAAAAACATCATACGGAGTGGAAAACAGGGCAGAGAGACAGTGGGGCATCTTTCTCCAAATCCAAAATAAGGGGGACAAAATTCCTTTTCACGTACATTTCTTTTTTAAACATTTGTCAATCAAGATTCTCATTACAAGTTTCCTCAATTCTTATTGGCATACTACCTGAAAAATGTGACAGGAATTTCAGCAAGTCAAAACTCGGATAACTAATTAAAAATTATTTTATTGACGCATAAAGAACTCAAAAAAATGATCAAGAATATACGCAATATACAAGAACATACAAGAATATCTAGGTACGCACAATTACTAACTAATTTAAAATTACCCCAAAGTCCAGTTCACGTTATAATTAACCCAACTGTTTTTTTCATTTGGTACAGAGTGACATTAAAGATGTCGACGACGCAAAACTTGTCATTGACTATTATCACAAAAATACACCACATCAAAATGTTTAGGCAAAACAAAAAGAATATACAAATTACAGTTGTCCTACAGTTCCTTCCTGGTTGGCAAGATTGCCAATATACTTGGTGTAACGGTTTATCCTGATTTTTCTTTATTGTTTGTATTAAGGAACCTACAGTTTGTATCTTGTAGGGCACAACTTTACTAATTTGTTAAATTAAATATTACACTCAAAAGGTTTTCAAGCAGTGTGCATGCGTTTATAATGTCTAGTTAATGTATAAGAAAAACGGAATGTCTTCGAGCAAATATTACACCCAAAAGGTTTTTCTTCGCTGTGAATTCGTTTATGATGGTTTAATTTTGATTTGCTCTTGAATGTCTTCATGCAAATATCACACTCAAAAGGTTTTTCTTCAGTGTGCACTAGTTGATGTTTGCTTAAAGCTGGTCTGTTCTTGAATGCCTTCATGCAAATACCACACTCAAAAGGTTTTTCATCAGTGTGATATCGTTTATGTGTGTTTAATCTTGACACAGCACTGAATTTCATCATGCAGATATTACACTCAAAGGGTTTTTCACCGGTGTGAACTCTTTTATGAACCAGTAAATAGCTCGCCTGGGTGAACGTCTTCTTGCAAATATTACACTCAAAAGGTTTTTCTTCAGTGTGCACGAGTTTATGACGATTTAAGTGTGACGAGAAACGGAATGCCTTCATGCAAATATTACACTCAAAAGGTCTTTCATTGGTGTGCACAAGTTTATGTTTACTTAAACTATGCGAGTACCGGAATGTCTTCATGCAAATATCACACTCAAAAGATTTTTCTTCGCTGTGAATCCATTTATGATAGTTTAATTCCAATTTGCTCTTGAATGTCTTCATGCAAATATCACACTCAAAAGGTTTTTCTTCAGTGTGAATTAGTTTATGAATGTTTAATTGTGACGGGTAAGTGAATGCCTTCATGCAAATATTACAGGTTAGTTTTCGTTCACGCTCATTCTTTGGAACCCTTCCGGAAGGTACAATTGTTTTGTCAGATTGGGAAGATGAACTGGCCACTGAACATAAATTGTTTTCTCGACTGTCTCTCTCAGATTCTTCTGTAATATCAGGTTCACAGAACTCAATATTTCCGTCATGTCCAACATCATTTTCCTCCTCAGTAGGTTCTTGTTTCACAGTGACATTCTTCACAGAGTCGTCGTTCGCTTCATCAGTTTTAATATCAGGTTCATATGTTATCTCAAGTTCTTGATAATTAGTAGGATATCCAACATCACTCTCCTCCTCAGTAGGTTCTTGTTTCACAGTGACATTCTCTAAACACACCTCCATGTCAATATTAGTCCCACTGAATTCTTCACCTGCATTATGTACACTAGCACTAGATTTATCCATTATGTGATTTAGTGGGTACTATTCTCCTGTATAGGAAAGTACACTTTGCTAACGCCAAGTGACGCAACACACGACACCACCGCCACAACTTGCAGCACGAAGCGTTAAAAGGCAAATCGTTCCATGCTACGGAAAGTACCGAAGACGCCATTCGGATTCGAACGAAGATTATGGACACGACTGTATGGCGGGAAACCTTACCGTAATGGGTACCTTACATTTTGTATAGTAGTTCTGGTTTTTGGATATGTTATATAGGTCGGTCCTGTGATTAAGAATCCAAGTTTTCGACCTACCAACCCTTGTGCGTTCACTAGGGCGAGCCAAAAAGTGTCGGAATTTTGCAGTTTATTGATCATAACTTTTTTACAATGCATTTTAGAGAGAAACATTGTACCTAAAAGTTGTAGAATATTAAATTCCCTGCAACTTAAGTTTATAAAGTTTTTTTGTAAAATCAATATACAAAGAGTTGTGCGTTACCAAAATTTCAAAATTTTTCAAAAAAATGCACTTTTTTTACAATTATTTTTTTATTTGAATATATTTCCTAAACAGTACATTTTAGAGAAAAGTGTTGTATGTAAATGTTGTGGATCGTTCAATTTCCAATAAGTTTGATGCCAAACATTTTTATCTCGGACCAACTAAAATAGAGTTGTGATCTTCTGAAAAAATATAAGACGAACATTTTCGAAACTTTCAGTTAGTACGTATGACAATATTTAGTAATCAGAAAGATGCAATTTAAGAATTTTTTTTGACCTTATTAAGATTGCTGTCGTGGTTTAGAAACCAAGTTTTCGACCTCCTCACCCTTGTGTGTTCACTAGGGCGAGCCGAACACTGCCGATATTTCAGTCATTTTTCAGTTTATTGATCATAATTTTTTAATTATCCATCTTAGAGTGAAAGATTGTATATAATAATTTACAGTATTAAATTTCCTGTAAATTAGGTGGGAATTATTTTCTTTGAAAAGCTATTATTTAAAGAATTATATAATAACAAACATATTTTTATTAAGAAAAAAAATTTTTTTTTCACGATTATCGAGTTTTTTTTCAGCACGGTACGTTTTAGCGAAAAATGTTCTTAGCAAAATAATATTGTAGAATATTAAATTTGCAACAAAAAATGATACTACACTTTTTTGACTTGGACTAAGAATAAAGGAGATATGCTCTCCTGAAAATTAAATATTGAGCTTATATAAATATTCAGGAAAGCATATTTCCTTTATAAGGTCCAAGTCAAAAAAGTGAAGTATCATTTTTTGTTGCAAATTTAATATTCTACAATATTTGCAAAGAACATTTTTCGCTAAAACGTAAAAAATATATTATGCGCCGAGTACAGCTGATACTACTTCGTTCGAACCCGAATCGCTTCTTCGGTACTTTCCGGAGAATGGAACGATTTGCCATTTAACGCTTCGTCTTGCAGCACGAAGACCAAGGAAGACAAGTGCGCGCAGTGTTGCCAGATCCCAAACTAAAAAATCCGGATCAGTGTTGCCATGATCCAAAACTAAAAATCTGGATCTCAAAGTCTAGAAATCTTGTTCTCAAAGTCTAGAAATTTTGAAACCAACAAATCATGGTACCTAGTTTATTGAAAAACTACCCTTCTTGAGAAAAGAAAACAGTACTCGTGCTTACATATGTAAAATATATTAGGTAATTTCTTTTTGAACATACTTTTACTCATTTTACAAATGGGATTTTCATCTACCTATTTACTTCTAATCAAGTGATACTAGTGCTCGAATCTGTTTTTTGTACTTTATTCTTCTGATTTATCATAGACTATTTCCAATTCCAAAAATCTCTATAAAACAGAGTAAAATTTGTCATCTGTATTTGCCTGTTCACGTAGCATAAAATCTGTATAAATACAGATAAATCTGTATATACTATCGTATGATAACACTGCCAACGAAGACGAGAATCACCATTTCTGAAATTATCGACGCTCGGTACCCCTAGCGACCGTCGTTGTAAACACTAAACTTAGCCGATAGCAGCGAAGTGTTCCGCGACGATTGGTTATATTTTTTAAAGCAACAGATTAAAAAACGTCTACTATCTACCAAGGGCTTTTTGTGAGAAGCTTCTGCTGGTGATTGTTTACAATTAGATAAAATTATACAAACAAGCAAGGTGGAATAGTACTAAGTACTAGGTATATTCATATAAAAAAACAAAGTCCGGTTTTTTGTAAGTATTCGTAAAACTCACGCATTTTACTATGGATTGCTGTGAAAACCAACAAAAAACAAAAAAAAAATATGTCGCTGGTTCGTACACGAAGCCTGCGATAGTAGAGTACAAGCCTATATCCTCGAATTCCATCACGAGTGGTGACGTCACCTTGTATCAGTGACAAACACTTGAACTACGGAATATTTTTTCCCATACAATTTTGATAGTGTAATCATCGTCAAATGTCAGTTGGGCCCGGTCTCCATGAACAATATGGAGACGGCCTCGGTTCGTACTGCGAGTTGCGTCGCTGTGTCACTTGCTATTTGCAAAGCACTTGCAAAGTTTATGTTTACAGGAGAATAATACCCGCTAATTCACATAATGGATAAAACTAGTGCTAGTGTACATGATGCGGGTGAGGAATTCAGAGGGACTAATATTGACATGGAGGTGTGTGTAGAGAATGTCACTGTGAAACAAGAACCTACTGAGGAGGAGAGTGATGTTGGATATCCTACTAATTATCAAGAACTTGAGATAACATATGAACCTGATATTAAAACTTATGAAGCGAACGACGACTCTGTGAAGAATGTCACTGTGAAACATGAACCTACTGAGGAGGAAAATGATGTTGGACATGACGGAAATATTGAGTTCTGTGAACCTGATATTACAGAAGAATCTGAGAGAGACAGTAGAGAGAACAATTTATGTTCAGTGGCCAGTTCATCTTCCCAATGTGACAAAAGAATTGTACCTTCCGGAAGGGTTACAAAGAATGAGCGTGAGCGAAAACTAACCTGTAATATCTGCATGAAGGCATTCACCTACCCGTCACAATTAAACGTTCATAAACTCGTGCACACTGAAGAAAAACCTTTTGAGTGTAATATTTGCAAGAAGACGTTCACTCAGGCGAGCTATTTACTGGTTCATAAAAGAATTCACACTGGTGAAAAACCTTTTAAGTGTAATATTTGCATGAAGGCATTCCGTACCTCGTCGAACTTAAATAATCACAAACCCGTACACACTGATGTAAAACCTTTAGAGTGTAATATTTGCATGAAGACTTTCCGTAAATCGTCAGATTTAAGCGCACATAAATGAATTCACACTGGTGAAAAACCCTTTGAGTGTAATATTTGTATGAAGCGATTTAGTGAGAAGTCAAGTTTAAGCAAACATCAATTAGTGCACATTAATGAAACATCTTTTGAGTGTAATATTTGCTCGAAGACATTCAGTTCCTCCTATACATTAAATAGACATAATAAACGCGTGCACACTGCTTGAAAACCTTTTGAGTGTAATACTTAATTTTGCAAATTAGTAAAGTTGTGCCTTGCAAGACACAAACTGTAGGTTCCTTAATACAAACAATGAAGAATACCTAATCAGGATAAACCATTACACCAAGTATATTGGCAATTTCGCCAACCAGGAAGGAACTGTAGGACAACTGTAATTTGTATATTCTTTTTGATTTGCCTAAATGTTTTGATGTGGTGTATTTTTAATATAATAGTCAATGACAAGCTTTGCGACGTCGACATCTTTAATGTCACTCCGTACCAAATGTAAAAAACAATACTCAGTATTCTTCAAAGCAATGTGTAAATATGAAACAATATTTCCTTTTATCCTATATTTCCTCTCCCTATTCATCCCTTATAATGATTTGGTGCAATAATCAATCTGACAAATTATCTTCATGGCTTGTAGTGTATTAGGTAACCGTGTGCTTTTAATAATTTTGACATTATTTTTAGGTTATGCGTCAATAAAATATTTTTTAGTCCGTTGTCTGGGTTTTGACTTGCTGAAATTCCTGTCACACTTTTCAGGTATGCCAATAAGAACTGAGGAAACTTGTAATGAGAATCTTGATCGACAAATGTTTAAAAAAGAAATATATGGCAACCTAGCACTACGTTTGGTGTCTCATGACCTTCACAAATAAAACAGACCTTTCGTCAAATTTTGAATTGGTCAAGTCAATTTCTTTTCCAATGCCCTTTCATACGATACCACACAACTTAACTTGGATCCCCTCATCAGCCAGATTTCTCAGAAGGTTTCGCATTTCCAAAAGCTGCTACCGCACAGTATTTGTTTCCAGATAGCAAGATATTCGTGTACAAAGTTTGGTTGCAATCGCTCCAGGCGTTCCAGAGTTATGGTGGAACAAACATACATCTGTTCATTTTTATTATATGTAAGAATTAGGCTGGCCACAAACGTCCCGAAGTTCAGTTCCGGAATCGACCGTTTTGCAAAAAGGTTCCAACCAAAACCTCTTTCTGAATTTAAAATCGGGGTGACGCTGAATTCAGAGAGAGGTTTTGATCGGAACTTTTTTGCAAAACGGTCGATTCCGGAACTGAACTTCGGGACGTGTGGCCAGCCTTAGGGTCTCAGGACGAAAACTAGAGCCTGAAAAAACGGTGATGCGGAAAAAAAACATTGAAATATATTACAACAAGTCGTTTATTAGAATTATAAAATATAGTTTAGCCGTGTTTCTGGAGTAACTCGTTAGCCTTGGCCTTCTCCAGCTTGGTGATACGGGCCATGGACTTGGAGCCGAGGATGCCGCCGCCCCAGTGTCTGCGCAACTCTTCGTATCTCTCGTTGAAGTTGGTGCGGATGGCCTCCACCACCTTGGAGAATGAGGCCCTGTCACCCGACTCCACCTGGAATGAGATTATAATGTTGATATGATGAGGACTTATGATACAGTACGTACGTAGGAGACGTAATGTAATTAGTTGACTGCCATCAGAGAATGCTGTAAGTGTGGTAGAAGCAGTTTCCGCACAACGTTTTAGGATAGCAAATATCTCATCATGTCACAGTCAACTACGTACAACAATATCTCTTGCTATACCTTCGTTGTTGGTTCTTCGGGTTTCCTTACTGCGTGTACAGTGGTTGAATGACCGAGCTTGCGGCAGCGATACTACTGCCACCTTAAGGATGAATTCATTCAACCACTCTACACGCGATAAGGAAACCCGAAGAACTAACAACGAGGATATGGATTTATCACGCAAGATTAATATCATTTAATATTTATGACACGCTTTTATTCTTGCCGTTGTCTCCAAATTGGGCAATCAAATTAATCTTTTCCAGACTAATTAGGAATTTTCACTAATTATTTAAAACTAGATGACATTACGATTCTGTACCACAGTGGATCAGCCTTCTCCAGAAACAAAATACATGTAAAGCATTTGAGGGGATCCAAGAGTTGTATGAGGTCATGTGTGGTATCATATGAAAGGCCATTGGAAAAGTAATTAAGATTTTATCCAGCTCAATCCGTCGGGATACACTGAGAAATCGTGAGGATCCAGTCACTGCATACCGTGCTGCAGTGTTTGGTCTATCGTGAAAGTGCTTCACGAGTCAACGGGTAACGATTTACTGCATTTCGCAACACAAGCTTTCTAGCTTACTGCGAAGTGCACAAAGATTAGATTGAATTAGAGATAGAATAATTATTTTTATAATTACATTTGTCAGGCAGATGGCGCTGCAGTTCTTCCTTCTGATGAGTGCACCGAGGCGAGCCTTGCCCTTGACCACACAGTATGGGACGCCCATCTTCCTGCAGAGTGCGGGCAGGAACAAGACCAGCTGGAACAATACAACACCCACATTATAATACTCCATACAATATACTAAACACCTAATGACGTATTGCAGGTGCAAGTCTCGCTCAGATTATATTCGGACATCAGAGCGACAGAGTGTCTCGGCTGTCAAGTGCCGAGACCTCTCTCTGTCCTCAGACGAAGAGATTCAATAATGACACATCACGGCAGACTTATCAGCAGGGTTGAAAGGGATAATTTACATTGATAATTACTACTATTATAATAAAAACACAACACGTTGCATGCTAATGATGCGGATTCGCGTCACAGTATACTTTGACGCAGTGCTTTTGATGCAAATATGCGACATGATACTATTCAATGTTCCTCGGCCTATTTTGTTGTAGTGTAGTATGAAATATACTAAACAGAATGTAGCACACGCGAAAGTAAGTATGTTTAAATTTCTGCAACTCAGTAATCAATAGGTATTTTCTGTAGCAGTAAATGTGCTAAGCTGGATTTCACCAACTTCTTAGGTGCAGAATAGCGGAGATAGAGCCACTTATCATTACTTTTCAAACTAAATTTGTGCTAAGGGTCTCCTCTGATGAATAAAAAAATGCAGATGTATTTCTTACCTCGATGGGGTCCACATCGTGTGCGATGACAACCAACTGTGCCTTCTTCTTCTCAACCAGGCGTGTGACTGTGTTGGTGCCGGCGCGGATGGTGTTGGGTCTCTTGGAGGGGGTGGTGTCCTTGCCAGCCACCTGGAACCAATAGGCAAACAAACTTGTTATAATAGTTGAAATGGAAATAATACATCACAAAGATATCACGTTTCAAACATTGTCAGTGTTAAAAAGCTCGTGATTGTTTTATAAATCATCGTTATTCATTGTCATCAATTATATCATCATTATTTTTATATTATACTTTCACAATTTACTTAGAATTTTTGTTTATATAATTTTTTTTTTATTGTTTGTAGTTACTATTGACCGATAAGCTAATTGTGTGCAATAATAACTGGGGGTTACTTGAACACTACATGTGGTATACTAATATTGTAATTAATTCATAAGTAATGCCTGTATGTGTACCTTGAATAAATAAATAAATTATATGCATTATTGTCCATTACTCTACTACTATTATAGCGGTTAACTAAATGTCTATGAGATGACGACCAGATTCTCAAGGATGGACGCGTTTTGAGTTAAAGGAATCGGAGAGCGTGTATGGCAGATTGCATGAATGTGACGGAAGCTAAGAGTGTGTGAAAGGATAGGGCTGTCTTGTGCTCTGTCTACCTGAAAGGGGCGTGGCGTGAGGGTATAGATAGATTAATAGAGATTCTATAGAGGAAAAATATCTATCTATGGGATTAATTTTGAAAATCACAATTTATGTTTTGTGAGAACATCGAAATTTTCTACATGTCATAGATGAATACCAAAAAATATTCTCAATAGAGAGCCGTGTACAATATATACACGTTTCACCTCGACTCAACTACCAGCCTTCGTAGCACAGCGGTAGAGTACCGGCTTGTCAGGTTGGAGGTCTGGGTTCGATTCCCAGCCGCGGCAGATGGATTGTTGAATATTACTTAAGTGTAAAGTAATCACATTAAGCCAGCGGACTGATGGAATGTCCAGCCTTTGCTGTGTATCTGTTGAGATAACTACTCGTTATCTATCTATGGATTTTGTTCCAAGTTATTTTAAAAAATAGACAGGCGAATCTTGGCAGACACTACTAATGAAAATTTGAAAGCGCATAAATAATGCAAACTCCATCTACTGGAAATTTAATGTAAAATGTTCGAAAAGAGCATTTCCACTAGGCAATTTATGTTTAGGATGTTACCTTAGCTTCTGCCTTAGCCTTGAGGCGTTGCTTCTTCTGTATTTCACTTTCTGGTCTGTATTTGCTGAGGATCTTGAACAGTCCCTTGGCTGCAACACACGACACATTCACATTAATAACAGAGATAATAGTTGATTAGTATAGAAACAGTTAGCCGTACATCTTCAGTGTTAAAAAGCTCTTTATTAAATCTATGTGTGTATCATAGAATTATCAGAATAGAATAATATCATCATTGAAGTAGTGAATATTAATCACTATACTTCCGTTATAAGCATTTACGCAAAAAAGCAGAAACCGAAAAATTCGCAAAAACATTGAGTATTACCCATATAAACATATAGTATGTAGCTCAGTCATTCTAGAAATCAATGTATGGGGGGCAGGGGGGTGACGCGTCAAGTGGGAGGGGGGGGAGACCTGATATTCTAAAACACCCCACCCTAAGGTATCACACTGTGTAGAGTTCAATCTGTTATTAATTTTGCCAACATAGGACTGCAATATAACTGAGCTAAAAAAAAGAAATTAAGAGACACATGATGGAGGCACTTGGCCCAGTAGTCTCCTGAGATTTTGCTCATTTGTTTCGCGGGATGTAACTTTGTTGCTATGTATGAATTTACTATGTGGGATGCTTGTTATATGTGATGTTTTGCTACAATGATATTAATTTGCTATATGAATATAATTATAAGTGCAGGATCCCTCCCCACACACGAGACTTGTCTCTATTGGGGAGGTATCTCGAAATGTGTATAGTTTTAAGTATTTAAATTGTATATATATATGTAAAATATTGAAGGAAATAAAAAGAATTTGAAAATTGAAAAAAAAAAAAAAATTTAATATGCGTGGAATAAAGGTTGAATCACCCATGTCGATAAAAAACTCGACACCCAATGCGTGGTTCTTTGTTACGACGACAGTATTGTAATTACCTCACGAGGTATTGTAATTACCTCACAAAGAACAGATTGCCAGACTTCTCTATCGACTTACACTCAGTTCTTGATTCCGTCACATTCATACAATTCCCATACACACTCTACATCCTACTATTCCTTTCAATCAAAATACGTCTACCATTACATATCTGGTTGACATGGTAGAGTCAAGTGGTTCTTGGACGGCCACGCTTCCTTACTAAGCTATCCTTTCATCATTCATCCTCTCTACATGTTACAATCATCTCAACTTGTTCACTTTAATTATACGCACCCTTTTTATCTAGTTACAACACTCATCTCTCTAAACGCTTCATGCTTTATCCTATCTCACCGCACATTCTTATTAGCGATTCACCCCCATTAATTCTTTTACAGCCATGTCGATATCTGGCATATATCAAAATTGTTATCACAGCGATGGCGACCGATAACTACAACATGTAGAAAATTCAATTTTTCAAAGGAGGAATTACGGTCTACGGAATATTACACTTTTCCTTACCAGTTTGTTTGTCGAGTGTAGACTGGAACTGATGTATTGGTGGGGGAACCTTCAATCTCCTCTTGAGGACGGCCTTCTGCCTTTGTATCCTCACGTACTTGGGCCAGCGGACAAACCTAGACAGATCCCTCTTGGGCTGGACATCCTGGCCGATGCCAAAGTTCCTGGTCCTCTTCTCAAACAGGGGATTCACCACCTTTTTGGGTTCCACTTTCTTCACCACCAGAGGGGCGGCCGCCACCTTCTTTCCCATCTTCTTCTTGGGCTGAAAGCAAACAACACAAATTCAATAATCATTCTCACACACAAGCATTCAAAATGATATAAAGCGAGCAAGTCACTATGAGTTGGGCAGTGGAATTTTGGTCTCAATACACATTCACAATTTGTAGGGTCCCGGGTTAAATTACTAAGTAAACCTTCATGCCCAAAGTTAGCACATGACTAAGTAGAATGAAGGTGAACTAGATTAGTTGGTAGAAATTGGTACACAGTAATGCACTGTCTACATCAGCAATAAAAACATTGGTAGCAGATAGAAAAAATAACAACAAAAAAACTTTTTGAGGTTACGTAGATCTTCAGATTTAATATTAAGATAAACTCTAGAGAACTGAAATTTTCGCAGCATTCTGTTCCACTGATAGTTCAAAAGCAAACAGCGATTTTGATAACCACTATTGGTTTAACATTTCACGAAAAAACTTGTTTAATTGCTGGAAATAGTCGTGGTAATATCATATCACTGATTGAAGCAATGAATTTGCAGTTGATCAGAAAATGGTCGCGAAAAATCTAAGTTAAAATTACAACTGACTTATCATGCGATACACAATCACCATCATTGTTTTTAATGTTTAAATCACGGCTTTGTCGAAAGAAATGTATCACACATTTATAGGATAAACTGAATAACCTATATTCACACAAAACATTGTTGGAAAAATGTTGACAAATTCCTAAAAAATACAACAATGACAGCTTATAGGTTATGTAAAAACTACCACACTATTCTAGAGTTCTGGTAAACAACACACAGTTAAAGATGTTCACTGCAATACTAGAATACTGTAAATAATTGGGATACACACTTTACTAACTGATATACAAACAATTTCATAGCGATATTATTCATTTGCATGTGTGAGAGCCAAAACACGACACGGTGAAAACAAACGCTTATTTTACAATTTCTCCGGACACTGCTGTAAAAATATCTGATTAATATTATAAAACATGGATCTAACCTTCTTTTGTACCATGTTTAATGGTAATTAATTGATAGATTAACAAACCACGAAGAGATTCGTGGCGAAAAATAACACACGGACCACTCGGCTGTAATGGCCGGTAGAAAAAGACAAATAGCGTGTGACATTTCATTCTGCAGAAAAATACTACGCTGTGATTGGTCGATTAGAGTCACGTGGGTCAGACGAATTTAGTGAATTTGTGGACTAGTGTTTTACTCTAGCGGAGAATATTGGAACTATTTACTAAAAATACTTCGAGGCGAAAAACCAAATGTTTAAAATTGTTATTGAACATTTTCCATAGATGGCGGTTTATCCATCACTAATATTCCAGGCGAATTGAATAAATATTTATTTAATGGCTTAGGATTTATTTGAAAAGGATAAAAATAGCCATCATCTCACCCTGGGCTTCCTTTTTGTCGAAAAAGCACGAAAATTAAGTCACGAATTATAATTTTAATATTTTTTTACCTGTACATAAACTATATTCGCTAGAGGCGCTGATACTGGAACAAAACGAAAAAATGTCAGTCGAGTTTTAGCTGAGGTGCGTTGGGTTCGCGCCGGTCTTCGCGATATTCTCGCTCTATTCCGCGATTCGAAAAAATAATCAAAATATTGAAAGTACAAACTAATACAGAAAAAAATATAGCAATACGATTTTTTGATACATTGCTACGCTATTTATCAACAATTTACAAAATATTTAGTAGTGTTATTCAGAATATTACTCAATTTATTGTAGTCGACAATGCAATACCTATAGTCCGAGAGCCCGCTGCTTAATTTATGACGTATCTGTTTTTTGATCGAAATGTGGTACAAATGATAGCTTACCAATAGGGTTTTACATCGCACTAGGGTTGCCTATCAAAATCTTGCCGCAACCCCCCCTGCCCCCCCCGAAAAGGTCCCTCTTCGCGGTTTTTCGCATTTTATAGGAATATGGTAAGAGATAGGAGAAAGTAGTCAATGACAAAAATAATCCTTGCTAAATTCTCTACAAAAAACGTTAAGTCAATTTTTTCATAGGACTAGTAGTTTACCCGTAATGGCCGGTCAAAAAACAGGATATTTTTTGAAAAAATAAAAAAAAAAGTTTGATTTTTTTTCTTTCACATTCTTCCACCCATTATCACTAACATTTTATGGAAAAAAATATTTGGCCTGCGGCGCTATATCGCTGGTTATTTTATGAAAAACTAAATTTTAAGAATTTTCGTCACTGAGTTTTATTGCAATAACTCCTAAATTAATTGATGTATGAAAATAAGTTATAGCTTGTTTTGTAGCTAAGACTATGATAATTAATTCGTTCCTTGACTATTTTCCTGTAGCTCTTATTAATTTTCAACCAATTTAGTTTAAATTCATTTTTTTAGTTTTTTAAATGAATTTTGGTTTTGGACCGGCTATTGCGGGTAAACTGCTAGTTGTACGAAAAAATTGACGTAACATTTTTTGTAGAGAATTTAGCAAGGATTATTTTTGTCATTGACTACTTTCTCCTATCTCTTACCATATTCCTATAAAATGCGAAAAACCGCGAAGAGGGACCTTTTCGGGGGGGGCAGGAGGGGTTGCGGCAAGATTTTGATAGGCAACCCTAGTGCGATGTAAAACCCTATTGGTAAGCTATCATTTATACCACATTTCGATCAAAAAACAGATACGTCATAAATTAAGCAGCGGGCTCTTGGACTACTATTACATTTTTATAACTAATCGAGCGATTTTTGTAAATGCGAATGCATTCTTAAGTGATTTTTTGTGCTGTCAACTTGAATTATGAATTGCAATAAGTGTACATGTGTTTTCAAGTGTTTTTAAAAGATGTTTCACGATTTTATGGTGAAGTGTTTTCAATATTTGGTTGACGTAGTGTTTTGAAGTAAAGTTATCAACAAATAACGGGATTTCGAAACTGTACTGTTGTGTATTATTTATAGGAGATCTATATAACTTTATTTAATTAATTTACTATTGAGAGTTTCGACATCGCAACGCCGCAATATTGAAATGAAAATAGAGTGAAAAACATCGCAATTTCAAATTTGTGTTCTTTTTTAATAGTTTGTGCAATTTTTTTGACAAAACATGCTGTGATTGTGTGAGTTCAAGATACGTTTTTGAGGATTTTTGGACGTCTAAAAAATCACGTGAGTGTTTTGTTTTTTTATATTGTCTTTTTTTACAGGTATCCATTCTTAAACTTGAGAACTTTTTATGGAAACGGGAAAATTTTGCTATCTCCATAAGACAGATCGTGCGACATGACAAAAACCCATAAGGGTATTGCTTGATATGAATAAGCCCCCAAGAAAGGCAAAAGTGGTAGTCTTCAAGTAAATTTGAGATGTTTTGGACTTGAAATGTCACTCTTATCAAAAGTTTATCGTGTTTTGAAAAGGTACACACATTGAAGGACTCCCACGGGCTTAAGGCCCTCCGCATCCCAGGGTAGCACAGCCGCATATAGCGTCCTCTTTACCCGCACTTCTTGGCAAAATCTTTTTAAGAGGCAGTGGCGGCTCGTGCCTTGGAGGGATAGGAGGGCGATACTAAAATCCAATGTACCTACCTAAAACGATAAATACCTAGTACCAGCGCCATACTTCACTTTTTCTCCCAATAGTCCCAATACATACATTTCAAGCCGTAACACTATGTTTGTTACGTAATATTACATATAAATATGATATAAACGAAACGCTATTGACGGAAACTGCAATCGTACAACTAATAATTGATTACTTTATTTTTTTGATAAGCAAACAAAAGACCAACAGTAAATTAAAAGACTTACCAGTTAGTCACCAGGCAGATACTAACTAGAATATACTAATTAGTCACCACGCAGATACTTATTAGAAGATACTAATTAGAATAAATTTGCCGAATACTTATTAGCAGATACCAATTACTTCTCCGATCAAAACTTGGACCCCTCCACGAACACCATTCATTGTAAGTCTGGATAAAATAGAAGACTGCGTGTTTTCCTCGCATCGCCATGAGTATTTTTAATAGATATTTCGATTCAGAGTATGCATACCGACATTTCAAAAATTTCTAAAAACGGGAGACCTTTACCTCTACAACCGTTACTAAATATGCTTTGGAACAAAATAGGCTAGAAACATTTATGTAGGGAATAACCGTAAAATATTTTTTGTCTTGTATAGATTTCTCAAAAAAATAATTTAAAAACACCCCTGATCTTTTTTCCGAAAGACGGAAACTCGTTTCCCGAAAGTCGCGGAGTACATTTTTTTTTGTACTGATAATATGCATTAAAATCTAGGGAATAACCGCAAAAGTTTTTTGATAGACTTTAAACCCCAAAAAATAGAAATAAACCCTATTTTTACCATTTTATCATGCGATTTTTCACGCGATTTGAAACCTTGATGCTGTAGGAAATGAGTGTGATGTCATTCTTGGTAGGTACCAAACCCTTACATTTGCGTGAGTAGACTTTTGACTTACTCGACTATTCCTACATGCAGGGGAAATGAGGTCATTAAGAAGAAGAAATGGGTACGAACTTTCAATACTATTATACTATTATTAAAGAAACAGGTCACCAAACACTAGATATATAAAATTCAAATTAATCACTGATAAATAAAATCGCATTTCTTGCATAGCCTATCTTGATCCACCGTGTTTCTTAAAAATGTTATTATTGTTCAGAATATCTCGTTCTTAACTGTGGTCATTCCAAAACTGATTATTATTGACAATACTTTAACGAACGCACAATGTTTGTTTTCGTGGCTTTAGGTATAGAATCACTAAATCTTCAGAAAAGCACTTATCAGTATCACACTAAGATCGACGCATTAATAATATATAATCTTTTAAATATTAACAAAAACATAAAATAAACAAGGATATCACAGGTTTCGTTTACACATTATGTACCTATACTATGGAAACCTACGGGACGCATACGCTATACCTAACGAAATGCTTACACTACTCTCTACCATACTTGGTACCAAAGACTGTTAATTCATTGTGATCTAAAAGTTCGGGAATATTATGACTACATTGTTTTCAAAGCAAATGCACAATATGTACTGTAGAAATTCAACAGTTTTACGAGTTTTGCAATTTTGGGAGTCAACGTTAGACTATAAGTAAGCATCCATTCATAAAAGCATCATCATTGTATTGCAGCTAAGAAATTAAATGTATCCTTTTTGTTTATGACCATCTGCTAAACCTCGTGCATAAAAATCTGGGGACCCGTACGGGCGAAATCCCTGTTGCCCAAGGCTGCCTATACTTTGCGCGTTTGGAATCATCATGAAGCAGGTAATATGTACAATACAAATTCGGGACAAAAACCTTCGTTGCCCCGTCGGCAGTATTTATTGCAGTTCTCGTCATAGACCTTTCATTCTCGTAATGTTACGGCTTAGGGTCTCGTAGGTAGTAAGGTAACACGTGTTGCCACTTGCACCATGTTGATTGTTTCTAACGTCCCTATTTACACAATACACATTGTTTACAGATACAGAACAGAGCCATTCTTAGGAAAAAAAAAAACTGTTTTAAAATATTATATACTTAAGAATATTATACACATATTAAGCGCAAAAATGTGGGTGGGCGACGCCCCGTTGCCCTGTAGGAGGAACCGGCCCTGTTAAGAGGTAAGCTCAGGGTTACCCATAAGGGAGCCCCAACACAAACCCCACCCCTAACTTACATTCTTTCAGTGTCCTTATCCAAGGATGGAAACATATTTACAATTATTTACAGATTTTTAGTTTTGAAAAGGTGCTAAAAACGCTATTTTTTCGCTCGGTTCGGCTGCGGGTGGTCCTGACGACCACCCGCTTGGCCTTGAATGGAGCCGCAGCACTCCAATAGTACCCAAAATACAAAGCTATGTCAACATTACAAATGCTGATAATAGCATTTGTTCACTAAGGCGAGCTTATCGCAATGCTACGATCCATGCCGGCTAATCCCGTAATGTTATTTTCTTCACTCATGATCTTAAAGGTACATGGTTGGCGCAGTTGGTTGAGGCGGCAGTCTCTCGGGCGGGAGGTGCCGGGTTCAAACCCCGGCGCTGGCGATGTATTCCACACTTTGCGATACAGGCTTTTAGCCTAGTGCAAGGTGTGCAGGAAAGTATTTGGGTTTGTGTATGCAAGCCCACATCCTTTTTTAAAATAAAAAATATATGTTTTTTTATGTTCACTGCGTTTGAAAATCTCGCTTTTGTCTTTTTTGGTTTATTCATTATGAACAATATTCTTAAGGCTTTTTCTCGAAGAGCCGACGAATTTATTCCATTTAGGTATTCGCAAATCTCGTGATTTATGCGCGGATAACACGAATCTCACGTTTTGTAACAAGAATAACGTAAATAATTCTATATTAGCTAACAATGAATTCATTTCAAACTTGAAAGGACCGAGGTAACGAATATTATAGCCCAGGAAAACGAGATTTATAGCGTAAATAATTCTCGAAAAGCTGGAAACTGTTTTAATCTCTTCATTAACATCCAAAGAAGGTTTCTTGAAGTTTGCACCAAATTTGCGCTTGTGCTAAGTACAGGGTGACCCAAAAACCGAAACATTTTTGTACTTTTTTCAGTTTTTCACTAATAACTTCTAAACGATGCTTTGTAGGAAAATATTGTTTTCTTATAAATTAAAGTACGTGATATTCTGCGTCGTTTGAGCATAAATACTCTTTTGTACATCAAAAAGTAATTATGATACAGACACTGCCAATTACATATTAATTTTCTCAACAAATTGAAATATTCCTATTTTTCTCTTATTATGATTATTTTTGAAATCACAATTTATGTTTTGTGAGAACATCGGAATTTTCTACATGTCATAGTTGAATTTAACAATTAGTTATATCTCAACAGATACACAGCAAAGGATGGACCTGCCAAAGGTAGAATACCGGCTTGTCAGGTTGGAGGTCTGGGTTCGATTCCCGGCCGCGGCAGATGGATGGACTGGAATTGGTGAATGTTACTTAAGTGTAAAGTGATCACATTAAGCCAGCCGACGATCAGTCATAAGCCTGATGGAAGGCCCATCCTTTGCTTTGTATCACTTACGTTATTGTCATTTTGCGCTTGCTTTCTCATAGAAAATTTGTAAAAGTTGAAACGATAAAAGAAAGATTTTTATACAGAGTATATCGCTCCCCAAGGCAGGTATATATTTAACCCACCTGTATTTATATATAATTAATATTATTATAACTTATAACATACGATCTGCATACATGTAACTCGATGTAACTAGAAATAAACATGTGTACACCACTTTCTAACTGACGGACTACCATTGAACTGAGTGAACTACGTACACCAGGACCGCGATAAGTTGTGAACTATTCAAACTGCTACCCAGGGCGCTCTAATTATTCTTTTATTTTATTTTATTACAAACAAAAGCACAAAACAGACAACAACTTTAGATATAAGTGATAACATGTAGATAAAGACAATTAGTCCATTCATAATTCAGCTGTCACCCACAAGCATGCGCCACAGTTAAATTAAAACATATAAGTTCATTCCTGTCGTCTCACACACTCACCCATCGCACACGCACACCTCTGATTTTACTATTTTATTAAACAAAAAAAGAGAAAACAACAAGAATACAAAAAAATAAAAATAAGGAAGAGTTCGGGATAAGAAGAAGAGGAGGGGGAAGGATGCTCTGCATATCAGGGAGGTAATATAGATGATGTCACCCTAGCACGTACTTGTAGCCTGTATACCAGTAGAGTAAGTCTGAAGATGTCAATTGTTGTTTGTAATAATTAGAGATTAGGTATAAAAAATAATGCTTTTGAATTTTAAATTTTGAATTTTTAATTTTAATTTTAATTTTTTATTTGAGTACAATAGATCTTATAGGTCGCAGTACATAATACACCCCATCTAATAAAATAAAAATGAATAAGGATACAATCCCTAAGTTAGGATTTTGCGATTCTCGACAACAAATCAATGGGGGCGTATTTTATACCACTCACTAGATGGCGCTTCAGTAAATGGAGGTCTTCACAACTGTCAATACTGTCATAACATAACCAAAACCAAACCAACCATTTGTTTATTATCGATAGAAATGCCATAGAATAATAATATATAGTACCTGCCGTATCTATGCGGACCTCCATTTACCGGAGCGCACTCTGGTGGCGAAAAAAATCGAAGACGCCCCCATTCCTTAGCGAATGGTTAACGCCGGGTATTTACCCTGGCGACACCTTAAGGATAATATTTTTACGAGATAAATTTGTAATAAGATTAATTAATTTTGCACATAAACGTAAGTAAAAATAATTATTGTTTATAGCCGAGGTACTTCGAATAGGTATTTCACACATTAAGCCATTGATTTCGATGATGCCCCCCCATGCAGTATTTAATTACTCATTTTTACCTATCGTTTGAGTTACATACATTTAGTGATAGCCAGGGTAAATTACCTACTCTTATTGGTATGTCATGTTGTTTTATTTTCGTGTTTTTTTTATTGTTTTGAATTGAAACTTGTTCTGTGTGCACTCTTCGGTGCAAAGGCTGAACGCTGTAATGCCGAAGAGTGTAATATTGTACTTAAAACCCATAAGAATATTGCTCAAGATGAATAAATCCCAAAAAAGGCAAAAGCCCTTCAGAAATATGCTCATGTGATAAAAGCCCAAACTTTCTAGTTGGATTCCAGTAGAAGAACTGCATGTTGGCGTCGAATGCGGCATCTGAATCCGAATCGTAGGACTAATTGTAGTTTCAACTATATAATATATGTTTTTATGTATATATGCATTCTGTATCTTGTTTATTATTTTTATCATTCCGTTTTTATTTGTTTTTTGTCTAACATATGTATGTATGTATATATTTTCTACTTCGTATATTTTTTTATTCAATTTCTTTTTTCTGTTTTTTCCTATATTTTTGTTCAATTCCTTTTTTTTCTGTTTTGTCCTGGGGTTAACTGGAAGAAATCGCAGTTCTGCGATAAGTTCGCCCTAGTGAACAACGTTTTATAATCTGTACTATGTCCATTTTGTATAGTTATATGTGTTTGTTGTTTACTTTAAGTTTAAATAAATAAATAAAAAATAAAAAAGAACTATTTGTAAAATGTTGACTATTTTATTGTCTATCCCATTTTAGATCCGCTTATTTATTTGTTTATTTTCTAATCTATGCTAGTTTCTAACACACTGAAATAAATCGCTTACAAATATATATCTAATTAATTATATTTTCAAAATCTAATTAGATTTTTGTCCCTTGAGCATATTTCTGAAGGGTTTTGGTCTTTTTTGGGATTTATTCATGTTGAGTCATATTCTTATGGGTTTTCATCCGGTCACGGAGAGATTCAGGGCTCCAATGCGCCCTAATCCCGCCCAGGCATGGTAAGTAAGGTCGTGTTTGGAGTTTCTTGCGTCTGTTATGTAGTGTGTACATATCAACAATCGATAAGAGTAATTATTATCTATTTAAGTACCCACCACCTACCTGCCATGTTTATATTATTCTTATTAAAACATGTGTTATGCTATACAAGTTAGTATCAATTGTCTAGAGTTTACTATACATCCTATTGTACGCTTTATAGTCCAAGAGCCCGCTGCTTAAATTATGACGTATCTGTTTTTGATCGAAATGTGGGCTGCTACCTTTCAACGAGGGTAGGCCCGGAGATTTGAGAAAAATTGTATTTTTTACTGTAAGTATCGCGAGCGTTGAAGTAAAACTCGTGAATAGCGCCGCAGGCAGAAATTTTTTATAAGATTGAGCAAAGATGGTCGTGGAATAAACAGTTTTTTTTTTCTATAAAAGGAAATAATAACACTACATCAAAAAGGTAGCGCCGCAGGCGAATTTTTTGATAAATCAGTTTAATTTTTAATGAGATTGAACAGATTTTCATACTATAAAGGTCGGTAGGAGACTGCCCGGTGATAGTCAACCCACTGTCTCACCAGCCAGTCTGACCCGGAGATGTACGAGTACGATGTTAATCCGGAAACCGGAGAACGCCGTTCAAACCCGTGGACTCCGGGTCAAACCCGGAGAGCTGGCAGCTCTAGGTATAAATGATAGCTTACCAATAGTTGCCTATCAAAACCTTGCCGCAACCCCCCCTC
This sequence comes from Ceraclea dissimilis, assembly GCA_963576895.1. Taxonomy (NCBI): domain Eukaryota; kingdom Metazoa; phylum Arthropoda; class Insecta; order Trichoptera; family Leptoceridae; genus Ceraclea; species Ceraclea dissimilis. The sequence continues at coordinate 8,693,677 of OY756381.1, read as the reverse complement.
CCCCCCCGAAAAGGTCCCTCTTCGTGGTTTTTCGCATTTTATAGGAATATGGTAAGAGATAGGAGAAAGTAGTCGATGACAAAAATAATCCTCGCTAAATTCTCTACAAAAAATGTTGAAAGAAATTTTTCATAGGACTAGTAGTTTACCTGCAATGGCCGGTCAAAACTGATAGTTCTACGAAAAGAGATAGGAGAAAGTAGTCGATGACAAAAATAATCCTCGCTAAATTCTCTACAAAAAATGTTGAAATAAATTTTTCATAGGACTAGTAGTTTACCCGCAATGGCCGGTCAAAACTGATAGTTCTACGAAAAGAGATAGGAGAAAGTAGTCTTCTTCTTCTTCTTATTTAAATATGGCACGCACCCGTCTGCGGGTGATTTTGCCATTGTCAAGTATTTTGGTTATTTACTTATTTCTCTACACTGAGAGTGACGAATCATAGTATTTTATATTTAGGTAACAAATACTAAATGCAGTGTTATAAAATGTTTCAATATCTTCAACATGTACGACAAACATATTATTTATATAACATCAATGAAAAAACTATTGTATGACAAACACAGAATATATACAACAATATCTCTCTGACCGCGAGAAAGTAGTCGATGACAAAAATAATCCTCGCTAAATTCTCTACAAAAAATGTCAAGTCAATTTTTTCACAGGACTAGCAGTTTGGTTTGGAATTGGTACGTCCACCTAACCAAAGCGAACAGGCATTTTACCTTTTGTTATAATGGGTGATCTCCTGAGATTTTGAGAATCACCAGAGATTCTAAAATAATGGAAAACAACTTTACCGTAACTGTCAAACTCTTGATGTTCTCAAACTTCACAACAATTGTATGTTAAGTTTACCGGTTACTTAAGACTCGCGACCCAACTATGACGTCACGGTCGTTTCCCACGGCATAAAGATTCAAAATCGCCTGAACAATCGCATGATAAAATGGTAAAAATAGCGTTTTTTCCATTCTTTGGGGTTAATTTTGCGTCTATCAAAAAACTTTTACGGTTATTCCCTAGATTTTAATGCATATTATCAGTACAAGAAAAAAATTTTACTCCGCGACTTTCGGGAAACGAGTTTCCGTCTTTCGGAAAAAAGATCAGAGGTGTTTTTCACATTTTTTTTTTGAGAAATCTATAAATAAATAAATGAATCTTTATTGGCCAATAAATATATATTTAATAACAAAAACAAGACAATGCAGTGTGCCAAAAGGCGGACTTATTGCAAAAGCAAAATAAAAATATAACAGTCAATCCGAGAAATATATTAAAAACAATATATATACAAATGTAAAAAATCTTTTACGGTTATTCCCTAGATAAAGGTTCAATGTATCTACTGTATTTTTTCCAAAGTATATTTATTAACGTTTATAAAGATCTTAAGTCTCCCGTTTTTTTAAATTTTTGAAATGTCAATATGCCTACCCTTAAGTTGGTAAACTGTAGGAGTGTGATGTTTGGACTTCATGTCAAAGACTTTTGATGTTGAGGTAAAGTTATTTATGTTGCAAACTGTAGAAGTAGCAATACATGTTGTGATTTATGGGTTTATTTGGAGCAACTTCTTCTTTCACTACACACGCGGCAAGACTATGGAATAACCTTCCACTTCCTATCAGACTAGCTCCAACTATTCTGGATTGACGTAATAGTCATTTCCCACGGCATTAAGGTTCAAAATCGCGTGAACAATCGCATGTTAAAATGGTAAAAATAGCGTTTTTTTCATTTTTTGGGGTTAATTTTGCGTCTATCAAAAAACTTTTACGGTTATTCCCTAGATTTTAGTGCATATTATCAGTACAAAAAAAAATTTACTCCGCGACTTTCGGGAAACGAGATTCCGTCTTTCGGTAGAAAGATCAGAGGTGTTTTTCAAAATTATTTTTGAGAAATCTATACAAGATATAAAAAATCTTTTACGGTTGTTCCCTAGATAAATGTTCAATGCATCTACCCTATTTTGTTGCAAAGCATATTTAGTAACGGTTGTCGAGATATAAGGTCTCCGGTTTTTAGAAATTGTTGAAATGCATACTCTTAAGAATATGTATATTATTGTAGATTTGGGAGTTAGAGTTTTAGGCACCCTAAGCTGTGATTTCAATTGTATTTCACCGGCAGGGGCTCTGTAAAGTCCGCATGTTGTGCAAAACCGGTTTTCCGTTCTCTCGACCGCCGGCGCTCGATTCATATCCCGACTGTCTCTCTTCCTACTTCTATAGTAAAGTATTCCCAATATATCTCGTCCACCAGTAAAACATCGAATGACAGTGTTTCTCGAATTCCTTTGTGGATTCTTCATGTCAAAATAAAGAATAGAGGGAAGACGGGGAGTCAGTAGAAAGCAAATGTCCTTGCTGCGCAACATCAGAGAATGGACCGAAATGTGACGAGTGGAAGATCTTCTCCGGGCAGCCCAGGGCAGAGAGGTTTTCGCAACAGTGATTGGGGGGATCCAATGAGGAGCAAGAAGAATAAGAAGAAAAAAACGAGTTTGGCTTATTGTATAAAAAGGGGGCTGAATATCAAAAGAATATCCACTGGAGTCACTGGGTCTTACCTTTTATCAACCAAATGACAGCATTATATCTAACAAACTACGGGAATAATATCTTGTTTGAGTAAATGTCTCCCCACTAGAGTGACTTGCAGCATATCTTACATTTATCCATGTGTTAAGTCTTAGGATGATATCTTTAGTATTAGCTGAGTCTGAGTACCAAATGACAGCATTATATCTAACAAACTACGGGAATAATATCTTGTTTGAGTAAATGTCTCCCCACTAGAGTGACTTGCAGCATATCTTACATTTATCCATGTGTTAAGTCTTAGGATGATATCTTTAGTATTAGCTGAGTCTGAGTACCAAATGACAGCATTATATCTAACAAACTACGGGAATAATATCTTGTTTGAGTAAATGTCTCCCCACTAGAGTGACTTGCAGCATATCTTACATTTATCCATGTGTTAAGTCTTAGGATGATATCTTTAGTATTTAGCTGAGTCTAAGTACCAAATGACAGCATTATATGTAACAAACTAGGGGAATAATCTCTTGTTTGAGTGAATGTCTCACCACTTGAGTGACTTACAGCATATCTTACATTTATCCATGTGTTAAGTTCCTGAAATCAAAAAAGTAAAATTCCTGAAATCATCCTCGATATTTAACTTTGTGGAGTGAGGAGCGCGCTCGCTATCGTGAGTCGACTTTTTGTGGTGGCACTTTACACCACGGCCACTCACTATAAGTAGATAATAATTGTGGTCTTATGGGTTCGCCATTTACTACGACTTTATGACGTCATTATAATTATACTATTTTTGGCGCTGTGTTGCATAACACCTCCCCTCTCAATACAAACCTCTCACGGAGCAAATCAAATCATAACTTATTAGTGTTATTACTAGAGACTGGAAAATTTCGCGATCGCGAAAAAACTAATTTATTCGCATTTTTTTTTTATTTATTTATTTATTTAATGGTTAAGTTTAAGTGAACAACAAATACTACATATAAATATAAAAAATGGACATAGTACAGATTATAAATCGTTGTTCACTAGGGCGAACTTATCGCAGAACTGCGATTTCTTCTAGTTAACCCCAATTTTCTTCCAGTTAACCCCAATCATTTCGTGCTTTAAACGCGAATTTCGTTTATTTTACACAAATAACTCAAATTTTCGCGAATATATGGGAATAACGCGAATTTCCGCATATCTGACGCGAATTTCGACCTTTATTTTGGAAGACATCGTATTTGAAACATTATCAAAAACAATGATTCTATGAAAGTAAGAAGACTACACTGAAAAAAATCTTGCAAAGAGATGTTTTTTGTTTTTCTCAAATATTTTCTACTCTATTTTTTCCAAAGCATATTTAGTAAGGTTGCAAAATCTATGCCCAATCCCACCAACTTTAACCTAGGAAGGAGAGCCCTAAGAAACTTCCATACAAAAACAGAGATAATATTCTATTTATTTAGTTATAGAGCGTAAGTCCTGAAATAAATCCATATGAAATGCAACATGCAACTCACCTACGTTAGGTGCCCGAATATCTCCGCCCAGAGTAGGTGAGCTGCATGTTGCATTTCATATGGAATTATTTAAATAGAATATTATCTCTGTTTTTGTATGGAAATTTCTTAGGGCTCTTTTTCCTAGATAGTAGTTGGTGGGATTGGGCACTAATGTCTCCCGTTTTTTGAAATTTTTGAAATGTCACTATGCCTACTCGTAAGTCGAATTTTGGTTTAAATGCTCCTGATACATTTATTCGAGTTGTTATTGCCACTCCGCAGTACGCTACGAGTTCTCGTATTGTTACGTATTCGTGTCGTGACCAGGATTCGAACCAAATCTGTCTCGGTGTAGGTAATATGAAAGTATGCGAGCTGCTAGTTGGCTAACTCACGACTCAAATACTCAAAGAGTACACAACGAACAGTAAATGTCGTGTAATCCGGCACTATCATAAATTGTTTATTGTGCTTTCATTATATCTTGCTTCATACTTAGCCCGGTAAATCTAAGAATCGTTATAGTATGCAGACCCAACATTAAATCAGGTAGTCGTGAATTTTTGGTATGTTATGTAGGACAATGAGGTAGTTAAGAATAAAAAATTGCACAATTTTCCTCCCTCCGCCCCCTTCACCATCTTGAAAAAACCTTAAAAAATTGCCACTTTTTGTATATTATGCACTATAACTTCGCGTTTTAGGTCAAAATAGTTATTGGCCGATTTGTACAACACAAAATTTCCCAGAAATTTTCTATATACCATTTTGCACTAAAATAAATACCAACAGAGCTTTCAAGCTCCCAAAATTGGTCAAAATTCTGTATTTCTTTCAATTTTGAGATTTTAGCCATTATACATAACAATAACTTCGTTATGGCTTATTTAAGCCAGAAATTTTTCATTTCATCCTATGGAGAATTCAATTTGCTACAAAACGCGTATATAATTTTCCATATTGTACTCAAAACAACGACGTAGAGATTGATTGATGAAATTTACGACTACCTGATTTAATGTTGGCAAAATTGCTTCATCGACTGCACTAACTATGTTACTGACGAAATGCTAACAGAGCCCTTTACACTGTTTAGCATTGATATTGTGCATTATTATTATTATTGCTTTAATTGTTATAAATTTGATTATGTAAAACTGACGAGTCCAAATGCCCGATATAGGGTCTAAGGACGATAAACAACAATAAACAATAAACTTGTTTATTCAAAGTACGCATACCGACATTTCCAAAATTTCTAAAAACGGGAGACTTTTGATCTCGACAACCTTTACTAAATATGCTTTGGAAAAAATTGAGTAGATACATTGAACCTTTATCTAGGGCAGCGGTTCCCAATTCTTTTTGGCTACGAAACCCTAGTTGACCTACCTTTTTTTGGGGAACCCTATCTCGTAAGGCCAGGAATTCTTTTCGGGGGGGGAGGGTTCGATCTCTGGACAAGTGACAATAAGTAACAACCGTGGGCGTCGTCGCGTTGCACCTGTCAAGCTAGAGGGCACCAGAAAAAGGATGTTGCATTTCTAACTGTGGGGAGAGGGTGGTATTTTGGTACAATTCATGGGTACTTAATATACATGAAATTCGACAATACAGCCGTCGCTCCTCGTGGTGTAGTGGATATGATCCCTACTAAGCGAGACGAAGGTCTGGGTTCGAATCCCTGCCAGGGTGAACTGAAATGGCGAATGTTTCTCGAGTGTAAAGTGATGAATTAAGCCAGCCGAGGTCGGTCGTAAGCCCGACAATGTTCAACCTTAATTCTTCTACACTGTTGTAGGAATACTACAATAACTATAACCAATAACAGAGTAGTTACTGTATTCAGGTACAACAGTGGTATAGTCTATTCACCGCATTGGAAGCCGCTATGGCCCACAGGCCTAACTTGCCTCGGCCGAGTACTCGGTACGTACTCCAACCGAAATAGTACTTTGTCGAATAGAGATGCGTATCGCCGATCGATGTTTGTTAATTTAATTTATCGAAAGATTTCACTGTTCTTTAGTGAAGCTCCAAATCTATGAAAATTAATTCTATGAGTACATGGTTGGCGTAGTTGGTTGAGGCGGCAGTCTCTCGTGCGGAAGGTGCCAGGTTCAAACCCGGACGCTGGCGATGTATTCCACACTATGCGATACAGGCTTTTAGCCTAGTGCAAGGTGTGCAGGAAAGTATTTGGGTTGGTGTATGCAAACCCAGATATAAAAAAAAAATCAACATAAAAAAATAATATTTTTATAGAGCATAGGATTTTTTAGATGTCGTAGTTGAATCTTCTTTCTCAGCCCTGTCCTCCACCGCTGGATATAGGCCCCTTCCATTTCTTTCTGTCGGTTGCTAATTGCAGGCAATTTTTACCCTCCACAGCGGCTATGTCATCGGACCATCTCTTTTGGGGTCTTCCGACGCCTCTCTTATTTTCCCAGGGTCTCCATCTTAATATTTTTGGGGACCATCTTGTAATTATTGTTGTACATCATCATAGTTGAATAACAAGTAGGTATTTTAACAGAAATACAGCAAAGGATGGACTTTCTTCTTGCGCAGTCACTGGCCTTCCTGTGAATATTGGTGTATCGAGCTAGAAGTCTGGGTTTGATTCCCGGCCGCCGCGAATGTATGGATTGAAATTGGTGAGCCTTACTTGTAAAGTGATCACATTAAAACAACCAACGATCAGTCATAAGCCTCATGAATGGAAAGTCCACCCTTCGCTGTATATCTGTGATAACTACTTGTTATTAAATATATTCGCTTTACGTGTTGAGTTGAAAATACATCGAGAATGTCAACTAACGATTTCACATTCGATTCTCCAAGCAATTGAGCAAATGATGTATTACATTATCTCGATGTAGTGATGGGAAACGTTACATCCCTATGCAAGAGACTCAAGACAACACAATAAAAGCTTGTTGTTTTTATTATAAGTCCATCTATGACTTTCGTGTGGTCGGTTTGGTACCTGCACTGTACCTAGCAGGGTCATCACATAACACAGGTGGTCTTTGCGGATGCGGAAACGGAAGAAGAATTCTTAAAATGTTTCGCAGCGTGATGACTCCATCGGCTGTGTGTTCCTAAGGGTTTTCTTCGAAATGATTCTTGCTTTAGGTGTTTCTGATACCATCTTCATTGCAAATCCAAATACATTTCTGATCTTGGTTTGACACTCACAGGCTCTCGGCGAGCTGTGTAAGCGTGAAATGTTCGTAAAACTTCCAATGGACGTTTCACATTTATTTCAGCAATGTGATTCGTCACCCATTTTGTTGGCGCAAATATAATTGAATTGAAATAAAGAAAAAAATGATACTTTGATTATTTTGATTTACAAACTTCATTCTTGTAAAGCGTTGGATTTTTTTGTACATTCCGTAGTATATACAATGTAGTATTTCTACAACAGTGTAGAAGAATTCAGGATACCACCCTCTCCCTTCAACAGTTATAAATGCAACAATATATGGGTACTTAATATACATGAAATTCGACAACACAGTCGTCGCTCCTCGTGGTGTAGTGGATATGATCCCTACTATGCGAGACGAATGTTTGGGTTCGAACCCCAGCCGTGGTGAACTGAAATGGCGAATGTTTCTCGACTGTAAAGTGATCGTACGTAGTATTTCTAAAGGGCTTTATTCACGTTGGGCAATATTCTTATGGGTTTTTTTGTCCGGTCACGGATAATACAATAGTATATGTTAAGGGCATGGCACCAGGAATGACGTCACAGTCTTTTCCCACGGCATTAAAGTTCAAAATTGCGTGACAATCGCATTATAAAATGGTAAAAATAGCGTTTTTTCCCATTTTTAGGGTTAATTTTGCGTCTATCAAAAAACTTTTACGGTTATTCCCTAGATTTTAATGCATATTATCAGTACAAAAATAAAATTTTACTCCGCGACTTTCGGGAAACGAGTTTCCGTCTTTCGGAAAATAGATCAGAGGTGTTTTTAAAAATATTTTTTGAGAAATCTATACAAGATATAAAAAATCTTTTACGGTTATTCCCTAGATAAAGGTTCAATGCATCTACCCTATTTTGTTTCAAATCATATTTAGTAACGGTTGCCGAGATAGAAGGTCTCCCGTTTTTAGAAATTTTCGAAATGTCGGTATGCACACTCTTAATAAAAGTTTGTGATAGCCCTGCCGCTCGCCAATGTATGTACGTACACTGAGATAAATAATATTACAGTACTTATACAGTACAGTGAAGGTAGTGGTACAGGGTACCTACCTGTCTGATATAATACTGTATATATTGTTGTATATATTGTTGTGTAATTTAATTGCTTATTGATAGCGGGTCGATGACCACCACCTGGAGACGTCCACCAGTGGCGTACCCTACATAGACAGTGGCGTGCCATCCATTCTGAATTATTATGAATGATTTTTTAAAATTAAAGTTTGTTTGCTTACTATTTAATTGTTTTACTTTTTGTTATTTACTCACAATTACGTTTTATTTTTACCTTGATTTTTTGTCAATATTGGAAATTATTGTGATTTTACAATTATTGCCTGTTTCTTTATTTTATATTGTAAAGGTGTAAACTTTAATAAATAAATAAAAATAAATAAATGAAGTTCTTTCATTTATTCTCACTTTTTACACAACCTTGGTACTTAGAAAGAGAGTAGGCATATAGACATTTCAAAAATTTCTAAAAACGGGAGATCTTATATCTCGACAACCGTTACTAAATATGCTTTGGAAAACATAGAGTAGATACATTGAACCTTTATCTAGGGAATGACCGTGAAAGATTTTTTTATATCTTGTGTAGATTTCTCAAGAAAAATGTGAAAAACAACTCTGATCAGAAACTCGTTTCCCGAAAGTCGCGGAGAATTTTTTTTGTTTTGATGTTATGCATTAAAGTCTAGGAAATGACGGTCAAAGTTTTTTGATTGAAGCGAAATTAACCCCAAAAAATGAAAAAAAACGCTATTTTCACATTTTATCATGTGATTGTTTGCGCGATTTTGAACCTTAACGCCGCGGGAAATGACCGTGACGTCATAGTTGGGTCTGGAGCGTTAAGGCCGAATATACTATTCGTCACAGCACTAGTTAGTATTCAGTTTTCTTTTTATACCACTACCCAATATTTTTTATAGAGAATCGATCCAGTTTTTGTTTCTTGACATGGTTTTTGGCATCAGAACTTAGAACTTTCTGAGCTATCGTAAAAACTAATTCCTAGCGGAGTAATACGTAGGACAAAAAAACCAATCCATAAATAATGATGTTATAGAATTATTTATTGGGGACAATTTCTATTTTGGCAAGAATTCAAGGATTATAAAGGCATAAACTACTAGACTTTTATATTTCGTATTTTCAATAGAAAGAAAGTGACGCAATTTCACTCACGGCACTTTTTGGTATTTTAGAGTCGCAAAACTTAATTATTTTTTTAACTTTCGTTTTTATACACTTAAATATGTATGTATTTTTTATCTCAAATGAATGTCACAAGTGGTTGGTTGGCAGAAATTGCCGATGGCAATGAACCCGCCATTTGAAAATTATTATTTTTTAATAAAGCTTCTTTTTTTTAATATATATAAAAGGATCTGGGCTTGCATGTACACAAACCCAAATACTTTCCTGCACACCTTGCACTAGGCTAAAAGCCTGTATCGCAAAGTGTGGAATACATCGCCAGCGCCGAGGTTTGAACCTGGCATCTACCGCTTGAGAAACTGCCGCCTCAACCAACTGTGTCAACCATGTACTCTATTTATTTATTTCTTTTACTTAAAATTTACGCTATTAACAAGATATCAATAATAAACACTAAAACATCTTTAAAACTATCGCTTAATTCCAAAATAACGTTATAACTAACACAGTTTTCAACTATGAGAACAAAATTGTGAAAACGTTGCCCACAAAATGTCATATAAGCTGTTGTGTTATAAAATAAAATAAATAAAATAAGGAATATCACGAAATTAATTAATAAATTCGAGAAATATAATTCCATATTATAAATACAACCCGGAATCGGTTTTAGAAGATCAAAATTATAGGCTCTATTATGATAAAACAATTATAACAGATAGAACAATACATCATAATAGACCCGATGTAGTTTTACATAACAAACAAACTAAAATTTTTATTTTTTTATTTTTATTTATTTAGTAATATAATACAAGTACAGTTGTAATTTTTCAGCAGATAGGTACAAGATTTACATAGTTTAATGTTGTCCTTCTCTCTCAATAAGTAAATAAATACTTGAGTAGAGAGAGGAGTGTATAGACTTAGTGCATACTATGTCATGATTATTAACATTAGTATATATCATTAGCATTACACAGGGCTTCCATACAATATACGTCACAACTATATACTATATATGTAGACACTTATAGATATTACAAAGTATACACGTGTAGTGTGCAGGAACCTTAATTACTTATTTAATTGACATCGCTGTACCAAATACATTTAATATTCAAACAACCGTCGCAGAAAAAAATCGTAAATATACAGAATTAGCAGGTGAAATAAAAAATATTTGGCATTCTAGGTCGGTATATATAATCCCATTAGTATTATCAGCTACAGGTATAATACCAAAATCGCTAATAAACAATTTAAAAAAAATAGATTTACCGGAAAATTTATACATAAAAATGCAAAAATCGGTCATTATTAATACTTGCAATATTGTAAGACGATTCCTAAATACAGATATTTCAGGCACAATGCTTGTATTTTAGGCCCCGCGCATCTGAGCCTAATCCTGTGATATCCGTGATATCTGGATAGGTGAATTTTTCCCAGTATTAGGCTGATGAGTTTATATGCGAATCATGAATGATAATATGTAGACTCTTCTGGCTGATAATACTGAGAAGTGTGTTGGCAAAGTCATGCCTCCGCGTAAAAATAATGTTATCGAGATATTGTTTTGAAAAATACCCTTTTGGCAACACCGAATCATCGAATTGTATATCATTTTCAAACCCCTTAATTATTTAATAAAGGTCCATATTATTAAGTACGTACGTACATCAATTTACGTTAATTTTAAAACCATTTTCATGTACACGTAAATTACATTTATTTTCCACAATGAAAATTCGTTTCAGGTAGGTCTGAAACATTATACATATTTAATTACACTGAGAGAAAAATGCGTCGATTTTAAGCGTAGGTAATGTAGGCATGGGCGTCGTCATGGAGAGCAGCTGCCCCCCGCCCTAAAGATTGGGATATGTATATATTTTTTTCATTTTAAATGATAAAACCTCACAAAAAATCACATTACTACCACACATTTTTTCGTCATATCATAAATTAAGTAAAATTAGCATAAATATCCATCAGTTTCATAAAAAAATTGCCTGCAGCGCTATTTTCCTTTATTTTTTTATATTTTTTTAAATACATATTATTGTACAAAGTAGTATACACAGTGTAACACAACCGGTGGATCAACCGAAGCAGGATGATAGAGGACCTCAATACCTATGAAACAAATTCATAACTCGAAAACTACAAAAAATCGCGTACCTAACATAAATTGGGGTATTTCGGTACCCCCAGAGGTGCTCTATCTCTGGACTTCCGTTTGGTCGCTCTGTATAGGTTCCTCAGTGTAAACAGTGAAGCAATACAAAAACACTTGAGTGGTTTATTAGTAGCCCACATGTGTCGCTCTTAAAATCTCAGTACGTTTTGTATAGGGATGTTACGGAGGTGAGTCTTCATCTCGAAATAGGGTTTTTTTTTCAAGATAAAAATATCTGCTCACCGGTACACAATAGGCTAGTAAGATGTTAAGAGAATAGTTAGTTTGTACCTTTTTCTAGTGGATCCCTTAGACGAGTTTTAAAAAAAAATGTATGGATGCGTAAGAAAGAAATTCACTCATTTTTGGCAAAAACTATTTATTTATTTATTTATTTATTCATTCATAAACGGCCGAAGCCTTTAACAGAAATACAAAACGACAATCACTAACAACATATTCTACACAATCCACAAATGAAAATACAATACCAAAACTCTGGTTTTATCCATATAAAACTACCTAAATTTCCACAAATATAGGTTTAAAAAGAAATAATTTCGGATTAATATAATTAATATTCGGAAATAATATAAAACATTGATAAAAAAATTACACGCAGTGATAGAATTTGATAATACCTAGTGGATCTCATATACCCAATCCCACCAACTTTAACCTAGGAAGAAGAGCCCTAAGAAATTTCCATACAAAAACAGAGATAATATTCTATTTACTTAGTTATAGAGTGTGAGTCCTGCAATAATTCCATATGAAATGCAACATGCGACTCACCTACGTTAGGTGCCCAAATATCTCCGCCCAGAGTAGGTGAGTTGCAACGTTAGGTGCCCAAATATCTCCGCCCAGAGTAGGTGAGTTGCTACGTTAGGTGCCCAAATATCTCCGCCCAGAGTAGGTGAGTTGCATGTTGCATTTCATATGGAATAAGGTTGTGATGATGCTGGAAGAATATGTTCCTTATTCAATAAATAGAATATTATCTCTGTTTTTGTATGGAAATTTCTTAGGCTCTCCATCCTAGGTTAAAGTTGGTGGGATTGGGCATTAGACACTTTTGATTATAACAAATTTCTCATTCATTATATTAAAAAAACATTTTCAGAATATTTTAGCAATGCGCGTGCTTTCTTGATCTTCGTTGTAACCTCCGAATTTAAATTATCGGAGTCAAAGTCGAAGGTGTAAGACCAATCGGAAACTTCGACATTTCGCAGTCGGAATAGAAGCTCCGTAACATCCCTAGTTTGATATACTATAAAGAGCTTAGTGTATTTTATTTGCCATAACCCGAAAAGCTTTATTTTATTGTCCACTTTAGTATTTTCTTTTACGACTCTTATACGAGTACTGATGGCTGTCACTGACCATAGATTTTTCAATCCTACAAGTCAATGGGTTAGTGCACAGACATTGCATGTCCAGTTTAATACTAAGTTATGAAATTACTATGCAATATACCTATGAAAGGATAGGATGGAAATGAGTACATGGTTGGCGCAGTTGGTTGAGGCGGCAGTCTCTCGAGTGGGAGGTGCCAGGTTCAAACCCCGGCGCTGGTGATGTATTCCACACTTTGCGATACGGACTTTTAGCCTAGTGCAAGGTGGGCAGTAAAGTATTTGGTTTGTGCTGTATGCAAGCCCAGATCCTTTAAAAAAAATGGAACGAGGAGAAGGAAAGGGAGGAAAAGGAGCAGGAATTAGATTGGGAAGAAAATATCTGGTGAGGTACAATTCCACTCACGTTTAAATTAGATCAAATTAGTAGTAGAAAATATGGAAATGTAAAAAAAAATTGTAGGTGCAATATCTCCTTAATGAACTCTTGTATGTTGAAGGAGACGAATTAAGGCCCTATATGCTGTCAGGGGGCTTCGGCGCCCTGAATTTTACTCAGCCAATACTGAGGGAATCGTCTTGAAACTGAAAACAGTGATAGATAAAAGTATGGACTACAGATCGGCTGTTCTAGAATTACAGGATTTGTAAATTCCTTGAAAAAAAAAAATTCCTAAAGTACCCCTAAAATTACGGGATATGAAGATTTTCCGTTCAGTTTTTCAGATATAAAAGCATAATTTTGCCAAAATACTGGTAATTATAATCTTAACAAATTGGCTGTTTTAGATTTTTAAGTTTCTTCACAGGTTTGTTTTAAAAATGTATAATTCATTTTGTCGCTTACGTTATTCTTACTGAGCACTAACATTCTCATACAAAATTTGAAAAACTTGAAGCAAAAATAGAACGATTTTTGATCAGTGCATATAAACCCTTAAATAAATCTGCGTGATTAATATTTCCCGAGAGTTTACGATTGTAATATGTACAAGACCTGTTAACAAATTCATTTTGGTTGGTTGGTATGTATGTATATAAAGTAAGTACTTACATAAAAACAGGTCTGGCGCAAACGAAATGTAACTCAAATTAAGCCATTGATTTCGATGATGCCCCCTATGCAGTATTTAATTACCTATTTTTACCTTTTACCTATGTTTTTCTTTTGATGAGCATTCTCCTTTAAAGAGTTGAAGCGATAATAGAACGATTTTTCTCAGTTACCATGGCCCATTAAATTCTTCACGTGACCCGTGAACCCTTAACGTAAGTTGAAGGGCAAAAAGAGTATGAGTATTTTTATGACGTATGTAATATTTCATTTCAATTCAAGTACTTGCTCTAGTACACGTGTAGCCCATCTTCAGTAATTTTCATTACTTATTGTAATAGGTAATTACATTAATGTAGAAATAACATACATATTAATATTACTTATGCTATCCCTATCTTTATAAGTAATCAAATTATTGCTGTCCGTATGTCCTTTTGTACTACCAGACACCCTATAGTCCGAGAGCCCGCTGCTTAATTTATGACGTATCTGTTTTTTGATCGAAATGTGGTATAAACGATAGCTTACCAATAGGGTATTACATCGCACTAGGGTTGCCTATCAAAATCTTGCCGCAACCCCGCCTGCCCCCCCCCCGAAAAGGTCCCTCTTCGCGGTTTTTCGCATTTTGTAGGAATATGGTAAGAGATAAGAGAAAGTAGTCAATTACAAAAATAATCCTTGCTAAATTCTCTACAAAAAATATTAAGTCAATTTTTTCATAGGACTAGTAGTTTACCCGTAATGGCCGGTCAAAAAACAGGATATTTTTTGAAAAAATAAAAAAAAAAAGTTTGATTTTTTTTCTTTCACATATTTTTGTCATTGACTACTTTCTTCTATCTCTTACCATATTCCTATAAAATGCGAAAAACCGCGAAGAGGAACCTTTTCGGGGGGGGGGGGGGGGGGGCAGGGGGGTTGCGGCAGGATTTTGATAGGCAACCCTAGTGCGATGTAATACCCTATTGGTAAGCTATCATTTATACCACATTTCGATCAAAAAACAGATACGTCATAAATTAAGCAGCGGGCTCTTGGACTATAAGACCAGATTCATATTGTCGACTTTTTTAGTTGGCACCCACCCCTGTAAGCCACAAAACTCCTCTTAGATGTTTACCTACATAAGCATATAGAAGGTGGGTACTTCAAATAGTTCGATTTGCAATCTTTACGTGTATAGGTACGTACCATACAGTATGTATGAGAATTCGATTTTCATTTTCTGTCACGTTGTATAAAATGGTACTTACTTGATTATTTCCATGAAAGAATTACGTCAGATTAGACACTATCATACCTATCATTTTTTCCAAAAGGTAACTCGATGGGAATCGTGTTCTTAGCTTAGGTAGCTTCGTGCCTGCTACTTACATAAACCTTAATTTAGCAGGCCGTTAAAGGCTGGTGTAACAATATTTTGCAAAGGTTCTGCTATGAAAATGTTATTTTATTACTGAGTGGATGTGCATGGTATGATGCATAGGCAGAGGTGGGCACCGTTAATCAAAAAGTTAACTTCGTTAATCGATAATCCGTTAACTAAAGTAAGTAGAAAAAATCAAACGCTTTACAAGAATAAAAATTTGTACAATCAAAAATAATTCAAGTTAAAATCACGTTGGTAATTGTTAGGTATAAAAACATAAATATGGTACTTAGCTGCCTCTCCTGCCATTAGCGAAGTTGATTGTGAACTACGTTCTTCGGCTAAGCAATAAAAAGATGGCGGGTGTGTTAAAAAATACCACCCTCTCCCTTCAACAGTAAGAAATGCAACAATACATAGGTACTTAATGTACATGAAATTCGACAACACAGCCGTCGCTCTTCGTGGTGTAGTGGATATGATCCCTACTAAGCGAGACGAAGGTATGGGTTCGAATCCCAGCCGGGGTGAACTGAAATGGCGAATGTTTCTCGAGTGTAAAGTGATCACTTAAGCCAGCCGAGGTCGGTCGTAAGCCCGACAATGTTCATCCTTAATTCATCCTTAATACTGGTGTGGGAATACTTCTACATAAGTATAACTACAATCACATTTACACTATCGCGATGTATCCCAACAAAGTGAAATTTATTTTCCAACTCCCAACCCACATACGATACCACACATAATCCCATACAACCCTTGGATCATCTAATGCCAGCGCCTGCAGTGGATGATGTCTATGCAAACAATCAAATATCAACGGACTTAATTAACTGAAGTAAAATGTAACGGAAGTTAAATAATCCGTTAACAATTTTTGGAGGTGAGAAAAGCGTTAAATCGTTAACCAAAATGTTAACTTCGTTAATTAACGATTAGCGGATTAAGGCTTTTCTGCCTAGCTCTGTGTATAGGTCTCTAATAAGGAACCTTTATAAACCTTTATACAGGTTCCCTAGTCTCTAATATAACGTAGTGTTCTAATTGAGAAGTTATTATTCCCTTTTATTACAACATTTATTATCATTATTATCCTTGGGTAATTAATATAACTTACAGGTAATCTCGTGCTGAACAGCAAGGATTAGGTAGACATTACGTCAGAATAACTTTGCAATTTACCAAATTTTTTATTTTATCGTTTGGCAACGTCGAAGTATTGTCACATTGTTAAAGTCTGACATCCAGCGCCTCTAACTCAGGGAACAGGCTGGCAGCACTATCAATGGTACCGCGGTAAGCACGTATGGGGCAATCACGCAAGATGTGCTGCATGGTTTGCTTCCGGTGTCCACAGTCACACTGTGGATCATCCTTCATTCATGAGCATGTCACCGCAGCAGCCATGACCCGTCCTAAGCCTATTGAGTAAATATAAATACACATAAAACAACAAGATCCAACAGTTCTTCTTTCTCAGCCGTTTTAATTCCTGATGCTGGACATAGGTCTCTTCTTTGACTTTCCACAGATCCCTATCCTGGGCATGCTGCATCCATCTGCTTCCTGCGGTTCCCTCACATCGTCTGACCATCTTGCCTGATACAACTTACAAAGTAATAAGTATACAAGCACGTTTACTGCTCAACGACCTCATTTCCACAGCATTCACAACGTGCCGCCTTTAGGCTTTGCCTAACTTGCCTATTGGGAATGGACCCCCTGGCCCTGGTCGCACTTCTTGCTAAAGGACACTTAGTAATTGTTAGTTAGACAATATTTTAAGAGACAATTGTGTGGCGATACATAGTAGGTGCTTCAGATAGTCGTTTTAGAAAGTTTTCGCCGTTATTTAAGTGAATTACAACACATAAATCTAGCGGTTAAGAGTATGCATACCGACATTTCAAATATTTCTAAAAACGGGAAACATTATATCTCGACAACCGTACGTTACTAAATATGCTTTGGAACAAAATAGGTTAGATGCATTGAACATTTATCTAGAGAATTACCGTGAAACATTTTTTTATATCTTGAATAGATTTCTCAAAAAAATGTGAAAAACACCTCTGATCTTTTTCCGAAAGACGGAAACTCGTTTCCTGAAAGTCGCGGAGCAAGTTTCATTGTATTGATAATATGCATTAAAATCTAGGGAATAACCGTAAAAGTTTTTTGATAGACGCAAAATTAACCCCAAAAAATGGAAAAATCGCTATTTTTATCATGCGATTGTTCACGCGATTTTGAACCTTAATGCCGTGGAAAATTACCGTGACGTCATAGTTGGGTGGGGAGCCTTTGTCTTGGTTTGTTTATTCAGTCCCTGTCACTGTGATCCTTATCAAGTCTCTGGTAGTAAAGTGTGGTTTTGAATGCCCTTCCCTTAAATATAAATAATTCCACCACTTGAAAGTTTCTAATTGAGTACCGTGCCTACCCACCTACCCTCCCACCTAACAATTTTACGTGACCGGATAAAAACCCATAAGAATATTGCTCAACATGAATAAATCCCAAAAAAGATAAAAGCCCTTTGGAAATATGCTCAAGGGACAAAAGCTTAAATCTAATTGGAATTTGAAAATACAATTTATTATATCTATTAGTATACGATTTCTTCAGTGTGTTGGAAACTACCGTAGATTAGAAAATAAACAAATGAATAACCGGATCTAAAATGGGACAGAAAATAAAATAGTCAACGTTTTATAAATAATTAACCTACTGGAATCCGACTAGAAAGTTTGGGCTTTTATCCGTTGAGGATATTTCTGACGGGCTTTTATCTTTTTTGGGATTTATTCATGTTGAGCAATACTCTTATGGGTTTTTCTCCGGGAACCACAATTTTAATACAATACAACACAAAATAAGTTAAATGATGCCCTGTTACATGCGCTCACATTTAGGTTAGAAAAAAAATATTATTTTAAAAGATATTTCAAAAACTACGAGTACCTTTAATACTGAACGCAACAAATAGGAAAAACACACTAACTTACATTTACATACCTATCTAGTACTAAGAATAAGTCAAAAACTATAAAATAATAAAAAATAATAATTCACAGAACATTTTATACATACAAATAGAAAGAATATGATATGAAAATAGCATCAGGCTCCAATCACGAAAGGAAGTACTTACTTACTTACTTTCCGTGTCCGGAACACCATCAAATTTGAAACCCCCAATATTCAGCCACCCGGATAGCCCTGGCGTTCGCCACTAGCGCATCCTCGTGCGTGCATGTCGCACCTATTTGGGGACATGAAAACAGGTGACTGTGGTCCTGCTTGGCACCACACTCACAGGTGTCTTCCTCTCTGTAACCCCATTTTTTGAGGTTGCTGTAATAACGGGAGACACCTGTTCTCAGTCTATTGAGTGACCTCCATGTTGGGTACGACAGGCTGTGACCAGCTGCCATTCCCTCCATTGGAGGTAACTGTGTGGGCCCAGTACTTTCTCGAAAAGGAAGTTAGAAAGAAGGAAAGAAAAGGAAAGGTTATCATAGGAAGAGAAGATTTTAATTTAGTTAATTTACTTACAGATCATTATATTTTATTCATTATTCTCCAATTTCTTTCTGATTAAAGTTTTGAATCTGCTAGGTGTACTGACGAATACACATGTATATATGAGGGTTCGTATACACAGAACATAATACATATGTATGTTATAATTATACTCTGTATGTAAGCAGTATTTATTTACAGAAATCTATCTTTCATTAATTAATATGGTGTAGGGGGTTTCGCGGGTAGTTTTCTATCAAAGATTCGGAGAGTGTATGATGAATGTGGGGTAAATTAACCGCCCACTTACCCCCATAATATTACCCCACTATTTATTTAGTAAATAATCATTTAACTATTTGTAACTAGCCCGACAAATACCCCTCTAAATTGACGGGCTTAATTTCTCTGTGAATTAAAAAAACGTATTGATGAACTCAGACCCATTGACGTCTTTCTAATATGGAGATACCAGTTATGTTGATAGTCTCGTGTAAAAAAAATATCCTCAAAGAACTAAAAATAAGAATCTAAAAACTTGTAGAAGGAAGCCTACATTTAAGATTGTTTGAAACCCGAAAAACATGATATTTCGACAGTGTCGAAACAGCAAAACTCAAGTGACCGTGATTTTTAACAAGTATGCGAATAAGTAATCTCTATGTTTTCGACCGTTAGTACTTGGTGGAAGTCCATTTTTAAGGAAAAACAAAATATTTAGATTAAAATCAACAATTAAAATCTGATTTTTGTAGGTGTTCGCATAACTCCCGCATTTTACGATGGATTGCTGCGGAAATTTAGAATAACATTTACGATAATATAGGCCGTGTCCTAACGTCGCCGATTTCCGGAGAAAAAGCTTTTCATAGGAGATGCCATGATGATGAGGGGATCCAAGGATTGTGTGGGGTCGAGTGTGGTATCGTATGAAAGGGCGTTGGAAAAGAAATTCAGATCTTAAGTCACATTTTGTCCAGCTCAAGCCTGTAAAGTATGCCCGGTTGGTTTGTTAAATTTGCCGTTGCGAAGCACGGGTAACTCAGCTGGTTATCAATATTCAAAATTGATGAGAGTGATTGATTATAAGTAAGGGTGATCAGGTATATGGTCATGGGCGTCGCCAGCCTCGGAACTAGGGGGGGGGGGCAACAAAAATTTTAAATTCGATGTATCATGAAAAAAGCTGAAATAGCGCCGCAGGCGAATTTTTTTTTGGGACATAGTGAATAAGGTAGGTATGTGGTTTGGTTTATTTGAAAATGTGTATAATTTTTTGCACAATAATATGTATGAAAAATGCATTTTATAAAAAAAGCGCCGCAGGCAATTTTTTTTAATGAAATAACTGTTTTAATGGATTTTCATGAAAAATTTATGATATGTTGAGAAAATGTGTGGTAATAATGTGATTTTTGTGAGGTTTTATCATTTAGTAAGAAAAAATATATACCTATTTAAATCCCTGGAACAAAAGGAGAAGCGTCGGAAGACCTCCCAAAAGGTGGTCTGATGACCTAGTCCAGCAAGCCGGAAGAACCTGGATGCGGAGGGGGAGAAACAGAGATGAGTGGAAGGAAATGGAAGAGGCCTACGTCCAGCAGTGGAAGGAGGAAGGCTGAGGAAGAAGAAGAAATCTCTAGGGGGTGGGACAGGGGGGCAGCTGTCCCTGACGACGCCCAGGTATATGGTATTGCCTGCCTGATAAATAATTGCTCCTGGATACTAGCAATGAATTAATAATTCATTGATTGAAGTAATTTCAAAGGAGATTTAGTAAACAGATAAGTAAATTGAAAGTAATGGCTTTCCAAACATCATTAAGGAGGGAGTGATGTAGAGGGAATGTTCAGAATGGATAAACCCCTAGTGGCTTGTATTAATATTGTATTAAATTGAAATTCCACAAAACGATAATATCTTTTATAGGTACCTACGAGTATATTTCTGATAACGTTGAAACATAGTTCGCTTAATAATGTTTCCGTTTAATTAATATTTAATTTCAATCTATATACTAAGCAAGAGTCCCGTAATGTGTAAGTGTACGCAAAACTCGCGCATTTTACGATGGATAGCTGTGAAAATTCACATAAACACTTCTACCGATCCGCGTTGGGTTTTAACGGCGCCATTTTTGAAAAAAAAACACTTATTTTAAGAGATATTTAGCATTAAAATCTAGAACGCGATATAAATTATCCAAATTATTATTATATAGATACGAGGACATGACAGGACGGCCATGTTGTAATTAATGTGTCACGCCACAGCAGACAGACCGGACTATACGCATGTGGAGATAATTGCCTGACGCATGCGCAAACCCAACAATTAGTACCAACACCACCAACCTTAGATTGACATGGGTAAGTTTTCTAAATTCCACAATATGGCAATATTTTACATAATATAGTGGTTGCGAACCAAGATATTTCATACAAATTTACAGAAGTAGCCGAGTCGCAAACCAATAAATTTAATTGTGCGAAATGGGTAGTTTTTTTTTTCGGGCATCGCCGGGTAGCTCAGCTAGTGATCAATAAATGTAAATGTTGAAGGTTTTCACGGTGTGCGATTGACATTTTATCTTGGTTTTTCGGGTGAACCGTGTGTATTCAATGCCTTGCTTCGAAATACCGATGACGCCAGGTAAAAAATAGCTAACTATATTGACACGCACTGACGTTTTCTTTCCCGTTTCGCTTTTTGCTACACGCGCAAACGAGATAGCAATATTAGGTAAGAGAGAACGCTTCTACCAGTATAGCGCGCCAGTACACGTCGTTACTATCCGTTTACCGGACCTGGCAGCAGCGGTAAAGGATCTCCACACACGTCCGGAAGTTCAGTTGACAGAATCGACCGTCTGCAAAAAATCTCCGACCAATTCCTCTTTTCGAATTCAAAATCAGGGTAACACTGAATTCGGAGAGAGGTTTTGGTCGGAGCCTTTTCGCAAACGGTCGATTCAGTTGATTGAATTTCCAGACGTGTGTGAAGAGCCATAGTAAGACATTACTGTTTTTAGTCGTCAAGTTAAAACGCCATTTTAATGCTGGAGTGAATTAGCCAGCCTTTTTCCAAAGTACTTTGTGTACGTAGGATGAATTGACTGATACCGCAGTGTCTAATATTTCGATTGACAAACCCTTGTCAGTAAGTGTACGAATCTTTCATTAGTCCCTTAATAATTAAGGAAAGCCTTTAAAAGCAAATTTGATTAAAAAGAAAAATCTCAGCAATGTTTTCATAATTACCTAATTGACTTTCATTTATTTTTTTAACCGTCTGATTTTTCATTATTTTTGAATTTGTCTAACTTAAAAATTATTTAAAGGAGAATCCTCATTTAGTATAGAAAAAAACCCAGGCCCGGCGGAAACGAAATGTAACTCAAATGATAGGTAAAAATGAGTAATTAAATACTGCATAGGTGGCACCATTGAAATCGATGACTAAATATGTGAAATACCTATTCGGAATTCAGGAGACACACAGCAGTTGTATAAATTCAGGAATGAGTATGTTGCAACGATCTTCAAATAATTATTAGGTATTTCGTATATAACATCTCAACTTTGTTAATTGTAACTGTAACTAGAATGAAAGTGAACAAACTTAGATGGTTTGGGCATGTTGAGAGAATGAAGGATGACAGGGTGACAAAAAGATATATCTGAGTGAACGAAGAGGTGTGAGGAAGCGCGGCCGTCCGAGACTGGCCTGGTCTGAGCATGTCGACCAGATCCTTAACAATGGGCGCGTTTTGAGTAAAAGGAATCGGAGAGCGTGTATGACAAACTGTATGAGTGTGACGGAAGCTAGGAGTGTGTGTAAGGATAGAGTTGTCTGGCGCTCTGTCCTCTCTGCCTACCCTGCAAGAGACGTGGCGTGAGGGTATAGATAGATAGAACTTTGTTAATTGTACTCAATTATATTATCATGTCGGTTAAAAACATTTTCACGCTAACTTCTTATTTTTCTGAAATAATCTAGTTTACACAATTGGAGAAAGTTTCAGGGCTCTAGCTAGTCTAGAAATGAGTTAAAATTCGATTGCAAGATTTGAAGACAACAACGCCAAGCGAAGTGAAATAAAAGCTTGTAAAAACATTCTCAGAACATCGGAGATGAGAGTACTAAGGACAATCACAGGGAGGACCCTCAGAGACCGAGTACGCAATGAAGATATAAGGCGGCGGACCTGTGAAACCGCGAAGACATCGTACGACGGGGCAGGGCTAGGAGAAGATTCTGGAGAGACCATGTAAATAGGATGGATGACTACAGAATCCCATATGTCGTGGCCAACAAAATCCCAGCTGGTCACCAGCTCCTCGAAAGACTCTCAAAACCATGGAGGAACAGCTGGACTTCAGCTTCCCAAGAATGAGGGTTTTCTTGAACAAACAGAATACAAGATCTAAGAAAATAATACTTTATTGAATAATAATCACCTAACTAGGCTGAGCCTGTACTAAGGTAAATCAGACATGATCGTTTAATTTTCTATGTACCTATTAGATATTTGACTTCTTGTATAATGATAATCAGCTAAAAATAGTATTAAAAACAAAAACAAAAATAAAAAGTTTGCGATATTATGAATAAGTACATATTGAACGTGAAGACAGAATGTACTCACACACACATAAAAAAAAAAAAAAGATGAAGTAGAAAAAATGTGAATCTTTGTAATATTGCACCAGTGAAACAAGAAGAAGAACAAAGCGGTTTAGGAGTTGTTGCATCATAATACCACATGATGGTGCAACACTATTATTATATCTGCTATAATAAATAATAAACATTGCGCAACTCTTACTACACTGCATACATCCCATTATTAAACAAAGGCTCCATACAAAGTGTTGCGCTTTACTTCTGCAATACAAAGTCGCAGACATACAACGGAAATGTGTTAACCTAATCTTGCAGGAAGCATTTTTTTCAATTTTTATGTTTACAAGGATTGAATAAGGCGTATCATTTCAATTCTGTTTAAGCGGTCAGTAAGCTCTAATTTAGCGTTAATTAGAGCTTATGTTAAATTTACGAGAATATCAATGTCCGCTTATCCTAAATCTAACACTTAAATTTAAACCTACCCCGCTGGGTAGTGGGTACCTTAAACCTCAAATCTGGTCCTTAGCAGGGCCTCCAAGCCACGATACGTGTACTATGAATAATATTTTTTTAGGTAAGTACTGCACTTTTTTCTTTCTAACATAGATGGCGTTATATATGGTTTGCGACACGGATAATTTGATGGAAATTAGGTAAGTTCTTAGGTGAACGGACAATTAAAATTTTGAATTTCAGGAAAAACTTTTGTTTTTTTTTCAATTTTTGACACATTGAAATGTCAAATTGTGCGATTAATGGCGTATCTCCAATTAGTTTCAATTTATATTGATAAAAGTGGTATTAAATTTGTTTAAGATTTAGTTAATTCCCTAAAGTTTTACGATTGTGTGACACATATTTTAAAAACCAATGTCGTGCTGTATTTTACCTAGGTATATTGATTACGTGTTTTAACATTAGTTGTCGTGGAAAATGCCGTCGATAAGATTTTCTTATATTTGCATATTATATTCGTAATTTTCATCAGTAGATTTGGGTTCCTATTATATTGCATCTTGGTATAATACCTATTTTATAGTGATATAAAGATAAATAATGTGAAAACATATTATGAAAACTACATATTATCAAAGTTCATATGTAGGAAAATAAATACCAATTTGTAATTCAGTTTTTTAATTCTCTAAAACCCTTGCAAAAATACCTAATACTTAAAAAAGTTAATAATAATACCTACCTACCTGTGTAATTAACCATATAGCATGAAAGATATTAATTTGATATTTTTATGTTTACGAGTATACAAAATTCCATATTTATATCCAAAACATATAATAATAAACATAAAATAATATCTTTCACAATCATTCAACACTACTAACATTTTTATGCCTGTTTAAACTTATATAAAAAAAACTAACATTATCATTTGTATTGCTTTGTACCTATTCTACTTTCATTTTATACATCATATGTTGCATTTGTACTCTCTTGTATTAAACATAAATGAAGCAGGCAAAAAAATATCAAGAGTAGTTAGATGTTATTACCAGGTAGGTGAATATTATAGGAAAAGAGGAACAATAATTAATTTTGAAATTCCCGCCTACTAGGCTACTTATTTACTTGCTAGCATAGATGGCGGTTTATTTAGTATCGTTTTTTTTAGTTCCTGGTTTGGTTTCTATAGGTACTATATATTATTATTCTATGGTCCTTAGCTCATGTTACATTATTCGTTGTATTGGCGTCCGTAGGGATTGTAGGGAATGTCTGAGGATAGATCAACAAAATAAAAAAAAATGTGAATCTGAAAGAAGGTGTGAGGAAACGCGGCCGTCCAAGAACCACATTGCTGTACCATGTTGACCAGATACTCAAGGACGGATATGTTCTGAGTAAAATGAATCGTAAAGTGTGTATGATGAATTGCATGAATGTGACGGAAGCCCGAAGTGTGTGTAAGGTCGGGTTTCCACCTGCAAGAAGTGTCCCACAGTCTGTCAGACAGACTTCAACAATTGACAGCAGGATGTGGTAGATACATGGGTGAACGTTGCCAGCCAAAGCCGACTCGTCAGCGTCGGAACACCCATCCCGCTTCCTCCCTAAGGGAGTTCACATAACGCTACATTATGTGAATGATGATGCCTCTCGTCTCTGTTGAGGAAAAAAAACTGTAATACACTCACTATACATAAAGACAGAAAGAGTAGATTTTTTTTAAAGGATCTGGGTGTGCATATACAAACCCAAATACTTTCCTGCACACCTTGCACTAGGCTAAAAGCCTGTATCGCAAAGTGTGAAATACATCGCAAGCGCCGGGGTTTGAACCTGGCACCTCCCGCTCGAGAGACTGCCGCCTCAACCAACTGCGCCAACCATGTACTCATTTATTTAATTTAACTTGTTTAATTCGTAAGTTGACGAAGTTTTACTTGTAGATGCACAGATAATACTTTGTACAGTATTTAACTATGTTTGCTTAGTTTTTTTGTTAAATTACTATTGCATGCACTTACAGTTTCCTCATTGGGAAGTAAGTAATGGTCTTCACCTTCACCGCGCCTATTAGGTACACTGGGAGGTTACAAAGTTCGTCATACAAAGCGGTTTTGTACAAGGCAACGTTATATTTCTTCCCACGTACTAGTAATTACTTTAGATACATGCAGATAAGCGAGTTAGATATTCAATGTGCGGGTCTATCACCAATCGTCGCCATTTTATATCCCACTTTCATGTCGAAAGGACGCTTTTATTTATTTATGCTGAATTTCACCAACTCCTTAGGTGAGGAATAGCGGAGATAGGAGCCACTTATCATTTTTCGTACAAAATTTGTGCCAGAATGCGATATCTCTACCCTTTTCTACCAAAGAAGAGTGCTGTGATATCGCTATCTCGATGTATATCTATCAACTTATTGTCATTAGTATTCTCATATCTCTATCTCTGTTTGATAATTTCAATTGGAACAATCACCCAAATGCGTTCTGTCTTCGTGCGACAATCGCCCGTTGACTCGCTGAGTAAAAATTAACTACAAAAAACGCAGCCCAGGACGTTTGCCATCTACCGGGAGTCCAGGACCACATGTCGGGTAAAAAGACAGACCAAAAATGGCGACCGTTTATTCCTTGTTAATATTGTCCATGTTTTATACAATGTTTCCTACATTATAAGTAACGCTCTGATCTCATTGTCATAGCTTAGGAATAGTTAAGGTGTTACAGTAATGTAGGAAACAAACTTATGGGTCACGTGTGGGAGTTATAGCGAGGATATAAATCATATTGCTAAACTGCACTGTTTCGGACATATTGAGAGAATGTTGAAACAGATTTATTATAATTATGTATTGTAAGTAATATATGTGTATGTATTTCTTCTTCTTCTTAAACTGTATCTAGACTCAGAGAGTCTGTATTGACAGGATTGTTCTCCTGTGATGTGGAACTCCAGCTGTCTCTCCTTCGCTTCGGTGGTCTTCCTGGCGGGTGTTGACCATCAGGCACCCCATGCAAAGCGATGTATGGGAGTATGGTGTTGTTCATTCTTGACACATGTTGGTGCCAGAATCTCCGCTGCTGTCGTCCCCATCTGACTACATCTCGGACCTCACAGATTTCTCGAATTGCAGTGTTTCTCACCCGATCTCTCAGAGTCCACCCGGCAATGTTTCGCAGCGTCCTCATTTCTGTATTTGTTCATGTGTATTTGTATTATTAAATGCATATTATTTTTTATTTTTCTTATAATCTTTTTTTTAAGAATCTGGGCTTGCATACACAAACCCAAATACTTTCCTGCACACCTTGCACTAGGCTAAAAGCCTGTATCGCAAAGTGTGGAATACATCGCCAGCACCGGGGTTTGAACCTGGCACCACCCGCTTGAGAGACTGCCGCGCCAACAACGTACACATCTATTAGTATCTGTATCTATCTAATACCTAAGTTATTTCTTTCTTTTCTTGGGTTGACTAAGATTTCGCTTTTGCAATAAGTCCGCCTTTTGGCACACTACCATTGTCTTATTTTTAAGGCACTGTGGATTTTTTTTAAATAAAAAGGAATTTAAAAAAGGTCTGTTTTTTTTTAAACTTGTAGTCCCTTTTTGGAAACTTTTTCTTTTTATCTGTCGGTGTACTGAATTACCGGATTCGTGAGTCTCCACTGTACCTATTACCAGAAATACTTTTTAGTTTTTCTTTAATTACTTTTATTTAAAGAAAGCGAAAGGTAGAATTTATGAAAAAAATAATCAGCAAATCTTTGCCAAAGAATTTCGATAGAAATTCTGTAAATTAAAGAAAAAGATATCCTTTTGAATCGAAGGTACCTCAGTCTTTTATGGGAGATTATTTTTTTGCGTATTTTAATGATACCTTCAAGGTGACTTTCTGAAATTATTGAAAGGAGTTTTTTTTTACAGTTTTTTTTTTATTCACAAGCAGGGCCGTTTCTAACTAAATAACCAAGTTAGGCAAAGCCTAAGGGCGGCAATCTGAATGAATACTAATGTTTTGTATAAAAAAAAATCGCCTGCGGCGCTAATTACACCGTCATTTGTCTTGTACAATATAATGATGCCAACATGTTCATCAACACCCCATTTTTCCTAAAAAAATCTTATAAAAAAAGAACCCATTGCATATTCTAGTATATACCTACCATAAAAAAATCTTATAGAAGAAGAACCTTATAGAAGGAGATACAACAATACTATCAAATGTCAGTGGTTTCTTTTTTTCTTGCTGTGAAAAAATTTTTGATTATTTCATAAATATTGGTGTTTAAGTGTGTGGTGGACACTACAGAAGTGTTTTTTTTTAGTGGTTGCAAATTAAAATTAAACTTAACTATCTGGCACTATCAGCTGAAACCTTAAAATGAAGTGTTATTCATGCAACAAGATTGTCAATACTAAAGACTCAATGACTTGTGTGGTGTGTAAGGAGGTATTTCACTGTGTCTGTGTGAATGTCTCATTAGATAAAATGCTGACCAGAACACAGATTGCTTCATGGAAGTGTTCTACATGTCATAAAAGTGCTGACACATCACCTTTGCCATTTACACCCACTCATTATGATGACATGCCGGCGCAGAGTAGAAACTTAAACCTAAACATTGATCATCTCACAAAACTCCACATAGAACCTACCATAGATGGTGGGGGCTCACCTATCAGCCATATAGAGTCGAGGCACAATTACAATAAAGGACTCACAGACCAACTCACAAGCTACATTGATTCAAAGCTGGATCATGTAGTAAACCTAATATCATCTAGATTTGAAGAAATTATTCAGCGCTACGATGCACGTTATGATGCTCTCCAAAAGAAAATGGAAGACCTTGAAGAGAGAGTGAAGGGCGTGGAGTCATTCATGAGGGACTTCGATGCGTTGAGTGCTGAACATCGCAAGGCTGTTGCCCGACTTGAGACGTTGGACAAGCTCGAGGCTGACTATGCATCTTCACTCCGGCACATGGATGACTTGGATCAAAGGGGACGTCGCATGAACCTAGAACTACAAAATATTACAGAGAGGAGAGACGAAAACCTGATCAACATCGTCAAGGCAGTCGGTGACAAAATCGGCATACAGCTGTCACAGACCGATATCGCAGGAGTGCACAGAGTGTCGCATGGTGCGGCTTCACACAACAATAGACCAAGGAATATTATATTAAAGTTTAATAATCAACATAGTAGGGACACTTTTTTAGCTGCAGCAAAGTTGAAAAGGGAGCTATCTACCCAGGATATAGGAATCACAGATGCCCAAAGAAAAATATTTGTCACGGAACACTTGACTCTAAAGAAAAAAATACTCTTCAAAGAGGCTCGAGCGAGGGCCAAGGAAAGGGGTTTCAAGTTCGTATGGACGAAAAATGCAAATATTTACCTCCGAAAATCGGAGGGCGGTCCAGTGGTTCCAATTTTTTCTACATTAGACTTATCAAAAATCATGTAAGTACCAGCTTATTCCTTTCACATCTCATCCATATCCCAATTTCCTCTTTATTTCCGAGTGCCTTTCTGCGTGTCTGTTCGCCTCTCAGCGTGTGGAGGTTGCAAACCCTTATTTGCGCCATAACAAAATTTGTTCTATATAATATGTATTTATCTCTCTCAAGGGCAAGCTGAGAATATACTACCAGAATTGTGGGGGACTAAAAACGAAAACAGACACTTTTATGACTAATGCCTTGTTGAACAATTATGATCTCATAGTTTTATCTGAAACGTGGCTTAATAATGATGGAGTGTATGATGGTGAGTTATTTGGAGATGAATATGTTGTGTATCGTAGAGATAGGAACTTGCTATTGACTGGCAAGTGTGATGGTGGTGGTGTCCTTGTGGCTGTTCTTCGAAAATACAATTGCGTAAGGGATCCCAGCTGGGAGATGTGCGGAGAAAACTTGTTTGTGAGCATACTGTTGGGGTCTTCCGCGGGGGCTAAAATCAAACTATTACTTGGCATTGTATACATACCTCCTGCTTCACCATCCGATTTGTACGAGGGCTATTTCTCTGCTTTCTCAAAAAATGTACTAGACACTCGACACGAGACACATCTGTGTCTACTGGGTGATTTCAATGTTCCCAAGGTGGAATGGGTGGAGGACCTAGGGGACGGAGTGGTCAAACCACGTTCCTATCGGGGCACAACAGCCCAACTACTAATCGAGTTCATATCTTTCCTTGATCTAAAGCAATATAACCGCATTTATAATAGGTATGGCAAAATATTGGATCTAGTACTTTCAGATGTGGGCTGTGTTGTTAATCACTGTGATGCGCCACTCGTGCCAGAGGGTCGGCACCACCCACCACTCTTAATAGATGTCTCCCTGGAGGTCGAAGGCTGTCTGCATATTAATGATGTTCCCAGGTACAATTTCTACAAGGCCGACTACACCAATATAAACCAGAAACTCCAGGCTATCGATTGGGAGTCACTGTTCAATGGTAAATCCACCGACGATGCCGTGAGTACTTTTCATGATGTCTTATTGAATATTATTGATACCTATGTCCCTAAGAAAAGGGTGAAATCCCAGAAATATCCGATTTGGTATTCGAACAGAACGATATCTCTGCTTAAAAATAAAAATAGATGTTGGGAGAGATGGAAAACCTATGGAAACTCACACGATTACTCAGTGTACTCGCAATACAGGGCTCACCTTAAGAGGGCACAGAGTGAGGACCATGGATTATACATTTTGAATCTGGAACAGAAGTTGAATGGAAATATCAAATCATTTTTCTCATACATCAATAGCATGAAAAAGAATAATGGCTATCCACAGAATATGCACTTCAATGATTCACACTCGAGTGACCCCGAGACCACAGCTAACCTATTTTGTTCCTTCTTTGCTTCCGTGTTTAGTGTTAACGATTCCACTCACCCCACGCACGATGTATCTGATACGCATGTAAGTACCGAAATAAATACTTCTTTGTCCAGAGTACATGTGCTTAGTTCCGAAATATACGCAAAACTCACTCATTTGGATGTTAATAAGGGTGCGGGGCCGGACATGATCTCACCACTATTGCTGAAGAGGTGCGCACCTCATCTCACGAGGCCACTGCGATTGCTCTTTAACAGGAGTCTTACCGAAGGTTGTTTCCCTAAACTGTGGAAGGTGGCACATGTGACGCCCATACACAAGTCAGGTAGTAGATCCGACATACAAAATTACCGTCCAATATCAATTTTGTCTCAATTTTCCAAGGTTTTTGAATCTATACTCAAGGATCACCTGCTTCACCATCTGAAGCCGTATTTGCTCGAGAGTCAGCATGGCTTCGTGAGTAAAAGATCAACTGTGACTAATCTTCTCGAATATACTGATTATTTGTATGAAGCGATGGATGAACGAGTGCAGGTGGACTCTATATATACAGATTTTCGGAAAGCGTTTGACAAGGTAGATCACGTTTTATTAATTAAAAAGTTGAATCATTATGGGGTCCATGGAAATTTGCTCCGCTGGATAGAGTCATATATATCAAATCGTTTGATGACAGTTGTACTGAACGGTTTCAGGTCTGATAGCGTTGCTGTCACGTCAGGCGTGCCCCAAGGATCTGTTCTCGGTCCTCTACTGTTTACTTTTTTCGTCAACGATATTAACAAATGTTTTAAAAACTCTAGCTTTTTGTTGTTTGCTGACGACCTTAAGATCTATCGACGGATATACACCGACGAAGACTGCGTGAAGTTGGAAGAGGATCTGGATAGATTAAATATCTACTGCAAAGCTAATAAACTTCAACTGAACTTGAATAAATGCAATTCTATCACTTTCACAAAGAAAAGAAATATAGTACACCACACCTACGCAATCGATGGAACTGACCTGAAATCGTTGTCCAAGATAAGAGATCTTGGAGTTATCTTCGACTCCAAGCTGCACTTTGACGAACATGTGTGTGGAACTCTGAATGAATGTAACAGGACACTGGGCTTCATTCTGAGATCAACAAAGGCATTCAGAAGTAAGGATTCTATTATTTTATTGTATAAATGCCTGATTCGCTCAAGACTGGAGTATTGTTCCGCTGTCTGGAATCCGTTATACAAGAAATATATTGACATGATCGATAAGCTTCAAAGAAAATTCCTGCGAGTCTACCAACGCCGCTTTCGTAGCACTGACATACCAAACCTGCCTTCTCTGACATGCAGACGCGAGCTACTTGATGCATTAACACTGCGCAAAATCTGCAATTCCGACTTGGATACCCCTGCCCTTTTATCAAAGTTGAACTTCAGTGTGCCATCTTCTACTCGTAACCATAGGCAATTTTACATGAATACACCATCTACTAACGCCGGTGTAAAAAATCCCTTATACAGAATCACCCACAATTTTGATAATAAGTTTGGTAACATTGACATATTTGGCTCATCTCTGCACGCATTCAGGAGGTCCGTAGATCAGGCACTTGCAGGGAACTAAATCCTCTCTTCTCCCTTCCCCTCCTCTCCATTCTCCTGCTTCCTTCATCCTCTGGTACATTGTTTGTTGCATTATGCTGGTATTGTTATTTTATTTTATGTGCAAGTTTTAGAGTATGTGCGTGAATGTGTGTGTGTGAGAGAATGTATGTGTGTGTGTATGTATTGTATGAGAGAATGTATGTATGTGTATATGTATTGTGTTTGTCCTTCTGTTCCTAATAATGAAACTCTTGTGTTATATATTATATAGCTTCATTGTATTCACCACTAAGAGGGCAAGATGTGAATCACACATAATTGTTAAAAGTATATAATGTCCTATACACACACATCTTGCCTGTAGGTGAGTCTTGGAAAACAAAAATAAACAAAATAAAAATAAACCAATTGCATATTCTAATATGCCTACAATATTTTAAAAAAAATGGGCCAATTTGACTGTTTTTCTACCTTTCTATGATGTAATCATTATGGGCAAATTTCAGTGGATCACAGTTTAGGTATATTTCCTCGAGATGGGAATAGAAGCGTGGGACGGCCACAGCTGAGATGGAGAGACTACCTGGTCCGACATGTCGGTGCAACCTGGATGCAGTCTGCACAGGACAGGACAACATGGAGGCAGATGGAGGAGGCCTTCGTTCAGGAGTGGACGGGATAGGCTGATGAAGAAGAACTATAATTATCCAAGTCTGAAATGGCAATGGGCGGGACACCTTGCTAGACAAGACCCCACAAGATGGACCCCAAAAAAATTAAGATAGAGACCTTGGGAAAATAAGAGAGGCGTCAGAAGACCCCAAAAGGGATGGTCCGACGACAAAGCCGCGGTAGGGGGAGGAGGGGGGGGGGGGGGGGAATTGGCTGCAAGCAGCAACCGACAGAAAGAAATGGAAGGGTATGGAAGATGCCTATATCCAGCAGTGGAGGACAGAGGGCTGAAGAAGAAGATAATTATATCCAAAATCCTATTTCAGCTTTTGTCCGTTGAGCATAATCCCGCGAAACTTTTGACGTCGGGGTTTATTCATTTTGAGCAATATGGGTAAAAATAGAGGTGGTCGGTAGCCTGGTTGTAACCTCGCTCGACTGTTAATCCAGTGGGCGCAGGTTCAATCCCCGACTTACTCCACTTCACAACACAAGCTTTTAAGCTTTCTGTGAAGTGTACGTTTAAAAAACAAAAAAAAAATGTCGTAAGTTTGACGAAATCACACGCATTTTTTCCATATCGTAAAATTTTCACGCAGTAACTATTATGTATTAGATACAACAGGTGAAGCGATGCCGGATTTCACGTGAAGAATTCCAGTTTGTTGCTTTTATTCCCAGCCAGCAGTACGCAATGTAATTGGAATAAAAAACGTGTAATGATTTCTCAATTATTCCATCAAAGTGTGTAAACTTGTTATGTACTCCGTGTGAACTAGATCGCAGACACCGTATTATTATTTGATATGTAATATTATGGTCTATTGTTGAACTAACATTATAAGAATATCGCACAGAAATAAGTCGTTACCGGACAAAAACCCATAAGAATATTGCTCGACATGAATAAATCCCAAAAAAGACGAATCAAGCCCTTCAGAAATATGTTCAAGGGACAAAAGCTGAAATATAATTGGATTTTGAAAATAAAATATAATACGATTTCTTTCAGTGTGTTAGAAAATGGCATATATTAGAAAATAAATAAGCGGATCTAAAATGGGACGGACAATAAAATAGTCAACATTTTATAAATGATTCATCTACTGGAATCCAACTAGAAAGTTTGGGCTTTAGTCCCTTGAGCAAATTTCTTAAAGACTGTTGTCTTTTTTTTTGGGATTTCTTCATGTCGAGCAATATTCTTATGAGTTTTTCTCTGGGAACCGAATTAAGTACCTACATTGTTGCATGGATTTATGAATCTAAAGAAGTGCCTTTGGCGAGAAATATTTTTGAACATGTATCTTCGAATAGTCTTTTACAACTTACCTACTACTAGTCCTGTGAAAAAATTGACTTAACGTTTTTTGTAGAGAATTTAGCAAGGATTATTTTTTTCATTGACTACTTTCTCCTATCTCTTACCATATTCCTATAAAATGCGAAAAACCGCGAAGAGGGACCTTTTCGGGGGGGGCAGGGGGGGTTGCGGCAGGATTTTGATAGGCAACCCTAGTGCGATGTAATACCCTATTGGTAAGCTATCGTTTATACCACATTTCGATCAAAAAACAGATACGTCATAAATTAAGCAGTGGGCTCTCGGACTATTTCACGTTTTTAGTCGCCCGACTCTTCTAATTGGCGTTCGAAGTCTCCAATATGATAGCCTTTGTTTCATCTCGACTCAACTACCAGCCTTCGTAGTATAGCGGTAGAATACCGGCTTGTCAGGTTGGAGGTCTGGGTTTGATCCCCGGCCGCGGCAAATGGATGGACTGGAATTGGTGAATGTTACTTAAGTGTAAAGTGATGAAATTAAGCCAGCCGACGATAAGTCATGTCAGTCACTTGATCTGTGTTGTTTTTTGTTTGATTTGTGTTTACATGTGGGTGATGTCTGTTTGTGTGCCATGAATAAATAAATAAATAAGTCTGATGAAAGGTCAATCCTTTTCTGTGTATGTATCTGTTGAGATATAGCTACAATAGCCTTTATTCTTTTGTATTTCTTTTTTATATAGGTACATTTCTTGAGGGTGGTGTCTATTTCTTCTTTTTCCGCCTTTAGTCGTCCATTCCTGAACTTAGGCTTCCTCCATCCCTTGATTGATTTCATCTATAGATTCCCTGCTCTGTGTGTGCTGTGAAGTGTTGAGTAGTATTACGAGTATAAATGGTTTTTACTTTACCGCAATTTCTCATTAAGATTGTTGACATAAGAACCTAGCATAATATAATACGTCTACAGTATTGACTAATGAGCTAACATTAGGTACACATATGTATTAATTTGAGCCTATATGTTGCTAACATATTTTATTTTACTACAAATAAATACAAGCACAAAACAGACAACAACTATAGATATAAGTAAGAACATGAAGATAAAACTATTAGTCCATTCATAATTCAGCTGGTGGTGCCGACCCTGATGTATGCTAGTGAGACGTGGACGTGGATGAAGAAGGATGAATCAGGGTTGAATGCAGTAGAAATGAGGTCATTAAGAAGAATGTGCGGGAAAACGCTGAGAGATAAGATAAGGAATGAGGTTATTAGGGAAACGAGTGACTGCAAGACTGGTGTAGTGACAAGAATGAAAGTAAACAAACTAAGATGGTTTGGGCATGTTGAGAGAATGAATGATGACAGGATGACAAAAAAGATATATCTGAATGAGCGAAGAGGGGTGAGAAAGCGCGGCCGTCCGAGACTGACCTGGTCCGATCATGTCGACCAGATCCTCAAGGATGGACGCGTTTTGAGTAAAAGGAATCGGAGAGCGTGTATGACTAATTGCATGAATGTGACGGAAGCTAGGAGTGTGTGTAAGGATAGGGCTGTCTGGCGCTCTGTTCTCTCTGCCTACCCTGCAAGGGATGTGGCGTGAGGGTATAGATAGATAGATAGATAATTCAGCTGTCACCCACAAGCATGCGCCACATTAAATTAAAATACATAAGTTCATTCCGGTCGTCTCACACACCCATACTCAATCTCGTTCACACACTCACCCACCGCACTAAAACGAATTTTAGGCTTTAAATTTTAACAAGTCTTTGTTTTGCACCGGGATTTGCTCAAGAATTTAAACATGTGTCCTAATGTTTTCCATATTCAAATCATACTTTCAATTAAAAAGCATAACTTTTGAAACAGTACATCTAATTATTTATAACAAAACGAGTCCATCTGAATTATGAAAACCCTTTTTTTTTCATTATTAATTGAGTCTTGGACCAGCTCAGGTAGTGGATTTACTCTGTGGATCTATTTTCACAATACTGAAAAGTACTGTAGATTTGTTATTTATCAAAATATTAGTAACCATATTATGGTCAGTTCCATTCTGGCGCGTTTTGTTTTGGTTTGTTCTGTAAGGTCCAGGGACCATAGGCGACATTGTATCTACCTGCGTATTGTTGGACTAGGTATTTAATTATTTGCGAGTTGAGTTGATTGCAATTACTACGGATGACAGAATATTTTTAATTACTGCACGCTGTGACGCAGCCAGCAACAATAATGGACAATCTATCTGATAGACAGAACTCCCCTTGACTCCTTAACCGTCGCCATTTTCTGTCCCATTGTCACAGCAAATAGACATCTAACTAAACTATGAATCGTATAAACCGAAACAATGTGGACACCTTGTTAAAAGGGTATTGTCATTTGAAAGTCATTTATTCCATTGTGATGAAAATAATATAACTTTTTTATAAAAATTCCCGAAATAATGACGTCGATTTAAATTGTCGTCCAATTCTTATTTGAAAAGGAGTTACAGAACTCGGTTTTTGCACTCGATCGTTTTAATAACTTTTTCGTATTTGTATTTTACTACAATAATTAAAAAAAAAAGGAACATTCTCGACGCAGAATCGTTAATTTACGCTTAAGTTAGCTAGAAGCTTGTTGCACGGTCAACTTTGTACTGGAAGCGGCAGGTGGTTAGCGTCCGCTGACTTTTACAACTGTGTAGCTAGTCTGCATCAAACGAAACTCACGTTAACCAGCTACCACACAGCAAAGAATCACATGTATCACAAAAGAAAGTTATACCTTAAAAAAAAAGTAAAAGAAAGATTGATGGTCCCTCCTCACACCCGAATAACACAGGCGCCAGTTAGGCTCTTTCAGCCCAAAGTTACTCCCCCCCAGGGTTAGCCAGAAGGGCACCCCCCAGCAACACCGCACCGTCCGGAATGACACCTTCAATATCCCTGCTACAAGGATGATAACAAATAATGAGCTACATTACATGATAACTTAGACTAATTACAAAACTATTCGACCGAGCCAGGGGCAGCAAAAATAAAGGACCCTGAGGACTTAAGAGAAAATTTACAAAAAAGTAAAAGAAAAATGAAGGTAGTAATATTTTTTTAATTAATTAAAGGTTTTCTCTGTTAATGATAAAAAATGTGTGCAACTGTAGTAAGAGCAGCCTCTGCTCTGCCGTTATGCTGTGTAACATGGTGCGTATGCTACCGTTGTTTATAATACTAACATAGTACCGACTAGGTAACTAGTGACTAGCTGGTAACAACAGGTAACACTAATGATAACTGATGATGCAACCAGGTGATATAACAGTAATTACACTGCATGTGTCACTGCTGTATTGATCAGACCATACTGTATTATAGCAACATGAGCTGGACAACAGTGCTGATATTAGGGAAGGTGATAACATAATTTTTGTAACGTGACATCGACTAGCTGATCGTCGATGTACAGAGAATACATAAAAGATTTTCTGAATGGACATCCAGGTGGAAGGAGAAAAGTGGGAGGACCCAGACTGAGGTGGGAAGACGAAGTGAGAAAGGATGCAGCACAGCTTCTCCAGGCAGCCAGTTGGACGTCAGCCGCTGAGGACAGGAGGACTTGGAAGCGAATGTTGCGGGAGGCCAAGGCTCGATATGGGCTGTAGCACGAGAGCTAATCGTCGATGTTACTTCAGTTTTTTTTTATGAACCAACACTTAAAAATAACGTCATTTTTTTCCGGATGACAAAGTGATTGAGAAAGAGACAAAAATGTCCAATTATGTCTGCGCTCTTCATATATAAAGACAGTCACTAAGCGAGAGGCGCCGGATTCGAATCTCGATGCTGACTAAGTATTCTGCACCTCACAACACAAGCTTTTAGCTTGGTATTAAGTGTTAAATTGATTAAAAGAAAATCAACCCGGCAGATACAAAAATACATACTGGAATTTATTGCCCCACTACACTAGATGATGGAACGTCTGCAAAATGTATGTATTAGATTCATCTTCGGTTTGAGAAAATATGACAGACTTTAGAAATGAACTAAAGTGGCTAACGATGACTCAGCGTCGTCATCTCCATATTCTCTCTCTTCTTTTCAATGTTCTGAATAATCCTGCTTCACCTGATTACCTTAAGTCCAACTTCACACCCCTGGCATCTCATGGCTTATCTCTACGTTCAAGTGGACGCCGTTTGTTAACCATACCCTCACATCACACATCTTTCTTCACTTCTTCTTTCACTACACACGCGGC
Organism: Ceraclea dissimilis; assembly: GCA_963576895.1. Classification (NCBI taxonomy): domain Eukaryota; kingdom Metazoa; phylum Arthropoda; class Insecta; order Trichoptera; family Leptoceridae; genus Ceraclea; species Ceraclea dissimilis. The sequence goes on along the minus strand of OY756381.1, from coordinate 8,654,945 downwards.
TAGACTATGGAATAACCTTCCACTTCCTATCAGACTAGCTCCAACTATTCTCTCTTTCAAAAGTAAACTGAGGCATCATTACCTTTCCTTAAATAATCCATCTAACTGACAATCCCGTGGTTCCTTCCTTGTCCTTCATCCCATCCACATATCTATTTATGTATGTATTTTTATGTATGTATAAGTATTCTATACATTATTATTATTTTCATATTTATTTATATTTTTCTTATTTTTCATACACTTGTATGTAATGTGTATATCAAATTAATGTCACAAGTGGTTGGTTGGCAGATCCGCCATTTGGAAGATATGTTTTCTTTTCAATAAAGATTTATTTATTTATTATTATTTATGATAGTTTGCTCTGGGGCAATACTAGTGACAATGGTACGAAGGTTTTGCATGCTCATGATCTAAAAAAAGCATTGATGATATTTCATTTACTGGAAATTAGAAACAAATCTAATTAATTAAGGAGTGTTACAGAGAGCAGTGGAACTACATAGTGAGATGCTTTAAGATAAACAACGGTTCCTGTATGAACTGTACTTAGTGTACTTGCTGTGCTGTACATGATACCTACATATATATTCCACAGTTACCCAGAAACTGGTCTCAAACTATATTGTAATATACCGTATGCATGCACTTACACAGGCCGTAGTAACTGAACATGTGATACATTGCTTAGGGAAAAGTACTCAGACTGAGCTAATACTAAAGATATCATCCTAAGACTTAACACATGGATAAATGTAAGATATGCTGCAAGTCACTCTAGTGGGGAGACATTTACTCAAACAAGAGATTATTCCCCTAGTTTGTTACATATAATGCTGTCATTTGGTACTCAGACTCAGCTAATACTAAAGATATCATCCTAAGACTTAACACATGGATAAATGTAAGATATGCTGCAAGTCACTCTAGTGGGGAGACATTTACTCAAACAAGAGATTATTCCCCTAGTTTGTTACATATAATGCTGTCATTTGGTACTCAGACTCAGCTAATACTAAAGATATCATCCTAAGACTTAACACATGGATAAATGTAAGATATGCTTCAAGTCAATCTAGTGGGGAGACATTTACTCAAACAAGAGATTATTCCCCTAGTTTGTTACATATAATGCTGTCATTTGGTACTCAGACTCAGCTAATACTAAAGATATCATCCTAAGACTTAACACATGGATAAATGTAAGATATGCTGCAAGTCACTCTAGTGGGGAGACATTTACTCAAACAAGGATTATTCCCCTAGTTTGTTATATATAATGCCGTAATTTGGTTCATACAATGTTTAAGGTAAGACGCAGTGACTCTAGTGGACATTTTTTTAAAATTCGATCCCATTTTTATACAAGAAAGTATTGAAGGAAAATCCCGCGGGCTTAAGGCCCTCCACATCCCCGGGTATCTCAGGGGCATTAATAGTGACCTCTTATTGCCCGCACTTCTTTCAAAATATTATTAAAGAGGTGGGCCCAGGGTTAGCCTTAAGGAGCCCCCCGCTAAACTCCACCCCTACAAACGATTTTATACAATAAGCCAAATTGATTAATGTCGCTTACGTTATTCATATTTCGCGCTTACACTCTCATACAAAATATGAAAATTGTTTTTTTTACTGAGAGCGATCGCCCCTTAACTATGCCTTCATACAATGGAGGTATCACACGACGAGATGATCGCCCCGTTATATTATTATTATGATATGATTCCTCCACTTTACTATATTAGTACCTGCATAAAGCTAGTGCTGTAATAATTACAATATGCCCGCCAGCATATACAGAGTGTAAAATTTCTAAGTGGGTATTTCATAATTTATATTTTTTTGTTTTATTTGAATAGAATATTACACCATGTTACTTTCGCGTTTATAAACCATACTAGGGAACCTGTATAAATGGAGGAAGTCCTAACGAATAAAGCCATAGACAAAAATAGACCCCCGCCAACATTTCCCATTTTTTTCTCAATGTAAAGTACGGTAATTTACCATTTAATTACATAGGTTTTATTCCAAAGATCATTTCCACACTGATTATTTATACATAATGAGTCGCAAGAATCACTGAAATATCATCAGGATTCGTGCAATTGTGGACAACCAACATGGCACACAATCATATGTTTGCGGCGAAAATGGCGTCCACTATAGATTTGTCATAGATAATAGAAGGGGCTCAATGTTCAATAGTTCTTCCCACCTTTATGTAGGTTTCTTAAACCATACCTTCACATCACAGATCTTTCTTCACCTCCTCTTTCACTATACACGCGACTAGATTATGGAATAACCTTCCACTTCCTATCAGACTAGTTCCAACTATTCTCTTTTTCAAGAGTAAACTGAGGCATCATTACCTTTCCATACATAAACCATCCAACTCTCAACTCCCTTGATTCCTTCCTTGTCCTTCATCCCATCCTCCACCACATATTTTATTATTATTTGCTTTATTCTTATTGTTTCTGTATAACTTTTTGTATTTCTTTTTCTCTTTTATTTTTTGTTTTCCACACTTTCCTAAGTATGTGTTCAAATTTTCTCATTTCATGTCACAAGTATTTGGAAGAAGACATTGGCTACAGCAATAAAGCCGCCATTTGGAATAATGTTTCATTATATCCTCTTCCTCTTCTTCTCCGCTTATGTTAGATCTGGGATCTGTTTGTTTCGGAGTGTGTTTCTCCTTCTTGGGATGTGGAAGACCAGCGATCTCTCTATGTTTTTGGTGGTCTTCCTGGCAGCCTTTGACCTATGGGGATTTCATTCGCAGCAACGTGGGCGTATATCCAATAAAGCTTTTATTTAATTCACGACTATATTGGTTCCATGTCAAAATCTCAAGTGACAAAATCTCACATGTCAGAAGGGTAACCTACTATTGACAGAATCGCATCTCAACACCGGGAAATCAGATGCCGCTGTTTTTTTTTTTGTTTTGTTTTTGTCTGTAAAAAAAAACAGCCTAACGAACCTAACCCAACAATATTGAAATTAGCGGCAACAGGTTTTCCGGCGATGAGTTGCGATTCTGTCAATAGTAGGTTACCCTTTTGACAGTTGAGATTTTGTCACTTGAGTTTCTGTCTGGTTACCGACTATATTAGGTACGTAACACCCTGTATAGCTTGAGTCATATGAATAGTTAGTTACCTTGTCGATAATACAGGGATTTTTATATAACACGTATCGCCTATTCCTGTTTATCCTGAATCTGATACACTCAGAATGTAGGACGACATTAAGGAGATAGTAGTAGGTATTACTGTAAAACGTGTCTCTTAAATAACTGGTATTTATTGAATGACCGTTTGCCTTCACTATCTAGCTAACAATACTTTCAGTTATTTTCCCAATATGTGGTAACCAGCGATAGAACGTGCGGGTGTGAACTTCGTTACACCCTTTCAAGGGCGTATATGGGGGGGAGGGGGCGTTTTTTCCATTTTTTGGGGTTATTTTGGATCTCAAATGGGATAGACAATAAAATAGTCAACATTTTATAAATAATTCATCTACAGGAATCCAACTGGAAAGTTTGTGGTTTTATCAGTTGAGATGGGCTTTTATCTTTTTTGGGATTTATTCATGTTGAACAATATTCTTATGGGTTCTTCTCTGGGAACCGATTTTGACACAACTAATAGTAAGAGATTAAATGCCCCGCCACACGCTTGTGAGCCACCACGAGCTTTTGGTGTTCATGAGTAAAAAAGGCGTCTGGATGGAACGTTTGCCTCTTGTGTATCTTACAATACCGTCAGTTATTCTTCCAATATGGTATTGTGGTAACCAGCGAAATATCTACATAACATTCTTTATTGTTAACTAGCTTTGGTGCTTTGGTATTTGATTTTTTAATAGTCTATGTCCTAGCCAAGATTCTGCTCTATCGTTACTCAAGTCTGAGAGTTTTCCCAATTATTGTAATACTGATTTCTGCACATGTGCAACCTCACTTACCATATCATGGCGGTTTTTTTTAACCCTAATTAATGTGTCACATATCTAATGGTTATGGTTGTACAGTGTACACTAACATTTTATTTATTTTATTTGTTTCAGATCTGATGTATCCCTGACTGCAATCTCCATCCCGTCACCTCTATGCATCAAAATGGATTCCGAAAGGTAGGATTGAATTTGATATTCAAAATGAAAAATAAGTAAAATACTTTTACACATATTCGTTCGATGTCACTTAAATTGAAAAATCGGGAAAATTTCGCCTGCGGCGCTACTCAATAGAGGTTGGATGTAAGAATATTATTCAAGGGCGAGGGCGTGAATTTTGATAACCTTGGACTTCCATGGGAGAAAATTTCCAGCACCGACCGTAATTGCTAAACCATTTTTACAAAGATAATGATGAGAGTGAGTTGTGTATGGTGTCCTTCAGTCTGAGTTTAGCCCCTAGTGCCACCCTGGCAACAATCCTGGAATCCCACTGCTCGATTTTTACCCTTGTATATGATACATGATGTTGTGGTCCCTACCTAGTAGTAGAATTTGTGTAGGTATGTGTGAAAAAAAAACAAAATCCTTGCTTTTTTCCCGGATCCGATATACGTGGATGTGAAAATTAAATATTCGCATCCGCGGATCTCTTAAAAATAACATCTACAACACTTGGCAACAACCCTGTTATATATTTTAGCGCTTTTCATATATCTTATTATATTTTTGTGCTTTCAAGCTTCGATGGGGAAACATTGTTGAAGTATTTTTTGAGTTATCGTGTGTTTTTTGTTTGTGGTATAATTTTTGTGGTTTACATAATTGAAGCATGTTTTTGATAATTACTTACGTTCTTTTGATTGTCATCAATCGTTTTAAGAGTATACATACGGACATTTAAAAATTTCTAAAAACGGGAGACCTTATATCTCGACAACCGTTACTAAATATACTTTGGAACAAAATAGGGTAGATGCATTGAACATTTATCTAGGGAATAACGTAAAAGATTTTTTATAACTTGTATAGATTTCTCAAAAATAATTTGTAATGTTATCTAGTTTACACAATTGGCGAAGGTGAAGCCAAATAAAAGCAGAAAAATAACAAAACACCGTACTTAGTAGTTAGCTCTTCATGAATTTGCAACCAACTGGTACATACTATAAAATTCAGTTATAAATGTTGGTAGCCCTGTTTAATGACTTACAATCTCACGTTCAACTTCTACCTCCGTGTAAATCTTCTTCTTCCCTCACGATTTGTAGAAATAACTTTACAGGAATTTAATTTCCTCTCTTCTACTATTAGCCCAGGAAATTTAGCTTTGTAGCGTAGATAATTGTCGGAAAGCTGGAAACTATTTGATTCCCTTCATTAACATGCAAAGAAGGTTTCTTGAAGTTTGCACCAATTTTCCGCTTGTGCTAAGTACAGGGTGACCCATAAACCGAAAAAATAATGTACTTTTTTCAGTTTTTCAGTAATAATTTCTAAACGATGCTTTCTAAGAAAATGGTGTCTTTTTATAAATTAAAGTACATAATATTCTGCGTCGTTTCAGCATAAATATTTCTTTGTACCTCAAAAATTATTGTGATACAGACACTGTCAAGTACATATGAATTTTCGGAACAAATTGAAATATTCGTATTTTTCACTTTTGTTGTTAAATAACTCCCCAACTCAGGTATTTACGGTAATATTTTACTAAAAGTATTTAATTGTGGGTCAATTTTTTCTAACTTGTGATTAAAAGTTTAGACCTACGGCACACGGTTAAGGATGCACAGGTATTTAGAGAGAGACGAGTGAAATAAAGAAATTTATTAAATGATAGATTTAGATATGTTAAAGTTAAGCTAATTTAAATTTTACGATTTTATTTTATTAATGTATAGTTTTTTCAATTAAAATCTGATTTTTAATACTGTTACGCCACTGCCTAATATTTTATATCGAAAAGAGTATTTTTTTTACATTCATTGATTTTATTAAAATATCTCCTAAACGGTAAGTGTTATGAAAAAATATTTATCTCACAATTTATCTAGAATATTTTCTCTATATTACATTTGAAAAATAATTTATCTAATTTAAATATTAAGTGAGGTAGAATTGATTAAAAATGGTATATAAAAAATAAGTTCATACATGCCGTCACTTTTTGTTAAATTACTTCTAAACCAAGCGGTGTAGCGTAAATCCATTAAATTGCATTTAAAGCTAAATAAATTTCCTAAAAATTAAGTGTAATAAAATTAATTTGGGAGTTGTAATAAAAAAGTACTAGATGATCAATATCAATATTTAGTAAAATAATTCAACGCTTCCCATACAAAATGTTCTTACTTAGCAATGTGCCTCTACACAAAATCAACTTTGATCATCTAGTACTTTTTTATTATAAATCACAGATTAATTTTATTATACTCATTTAATAGAAAATTTACTTCGCATTAAATGCAATTTAATATATTTACGCTACACCGCTTGGTTTAGAATTAATTTAACAAAAAGTGACGGCATGTATGAACTTATTTTTTATATACCATTTTTAATCAATTCTACCTCACTTAATATTTAAATTAGATAAATTATTTTTCAAATGTAATATAGAGAAATTATTCTAGATAAATTGTGAGATAAATATTTTTTATTAACACTTACCGTTTAGGAGATATTTTAATAAAATCAATGAATGTAAAAAATATACTCTTTTCGATATAAAATATTAGGCAGTGGCGTAACAGTATTAAAAATCAGATTTTAATTGACAAAACTATGCATTAATAAAATGAAATCGAAAAATTTAAATTAGCTTAACTTCAACATATCTAAATCTATCATTTAATAAATTTCTTTATTTCACTCGTCTCTCTCTAAATACCTGTGCATCCTTAACTGTGTGCCGTAGGTCTAAACTTTTAATCACAAGTTAGAGAAAATTGACCCACAATTAAATACTTTTAGTAAAATATTACCGTAAATACCTGAGTTGAGGAGTTATTCAACAACAAAAGTGAAAAATACGAATATTTCAATTTGTTCCGAAAATTCATATGTACTTGACAGTGTCTGTATCACAATAATTTTTGAGGTACAAAGAAGTATTTATGCTCAAACGACGCAGAATATTATGTACTTTAATTTATAAAAAGACACTATTTTCGTAGAAAGCATAGTTTAGAAGTTATTACTGAAAAACTGAAAAAAGTACATTATTTTTTCGGTTTATGGGTCACCCTGTACTTAGCACAAGCGGAAAATTGGTGCAAACTTCAAGAAACCTTCTTTGCATGTTAATGAAGGGAATCAAATAGTTTCCAGCTTTCCGACAATTATCTACGCTATACCCCCTTTTTTAATGTTAAAACACCGGTCTATATACGTCTTCCGTTTATTTTTTAATTAAATAAATTAAATATTAAACTTTTGTTCAAAGGAATTTACAGGGAATCCGTAAGTGTAAGCGCAAACTAAGAAAAACGTAATGGACGAAGTGGGTTTTGGCTTATTGTATTAAAAGGCGAACGAATATAAAAAAAAATATCCACTAGAGTCACTGCGTCTTGCCTTAAACATTTTATCAACCAAATTACAGCATTATATGTAACAAACTAGGGGAATAATCTCTTGTTTGAGTAAATGTCTTCCCACTAGAGTGACTTGCAGCATATCTTACATTTATCCATGTGTTAAGTCTTAGGATGATATCTTTAGTGTTAGCTGAGTCTGAGTACCAAATGACAGCATTATATGTAACAAACTAGGGGAATAATCTCTTGTTTGAGTAAATGTCTCCCCACTAGAGTGACTTGCAGCATATCTTACATTTATCCATGTGTTAAGTCTTAGGATGATATCTTTAGTATTAGCTGGGTCTGAGTACTTTTCAGTTTAATATGGCCTGAACAATGAGAGACATTCGTCATAAGATGTCGGGCATTCTGTTGTGAAGTATACAAGACCCAAACCATTCAATCATTCCCTTTTCAGGAATTGCCCCGTCATCCTCATCACTCAAATCATAATACGTATAAAAATCTTTTTTGCGGCCGCTTCACGCTCGGCATCCCTCCACGAGTTTTGTGTGAATGAGTAAAAGGACGTACGGACGAGGTGATTGTCTTGAACTGTATACGTAACCGACGGTTAACGCCTTTTTACTCATTCGCGCGGGACTCGTGGAAGGTCGGACAGCATGTGGATGAGGCATTTGATTGGTCACCGTTTTCATACTAAGGAAGCTCCAAACAACCCATGGAATTATTAAACATCGAAAGAAATGCAAAAAAAAAAAGATTTAAAAATATCCCATCTATTGGCGGTTTTTTGCATATAACTCGAAAACTATCAACTTTTTAAAAGTAACTTTTATATCCAAATGAAAGTACACAAAATTTTCTACAAATTCGGCGTATAAAGTTTTTCTCAAAAATAAATATCAGCGGAGCTATGAAACTCTAAAAAGTTGCCAATTAAGTCAGATTTTGTTTATGTCAAGCCTTGGTCAGTCGCACGTCGCGTCCTGAGCTATTCCCCATCACTGGAAGTTCTTCCTAGTGCGGCCGACCCCGGATCTGATCCTGTTGAGGGTTTTCCACGCTGGCCAGGATAGATCGTGTTCTGGGGGTAGGGCTTCCATTGGCGCGGCGTGTTAAATAGGGTCCCTTGTGGATCCTCAGCTGTGCCCCTCCACATGCTAGTTCTTGCAGTTTCAGGTATATCTGCTAAGGGTTTGGTCGCGTTTAGGAAGCTTCTCCTGGATTTGAGGCGGCCAGGTGGTGGCAGGTGCCCATGTAGCATGTGTCTCTGACCTGTGACTTGTTTGCTTCTCTCCACCTGTGCTGTTACTTCTCGCCTGATTGCCCTGCCGCCTGGCTGGGCAATTCCTGTGGGCGTACAGTTTACTAGTGGGTGTTGGTTTAAGGCATCCGTTATCAGTCTATTCGCCTCGTTTAGGGAGCTGAAAAGAGCTGCGGGAGACAGAGAACAAGATGTAAACTAGAGAAGAAGAGGGAGGTGTCCGGACGTTCTCAGTATTGGCTGAGAAAACCATGTACCACGTAAGCCAACATCCTATATAGTGCATGGTATAAAAATAGAAATATTGTTATCCAATATTTGGTAGCATTTCTTCTGAATTTGATTAAGGTTCGCCTCTCCCTCTGTTGCTGAAATAACAATAACATATAACATTATTTGTTATTACTTGTATTATTTCGTATCGTCGTCTGTATTAAACTGTTATTGTTGTTATTGGGTATTGTGAATTCAGTCGTGAAATCCGCATCACAAATCCGATTAATAACACTAGGTATATATAGTACCTACCTATTATTGTTATATTGCTACTGTTATTCGAGTACTCGATTCCATTGTTATCATTACAAGCACAGAATTACAATTGTAAGAACATAATTAAGGATCGCGACCTAACTATGACGTCACGGTCATCTACCGCGGCATTAAGGTTCAAAGTCGCATGAAAATAAGAATTTTTCCGATTTTTTGGGGTGACTTTGCTAGATTTCAATGCATATTATTAATACAAAAAAAAAAATCTCCGCGATTTTCGGGAAACGAGTTGTTGTCTTTCGGAAAAATTATCTGAGGTGCTTTTCACTTTTTTTTCTGAGAAATCTAAATAAAAGATATAAATAATCTTTTACGGTCATTCTCTAGATAAAAGATCAATGTATCTACTCTATTTTTTTTCCAAAGCATATTAAGTAATGTTGTCGAGAACTAAGGTCTCCGGTTTTTGAAATATTTGAATGCCTACCTTGAAGTAAAAAGGGAAAAATTCTTTTGGATGTGTCTGTTATCTATTTTTTCACATCGGCACCAATCCATTTCATACGTCCGCGTCCGCGAATATCAAGGAAATGGCATCCGTACATCCCTGTTGTACGTCACGTTGCAGTGTGACCTAACCTAACCTATAAACCTTATGTAAGGTCAGTGTCAGCCGAGGGCGAGGAGAAGGTCTTGACCCGGGAAGAGCACTGGGAATATAATCAACTTACGTGGCAGCACAGGAACCTATATAAAGGTGGGAAGAGCTATTGAACATTGAGCCCCTTCTATTATCTATATGTGGACGCCATGGGAGCTACAAACATATGATTGCGTGTCATGTTGGTTGTCCACAATTGCGTAAAACCTGGTGATATTTCAGTGACTCATTATGTATAATCAGTGTGGAAATTTCCTTTGGAATATAACCTATATGTAATTAAATGGTAAATTAGCGTACTTTACATAGAGAAAAAATGGGGTATACCTAGCGGAAAGGCTGGTGGCGAAAATGGCAGCCGTCAAGTTTTGTCTATGGCTTTAGCCTTGTCTAAGTCTTCCTACATTTATATAGGTTCCTAGTGGCAACTTTAGAGAAAAAGAGTAAACTGAGGCGAAGCCAGCGATAGTATATAGTACAAGCCTACATCCTCGAATTCCATCACCACCATGATTGGTGATGTCACCTTGTCTTGGTGACAAACACTTGAACTACGGAATATTTTTTACCATACAATTTTGATGGTGTAATCATCGTCAAATGTCAGTTGGGCATGGCCTCCATGAACAATATGGCGACGGCCTCGACTGAAGCATCATTACCTTTCACTCCATTGATTCTTTCCTTGTTCCATCCTCCACAACCTATTTTTTATTTTTATATTATATTATTTTTCTGCACCTTGTTTTTGGTTTCCATACTTGCCTAAGTATGTGTACAATTTATCCCATTTTATTGTCACAAGTGGTTGCTTGCCAGACACTGCCTACGGCAATAAACCCGCCATTTGGTATAATGTTTTATGTTCAATAAAGCTTATATTTATTCTTTAAGTGAATAAATAAATGAATAAAAGTTGCCAGTTGTTCAAATATACACAATAAATATAGATAGTAATACATACGATTCCGTGCAAAATTTGATCAGGTTTCTCCAGAGACAAAAAAGATGTAAAGCGTTTCAGCGGAATCCAAGGGTCATGTGTGGTATCGTATGAAAGTGCGTTGGATAAGAATTCCACATTGTAAGTCAGATTTTGTCCGGCTCAAGCCTTGGAAGACACCGAGCTATCGAAAGGATCCAATCACCGCATACCGCCGTGTTTGGTATTTCACGAAAGTGCTTTACGAGTAGAACTCGTATCTTTTCCCAAATTTTGATTCTGTCCAAGTCTTGGTGGGAGACGCCATCAGAATGAGGGAATCCAAGCGCCCCCGAAGAACTTTATTTGATCCGTTAAGAAAGCTACGATAAATAGAACGAGGATGCGAAATCATACAATTTTGGTTTTAAAAAGTATATTTTTTACAATTACAATACAGTACACAGTTCCTAAATTAACATAATGCCGGTAACTGTTAAGAAATGTACAAAAAAAAGGGACTTTTTCGTTCAGTATTATAGATTAATATGAGAGTTTTGTTAAACAAATGTATATTTATTGAGGTAATCCTGATAAGAAACATGAAATCAATCAAATATAATTCTCACTGACAGCTGACAACAGTATGTATGGGATACAGCTGTTCGCTAATGGCGGCCATTTTACTTTTACTTACTAAAAACATTTTCTTTGACTGAAACTCCTTCGTAAATGTATGCACTAACTAGTCAAAGCGTGAACTAGAATGATTGTGAACACATTAACTGAGGGTGTCAGTCAATGTATACATTGAAGGAAAATCCCGCGGGCTTAAGGCCCTCCACATCCCCGGGTAGCTCAGGCGCATTAATAGTGACCTCTTAACCCGCACTTCTAGCAAAATGTTATTAAGAGGTGGGCCCAGGGTTAGCCTTAAGGGAGCCCCCCGGCAAATCCCACCCCTGAATTACGTTCCTTCAGTGTCCTTATCCAAGGAGGTTACAAAAGACAATTGAACAATACAATTCAAATTAAATCTAAACTTAAAAGTCTATATCTAAATCTAAACTCGTCTTAGAAGATAAATGCCCAATCCCACCAACTTTAACCTAAGAAGGAGACCCCTAAGAAATTTCCATACAAAAACAGGGATAATATTCTATTTATTGACACGCAGGCCTATCAACCACACCCTAATTCCATACGAAATGCAACACGCAACTCACCTAGCCTGGGCAGAGATATTTGGGCACCTAACGTAGGTGAGTTGCGTGTTGCATTTCGTATGGAATCAGGGTGTGGTTGGTAGGCCTGCGTGTCAATAAATAGAATATTATCCTTGTTTTTGTATGGAAATTTCTTAGGGGTCTCCTTCTTAGGTTAAAGTTGGTGGGATTGGGCAAAACTGTACTAAAGTATTTACTAATTTATTAACAAAGTATCTCAGTCAAACATTGGCTAGTTAGTGTGTGCATTCACTAAAATAACGCTTTAACTGTAACATTTACTATTGTGTCGTTCACAGAGTGTATTTGGGTGGAGCGTGATATCCATTTTTATGTTCGAAAAATCCGTAAAATTTGTACTGGGGCCCAAAGTTCTTCGCCACCTGTTGGTTAATATAGGTTCCTATTTCAAACACGACTTCTTTTGTGCTGACCTTCAACCAGATACCTGAAAAAGTGAGAAAAGGAACTTTAGAGTATGCATACCGACATTTCAAATATTTCTAAAAAAGGGAGACCTTAATATCTCGACAACCGTTACTAAATGTGCTTTAGAACAAAATAGGTAGATGCATTGAACATTTATCTAGGAAATAACCGTAACAGATTTTTTATATCTTGTATAGAGATATTTTTATATTTTATATCTTATATATTTTATATCTTATATAGGTAGGTAAGTGTAGGTTATGTGTTTTTTCCTTTTTTTTTTGTTTGGTAGTCATTACTTAGGTAGTTTTTTGAAATGTTAATAATGATCTCTTTTTTCTGACACTAAATGTGAACGCATGTAATAGGGCATCATTTGAAGTAAACTCATTTTGTGTGTAATTGTATTGTGTTTATATGTATGTGATGTCTGTATGTGTCCCAAAGGCAATAAATAAATAAATAGACTTCTCAAAAAAATATTGAAAAACACTTCTGATCTTTTTTCCGAAAGACGGAAACTCGTTTCCGGAAAGTCGCGGAGTATTTTTTTTTTTGCACTGTTAATATGCTTTAAAATCTAGGGAATAACCGTAAAAGTTTTTTGATAGACGCAAAATTAACCCCATAATATGGAAAAATGCTATTTTTACCATCATGCGATTGTTCACGCGATTTTGAACCTTAATGTCGTGGGAAATGACTGAAAGAATGCATGTATAATTTTTTTTTTTTTTTTTAGAGAATGAATCTGGGTTTATCGAAATAAACCCAAATACATCTTTGTACACTTCACAGAAAGCTTGAAAAGCTTGTGGTGTGAAGTGGAGTAAGTCGGCATCGGGGATCGAGCCCGCGCTCACTGGATTAACAGTCGAGCGCGTTACCAACCAGGCTACCGACCACCTCGTGGGGTTCTAAATGGGGTACTAAATACGGATGAATATAAAGAGAAAC